>JABEVS010000103.1:0-170177 GCA_018290735.1 Coelastrella sp. MACC-549
GACTGTAGGCCCAGGGTGGCTGTTGTTGGTGTGTGCCCCCTTTTTCTCTACCATTTTTTCTGTGTACAACCAGTACATGTTATGCCTATCATTACTTTCTGTGGCGTAGGGTTTCATCTCCTTTGCCGGCACTTTTCCGCTGGATACAGCAACTGCAATCTCGTCTGCAATCTCGTTGCCCACTATACCAATGTGACTCCTCACTTTCCGGAGGTGTATCACTGCTGCCGACGACCCAATAGCATCTGCAATCTTACTTATCACCTTAAGGTGTCGGTGTTCTCTCATATCCTGCGGGCGGGTGTTGGCCTTTCGCACTTGATATATGGATGCCAAGCTGTCGGTGGCTATGTGAATTTCAGGTAGTGAGTCATCGAGGTCCAGCGCCTTCTCTACCGCGACATGTATGGCTGAGAGCTCTGCTCTATTGATGGTGTACACGAACATGTTCACGCACGTTGGTTGATCCGGATCACTTTCCTGGTAGCAATCCAAAGCAATGACTCTCTCTTGTCTGCCTAGGCTTACATTTTCAGGGATATATACCCCGGCTCCTATGCCTGGGGCGTCTTCAACAAGCTTGTTGAGTACACTGCCACCTGTGTATATGAAGTCTTTCCAATCAAATCAGAGTGAGGGTGGTGGCGGCAGCATGTTTGCCAGGGCGGTTTGTGCCGCCCTCATTGACCTGGGCAGAGCCCCAGGTACACCAGGGTTGAAGCCCATCAGGGATATCATGCAATGGGTCCGCAATGCAGTAAGTTGTTCATTTCAAAATGCTGTGGCAAATGCGCTGACATTGTGTCTTTGTGTGTAAAGAAGTAATGTGTGAGTTGGTGACTACTTACACTTGAAGCATCCTCGCATGGCACTCCGCTCCGTCTATGTCTCTGTCAATCCGATTGATGGCATCAAAACACTAGCACAATTCCACCTGCATGTGATGAAGCTGAGGCTGTGCCGGACTGCTGGGTCTTGAAACACCTGGGTGGGCCACCCCACAAAGTGATACAACACTGCAAGTGTCACTGACACACTTCATGATGCATATGCACATACATAGCGCAACTGCTCATGCGACTAATTGGATCACCCACCTGATGCTGCTTGTCATCAGCCACCATACTGGTAGTGCACTCCTTCAAGTCAAGTTGACTAGCCTAGCTGAGCCTGTACATATGAAGCACACAAGCGGTGCATGTTGATGCTGTGGTGACCTGTAACATGACATGTGCACATACCATCCTTATTTGGCTTGCCCACATTGACATAGGCATCATACTCCGTCAAGTCGACTTGACAAGCTGAATTGCTTTGACATACTATGTGGTATATATACCTATATAGTATAGCTAGTTCGGCAAGGTTTTGTTTTGTGTCTGTTACAAGGGGGTGGTCTCCTGATGACCAGCCAGCTTTGCTGCTCAGGTCTCAGTACTGTTAGGCCAGTACTGCCCCGGCCAAAGGTCAACCAGGTTGACCAATGACACTCACTGTCTCACACCCAGCTAGGACAACACTGTCCAACAATCCACCATCCAGCCATGCAGACTGCAATGACCAGTGGGTATTTGGCCTACCCAATCCCCACACCCCAGCAACCTTCCTCCAATTGCAGGCATCAAGTATGTGCACAGACAGATGCAACATGTATGCCAAGCAAGCTTTAGCATGGAAGGCACATGTCATCACAAGCAGCACATTGGTCTGGCACAGGCATATAAGCAACTGAGTGCGACCTGTATATCCGCCAGCAATGACCACACAGAGTCATGCACATACACACCAAGCCAGTGCATCACCGACCTTTTGTCGGCTGACCACTGGCCCTACTATCCACACTCACTGCCAGTACATGCAAGGCATATGAAGCAAGGCAGCAAGTGCAGAGGGACTCAACAGCCAGTAATGGCTGTGGCAGCGCATGTTACGGCGCTCAAGGGCGACCTGCCCGGCCACACAACACACACACTAAGACTGCAACTGATGATGATGATTTTGTTACACGGGAGGTGGTCTCCAATCATTGACTGGAATCACCCAGCCTCAAATACCGCAAGTACAACCAACGTACACTAGCAGCCGCTAGGACATTGCTGTCCTGCGCTCCACCGACTGAGCCATGCAACTGCAATGGCCAGTGAGTATTGACCTGCTCCAGTTCCTCACACCCGTGAAACGATCCACCATGAACACAGCATGCATGCAATATTAAAACGAGCAGAAGCTGCCCATGCAGAGCAATACCGCTGCCGGCATGCACAAGCTGTGGCTGCCACATGCACAAGCTGAATAGCCTACTTGCCTGTCCATGACGCTCTCCACGACTCGATGGCAGCCCACCTACAGGCCTGTCCCAGCCCCAGACAGCACCAACCTGCACAAGTAAGCTGCAATAACAGCACGGTGAAAGCCCACAGCACAACAACAGCAGCAGCAGATAGCAAACTAGGGCTGAAGCCTATGCTGCTGCACCAACACACAACATCCCCGCTCCATACCAACTACAGCAGGCAATGTATAGCACCTACCGACTCCCCCCTGCACCAATTGCGCCAAGGACCCCTTGACACCCTAGGCTAACAGCTGGTGAGACAGCTGCCCATAATGGTGACAAAAAGTCAACATCACGCCACCAGGACGGCACAAAGAACCTACGAGTGCATGCTATAGGCCAGGCGAGGCAGAAACGCCCTTTTTCCGCAGCCAATGGCAACAACCACAACAGGCAACTGTTTTTGTTTTGTGTCTGTTACTGTTTTTTGTTTTGTGTCTGTTACAAGGGGGTGGTCTCCTGATGACCAGCCAGCTCTGCTGCTCAAGTCTCAGTACTGTCAGGCCAGTATTGCCCCGGCCAAAGGTTAATGTTTGTTTTGTTTTGTGTCTGTTACAAGGGGGTGGTCTCCTGAGGACCAGCCAGCTCTGCTGCTCAGGTCTCAGTACTGTTAGGCCAGTACTGCCCCGGCCAAAGGTCAACCAGGTTGACCAATGACACTCACTGTCTCCCACCCAGCTAGGACAACACTGTCCAACAATCCACCATCCAGCCATGCAGACTGCAATGGCCAGTGGGTATTTGGCCTATCCAATCCCCACACCCCAGCAACCTTCCTCCAATTGCAGGCACCAAGTACGCGCATAGACAGATGCAACATGTATGCCAATGTGTTGAGCGGTTCTACAGCCATTATGCTCACATTATCAGTGCAGTTTCCAAGCAGATGTTAGCCTGATAGTATCCCTCGTGGTGTAGTGGTAGCATAACGGTCCGATAAGCTGGAGACCCAGGTTCGAATCCTGGCAGGGGGCCCTACGCAGGGTGGTAAACTGCTACTGGATCTGAGACCCGTAAGCGTGTGGTCAGAGGCCGCACGTTCTTGTGATTGAAGTGAAGGGTACCATGCGTCCCATGAGCCATTCGCTGGCTCGCTGGCTAGTGCCGGGAGGGGTTGGAGTCCCCCAATTGTATTGGTATTAGTATTGGGCAATACATGGCAACATACCCTGTAATAACTCAGCGGAGTTGCATTCTGAGGGCTGGTTTCCAGTATACATGATACAATAGGCTATGAGGTCTGCTGTTGGTGGTGAAGTTGATCTGTGCTTGTTCAGTAGAGTATACGTATATACTATATCTAGCATTTCAACTTGCTGCAGTGAGCCACCTGCTCAATGAGCCATCTGCTCAATGAGCCATGAAAGGTGTTGAATGAAAGAAAGTTTCTTGTACATGTTGTTGGATGCCCTCACATGCGGGGTCCGACCCACGGTTGCCCACAGAAGGTGGCAGGTCAACTTCTACAGATCCGAGAGTATCAGACCTTTGGTCTACAAGGCTTGCAGTTGACCTTGTACCAGCTGGTAGCCCCAGGGTGCGGCACCTGACATCCAGATTCATCAGACTGTTGTGCTAGCTTGCAGCAGAGCTGCTACTGTCAGCTTCTGTTGGCCCAACAAAATGATTTTGCTCAGTTATCACCTAACTTACTGAGTCAGCTTTTCACAAGATGTGTCACGACACACCCTGGTGGCACCACAATGAGCAGTGATCCAGATGCAGTGCACACTCAATGAAGGTCCATGATTGTTTTTTACTTCTTCTTGCTCAGAACACCTTACTACAACACCTACTTGCTCAGAACACCTTACATGTGCCCATCATGTAGATACCAGCAGCCCCAGCTGTGGAGCAGCTCAACAGTCACCCCATCATGTACGATACTGGTCGCAAACCAACAGGCTTTTCAACATATATCGACCTCAACAGTCAGGGGCAGACCTGGGGCAGTACTGGATCAGCAGTATTAGAGTTGAGAGCGCCAGTGAATAGCTGAGCTGGCTGGTCCTTGCCATGGAGACCAACCCACTGTGACAGACACAGAGCACAGGCCTGTTGTATTTGTCTACTCACGGTGGCAGCATGACTGATTGGGCAACTGCTGTGCAAAAATCTGCTCACGGAGTTTGCTTGTGGCTTGTAAATTGGTGTACATTGATGACACGTGGGCAGCACCAATGTGCAGCAACAAAGTGTGCCGCAGACAACAAAGTGTGTCGCTGGATGCCATATCGGCTACATAGTGGTGTTAGAACATGCAAGGGAGTCCTTCAATAACAGACGAATCATCCTCAAGAGCGCAAAAAACATGTGAATTGCATGTGAACCACTAGAAGCGTGTGATATGCATAACTCAAAGAACCAATATGCTCAACCAACCCAAGGGGCTGTCTTGGGCAACAGCAAAGTCTCAGAAGCAACGGCCTTATTCATGGACTGGTAGGAAGGAACCTTCTGTTGCTGGACTTGTTGCAAGATAAACAGCAAGCATACCCTGCAATTGATAGGCTGGTGCTTGACCAGTGCGCAGGCGTCAAGCTAAGCCAGCAGACACAACATTGGTTTCAACAGCTGCCTGGGCCGCATCCTTGCCCCAGCTTACGGCCTTGTTGGATAACAGGTTGCTAGTGTCAAAAAACTTGTTGCATACGGCCTACGGCCACTTAGATATTGCTCTGCTGGTCATGTTGTCCACTGCAAAACCTGTGAAGTGCAAGTGTTTGCCACTGTAGAAGCCCTGCTCATCCACAGCACCATCTGCATCGTCATCACTACTGCACACTGGTGTACCCTGGTCTACGAACTCTCCCCAAGCACAACCCTTGCTGCTGGCTCCTGCTGATCGCAGATGTTGGTTGCCAAGTAAAGGCAGGTCTGCTTTGCCTGAAGCCTGGGCAGGTGGCTTTGGTGGCATGCCAACTGCCTGCACTCTGGGTTGCTGCTGCTGTACCTGCTGCTGTGACTGCTGCTGCTGCTGCTTCTGGCCCCATGCGCCAAGTCGCTGCTGCTGCTGCTGCTGCTGATGATGATGATGATGATGATGTTGCTGATGTTGTTGCTGTTGCACTTGCTCCCTGGGAACCGACGACTCCAATGTCTGAAGGCTATCTGCCTGTTGCTGCCTCAGCGGCGTCTGGGGTTGCTGGTGGGGGCTGTCTGCTACATGAGCGCCTGCAGCATGCTGCTGCTGCGGTTGTTGGTGATAATGAGTATGACTGCCTGGCTTCCACTGAGGATACTGGTTGTGCCGACTGCTTGTTACAGTCGCGGGCTGCTGTTGCTGGTGCCATGTTTTGTCACCACATTGCTGCTGCCGCTGTTCAGATATCTTCTGATGTGGTACAGGGCTGTGCCTTGCCCGTCCCGCACCGGCAGGCATCTGCACCAAGCCCTGAGCACGGCTACGTCGTGGGAGATGCTGCTGATGCTGCTGCATGGTACGGTTGCTGACAAAAGATGCCGCTTTTGAAGAACCTCTCTGAAAACTGTCAACACCATGGCCAAGGGGCCCAGCAAAGCCATTGCTGCTGCTATGCAGCTGTTCCTCACCATCTTGTCCCTGCAGCTTCTGACGCTTGCTGCGCGGCTTCTCAAATTGTCTCCTTTTAACCCGAACAGCATTGTCAGGAATGGCAGTGACATACGGACCAGTGTCCTCATCAGCATCATGATTCTGCTCAATTGCTGTTTCTGCAAAATTGTCCCACTGAAGGCTCTGTTGCTGGTCTCTGCTGCAGGCTTGTTGTTGAGCAAAGTGTTGCATGGGCTCTGTTTGTCCCTGTGTTTGCTCATACGCACCACGTAACTCGTTGAGTTCTTGCACCACCTTTCTTATGTCCTTGCCACTGTCGCTGATGGCATGCACATCTCTGAAGGATTGTTTCTGGCCACAAACAGCACATGCATATTTTTTGTTTTTCTTGTCCATCGTGACTTGAAAAGCACGGCAGAAGGCACACTGCACTGCCAGGAACGTCTGTGGCATGGTGGCAACTTGCAGCGTCGTACTTGTCGCTCTGATGATATCAACCACCACGATCTCAAGCACTAGGACATCTGCTCATCAGGGAAGCACTGGCATTCTGTGTCTGTACTTCACTGCCACGCACTAAGTTTGAACTTGGTTAGAAGAAGCTTGGCGGGCGTTCACTACTCTTGTCGGTTTGTTTCTGCCGTTCAGCAGCCGGTTGACGACAAGATCTTGTAATAACACCAGAATTACCTATTCCGCACAAAGGCTTCGCTTAGTTGTGTATGTTGTATCTTCGGAACGCCTTGTAGTGTTTTGAGAGCGCAAACACTCAACTATGGTTGGAAGAGAAGACGAAGAGTACCCGGGTGCGTCCAAGAGCTTGCAACCCGCGAAACATGCCCACTGCAGCAGCTGATGGATGGCAACTTACTGTCTCGGGCACTCACGCGGTGGCGCTTGCGCTGCAGATGAGGTGGAGGAAAGACTGATCAATGAGGAATACAAGATATGGAAGAAGAACACCCCCTTCCTATATGGTGAGGATGGTCTAGGCAAATGTAGACCTCTGCAAGAGGATTTACCTTCACACACCTTTGGTGTTGATGCAGATCTTGTCATCACACACGCCCTGGAGTGGCCCAGTCTAACAGTTCAGTGGCTACCGGTAGGTGTACAGCAGTTGTACGGGGCTGGATCAGTAATAAGTGAGTCAGCTGCCAGCAACATGGCAAACAGCAAGAAAACGAGCACCTACACCACCAAGCTGGCAAACCAGTCAGCTTCAGCAGCGGCGCAGCCCTCTCTACCCAAGCCTCACATGACGTGGGCACAATGATCAGTGGTTCTGCCTGCTTCAAACAATCGCAGCAGCACAACATCAGTGTGTACTTGCCCTAGCAGTCTCGAGGCACAGCTCAAACATGAGCACATTGGAGCAGCATAGCCTGTATTGGTGCAGCTTACTGACTCCAGCACGGATATCGTCATGACTTGCGTTATGTCTCTGCCATCTCCAACCTGCTGCGACCTGTCTGCAGCAAAAGCAGGTAATCGAGGGCAGGGACTACAGCACTCAGCGGTTGATTCTGGGCACTCACACCAGCGAAGGCGAGCAGAACCACCTCATGATAGCAGAGGTTGAGCTGCCGCTGGAGGACACAGAGTTGGACAACAGGCAGTATGATGAAGAGAAGGGGGAGGTTGGGGGTTTTGGCACACCACATGGCAAGGTACACATCAAGCAGCAAATTAATCATGATGGAGAAGTCAACAGAGCTAGGTAAGCTAGGCCTGCGCAACACACATCTCGGCAAAGGCATGAGGACAACCTAGATACCTGGGTGCCAGCAAGCATCGAGCAGCAGCTTTGCCCATGCCTGCATAGTGATCCACATGAGCAGCAGCATGAGCTACTGTTGAAGTTCATCCAGATTGTGGACCTCTGTCTCCAGTGTGCATCACTGCTCAGGGGTGTGCCAGCCTGCTGCGATGGCATTGGCGATTCTGAAACCCCTCTGCTGCAATACACTCCTGCAGCGGTTGTTTATAAACTGTATATATATGTATATAGTGTTACCCATTAGCCATAGCAATCCTGCCATCGGCCCCGCGCCCCATTTCACAAGCGGACATATAAACTGTATGTGCCCTGTCAGTGTGCTCAATATCCTTGGCAGCTGCTGCAGCTCTCTTTGTTGGAACCAGATCAGCTTTGAATCGCTACACTCTTGTGCAGGTACATGCCCCAGGACCCCTTCATCATAGCCACTAAGACTGTCAGCGCTGAAGTGTATGTCTTTGACTACTCAAAGCATGACAGCAAACCAGCAGCAGACGGCATATGTAGACCAGACCTGCGGTTGACAGGTGGGTTGCTTGGCATGTGATTGACATGGAACATATATCACCATCAGATGCGGATGATATGTCACCGTGAGCACTTCACAAATACCTGGTGGCCAGTTGTTCATGCCGAAGGTTGGGATGAGGGAAGGGTGGCATAAAGCACTTGCAACTCTATTCTCTGGAGGTGATGTCAAGTCCGCTGTTACAACAGTCACGACGCAAGAAAGGCTCTCAAGCTCATGCATACTTGAATGTGTTGCTGGCAGCCAGTTTGCTTGTGATGCTATTCATATTGCAGGTCACAAAACAGAAGGATACGGCTTGGCTTGGAGTCCCTTCCAGTCTGGCCACCTGCTGTCTGGCAGCGACGATGCCCAGATCTGTCTGTGGGACATCAGCGGCGTTCCCAGAAACAACAAGGTCAGCATCAGAGCATGAGCACCAGCACATGATACCAGGAGTGCTTGCATGGGCTGTGGCAAGTGGCTATGGTGTGCATGTCAAGCCAGCTCACATTGCAACAGGTGCAGGGACAGAGCGCCTGCTCCAGCACCCTCTACCTGGCAAGAGGTTTATGCTCACACAAGCTACCTCCTATATGTACAGCTCAGGAGGTGAACAAGCACGCAGGCGGCATCAACATTTGTTGCTGAGAGCTGCACAGTAACTGCAGCACTGGACAAGCAGTTGCCGTATCTCACTGCCGTATTGCCTCTGGGGTCAACCTGCTGGTGCCCGCAGAGTCTGGAAGCCAAGACCATATATGTACAGCACCAAGGCGTCATCGAGGATGTTGCATGGCACCAACACCACATGGATATTTTTGGATCTGTTGGTGATGATAAACAACTCATCTTATGGGACACACGCAAGCCACCACGAGAAGGTGAGTTGATGCTCATCAGATCCGCCAGAAAATGGTGTGGTTGCTGAGGCCAGGGTAGTGCATGATTCCCTGCATCACGATTGAACATTGATGCAATGCTTTGCCACCATACCCTTCTTGACCCTGTGCATTGTTTGCTGGTGGCATCGCTGCTTGACCTACTGCGCATGCTGACTGCGCAGTCAGGGAATATAACAAGCAATGACCTGCAGCTAGCACCCGATCCAGTGCTGATGGTGTTGTGCAGGTGTCATGGTTGCTGCAGAGGCTCACACTGCTGAAGTAAATTGCATCGCCTTCAACCCTCACAACCCACATGTGCTGGCAACCGGCAGTGCGGACAAGACAGTGGCACTGCATGACTGGCGCAACCTGTCACAGCGGCTGCATGTGTTTGAGAGCCACTCAGAGGAAGTCTTCCAGGTGCACAGCCCCACAATGCTGCAGCTGTCAGGGTACTGGGTCGACGCAACAACAGCTTAACTTGGCGTCAAGTGCCACGAGGGCGTGCTCGCGTTGTTGCTGCTGCTGACAGGCTCTAGCATACACTCTTGCCGCAGCACTGCTGGCATCACAAAACAGCCTGAAACTCGACCTAAGGCTTTTCCTCTGTCACATCGTGTCTGAGGCAGTTATCCAAGGCAGTGCACCTGCTACTGTCACTAACCTTCATCCTGCTGTTGTGCCTCCTGCTGCACTGCAGATTGGGTGGAGCCCCAAGCATGAGACCATCCTGGCCAGCTGTGGAGCTGACAGACGTGTCATGATCTGGGACCTCAGCAGAATCGGGGATGAGCAGGTACTAGGCAGCAGGCTGCTGCAATACCACCTACTTCAGCTCATTTCACTGTTGCTATTGGCTGCACAAAACAAGTGCTTGGCATGCAGCTGACTGTAGCAAAACCTGAACGCAACATCTGTGCTTCACAAGTAGTTCCTGTGCCATCATGCAAGGTGCACCTTCAGGCCATTGCTTTAGGGGCCAACTGCGTAAAGGCTGGACAAACTGATTGCACTACAGTTCAATGGAAGCCAGATAGACATGGTCATTCCTGCCCTGCACTACTTGTGATGTCTTGCAGTCTCCTGAAGATGCTGAAGACGGGCCACCTGAGCTGCTGTTCATCCATGGTGGTCACACCAGCAAGATCAGCGACTTCAGCTGGAATGCAAACGATGACTGGGTCATTGCAAGTGTGGCGGAAGACAACATCCTGCAGGTGACAACTGAATTTGGAAACAAGGCCTGCCCAGGCCGCTAGAGGATCTCATGCCACATGCTGAGCTTAAGCAGTTTAGACATGTGTACGTGAAGCGGCTAAGAGCTTGAGGATAAGCAACTGAGTGTCTTGGCGTGATGACAGCGTTGTTGGTTTCTGCGCTTAATGTATAGCTGTTGGCAAGCTTTGCATAAAGTGTGCATATCCTTGCATGCGGCTGCAGGTATGGCAAATGGCAGAGAACATTTATGACGATGAGAGCAAAGACAAGGGGCAGCCATGAGAATGGGTGAGCACATAGACTCATGGTGCTGGCACAAACAACAGTGCTTAGTGATGCTCATGCTTGGATTGGCAGTGTCTGCAGCTGCTTACACTGTACCGACCCAGCTCCAGTGCCTCAGCAGCTGTTGGCGGTTGAACGCAGCTTGGCTCTCAGGTGTGCATGCACAAATTCCCGGGCTGCCTAGGTATTAACTAGGCACTGCTGAAGCAGAAGATCTGGCCACTCCGGCATGTAGGGCACTGATCGCTTCAGCAGTAATCCACGTGAATTTTACAGTTGATATGGGTGTTTAATTGCGAGGGATGCAAGCCAACAAAGTTCCCATTCCTGCAAGAGGGTAGCTTGCGACAGGAATGCGCTGCTAATTTGCAGGCCAGCACCTAGAAAGCAACCTATTCAACTGTTAGGTAATGTCGCTCGTCCCTTTTGCGATGACCGAACGCATACGCCCAGAGGGTACGAATTCCTGAAGTTGATGAATAAGCGGGACATCAGGTCACATCAACTACAACGCGAATAACTTATGCAGTTACTTTGTTCTATACTGTAATGCACACAGCTATCATTACGTGGTCGCTTCCTTGTCAGTGTGCCAAAGAACTCCTGACACCAGTTTAGAGCACGTGGCGCTGAATTCATCAGTGTCAACGATGGAAACGCATCTGGCATCATACAAATCAGCACAGTGACAGCAGCAGCATGGCTTTGTAGCCGCACTAGTTCGAACAAAGTAGGATCAGCAAGAAAGACAGTCAACATGGGTCTACATCCCAAGGTAGAATCAGAATGCGTGAAAGTGGTGGTCAGGTGCCGGCCCCTGAACACCAAAGAAAAATCTGACAGCCGAGCCAGGATAGTGGATATGGTCAAAGACAATGGTCAGGTCATCCTGAAAGACAGCAAAGCAGATACTGAAGCACCAAAGTCATTCACGTTCGATGCTGTTTTTGACTGGGAATCAACACAGCAAGAGGTGTATGAAAACACAGCAGCTGGCATAGTGAACAGCTCGCTGGAGGGCTACAATGGCACCGTCTTTGCATATGGGCAGACAGGCACAGGCAAGACGCACACCATGGAGGGCTACTCAGGCGATCCTTCACAGAAGGGAATCATCCCTCGGTCCTTTGACCATATCTTCCGGGCCATTGAGAGCAGTGCAGATGCGCAATACCTGGTACGTGCATCTTTTCTGGAGATCTATAATGAAGAGATCAGGGACTTGCTGTCCAAGAACCCCAAAGACAAATTGGAACTCAAAGAGCACAAAGATACAGGGGTTTACGTGAAGGGGCTCAATGCATTCGTTGTCAAGAGTGTACCAGAGATACAGAATGTACTAGAGGTGAGCTGCAACATCACCAACAGGCATCTTCCTGCAGCAGCAACAGCAGCTGATCCTGGCGAAGCAAGTACAGATTCCCATGCGGCCACATCGGCGTAGCTGTAGCAGAAGGTAGCCCGGCTGTGTCACTTTTGTGATGATGATGCCAAGGCTGGCCATCACTGCGACTGGCAGCTGATGCTCGTAGGGGTGGTTTTGCACCATGCAGCATGTCACCAGACAAAACCAGCAGTCCCAAGCAGCACAGCAGGAATGAATAAGCAGTCCTCGTTTGATGTTGCCAGCTTGGAAATCAAGAAGGGCCCGGTGTTGATAACAGCATATTGATGTATACTGTTTGGCTGGCACACAATGCCTGCTCTGCTGCAACCCTACTGCAGGTGGGCAAGAAGAATCGATCAGTGGGTGCAACTCTAATGAACCAGGACAGTTCTCGCTCCCACAGCGTATTCACAATCACCATAGAATGCATTGAGCAGGGGCCAACATCAGTAAGTAGCAGTCCGTCTGAGCGTTTGCTGATGCTGATGGGATGCAGTGTCACAGCTAGGTATCACAGCAGCAGAATACCCTCACTGCAGCACATGCTATCTTGCAGATCAGCAGCAGCAGCTTCAGTGCATGTGAAGCACATGCAGCTGCTTCAGCAGCCAATAGCAATGAAGCAAGCAGAGCAACGGGGCAGGTGCAGCATGCAGCAGACTTGACAAGGTCAACAACAACAGTGAGCACTGTTCTGATTGTTGGCCTGCGGAAACTGCAGGATGGACATGTGCGAGTGGGCAAGCTGAACCTTGTTGATTTGGCTGGCAGCGAGCGACAGAGCAAAACTGGGGCAACAGGTCAGGAAGGCTGGGCATGCTGCATATTTGTACAGCAGCTGGCATTACATGCATAGGTCAGAACATGTGTGCTGTGTAGCTGCTTTACCATCAACCGTGATTCATATCAGATGAGCGTGGTGCCTAAGATCGCCTGCTGGCTCACCAGCTGCCATCACAGCAGCTGTGGTTGCCAGTGACACAAATCCCAGCTGTGCTTGCTGTCTGACTGCAGGCGACCGGTTGAAGGAGGCCACCAAGATCAATCTGTCACTGAGTGCTCTGGGCAATGTCATCAGCGCACTGGTGGACGGAAAAAGCGGTAAGCGGCTTCTCATGCTGGCTAGCACCTGCAGCACTTTAGTACAGTCTCACCAGCAGCAGACATAGCAACAGCGTGTCAACAGGTGCCAGACTAGCAGCCTGCTTGCGGCAAAACGCCTGCACAC
The DNA here is from genome assembly GCA_018290735.1 of Coelastrella sp. MACC-549. Lineage (NCBI taxonomy): Eukaryota > Viridiplantae > Chlorophyta > Chlorophyceae > Sphaeropleales > Scenedesmaceae > Coelastrella > Coelastrella sp. MACC-549. The sequence continues at coordinate 13,164 of JABEVS010000103.1, forward strand.
GACATGCCATACTGGCAATGATGGGCCCCGTCTGCGACATTCACAACCAGAGTTGACCCTCCAGAGCTGCCAGCGGTTGACTGTGCTGGACTTAATACAGCGGCTGTTGTACTGGTCACAGGCCACATCCCTTACCGCGACTCCAAGCTGACCAGGCTGCTGCAGGACAGTCTGGGTGGCAACACCAAGACAGTGATGGTGGCGAATGTTGGGCCAGCTGACTGGAACTATGAGGAAACACTCAGCACACTCAGATATGCCAACAGGTGAGCCAGCAGGCACTCTACATCAGCCACGGAGTGTCATCAAGTGTGACTGGCAACGTTGCATGCGAAGATCAGCTTCCAAACTCTCCTGCTGACTGCTGCATGGAAAGGAGAGAAAGAGTGGTGTGGCACTGAACCGGCTCAGCCTGCACAATCTGCTACCTTGCACCTCTGCAGGGCCAAAAACATCACCAACAAGCCCAAGGTCAATGAGGACCCTAAGGATGCCATGTTGCGTGAGTTTCAGGATGAGATCAAGAGGCTCAGAGCAGCACTGGAGGTGAGGCAGGCAATGGCTCCCTAGTCGACAGTAATATCACTGGCAGGCTATAGGCATAGTTGGCAATACTGTGTGATGTGCGTTCTAGAGGAGGTTGAAGGGTACAATACTTGCAACTCATCTCGAGCGGCCAGTGTCTCAGCACTGTCTTGGGCATAGCAAACAGAGAGGCACAACAGTCATCTATAAGATAAACAGGCTTCAAAAGCACTGTCACAATGAGGCGGTAGCGTCTGGGCTGTCTTAATCCTTGATGATGTTGTGCGTTGCTGTGTTGTGTGTACAGGCAGGTGAGGCTGGTGACGTTGATGATGTTGTCAGGGATGCTGAAGGTCACATGCACGTAGAGAAAGTGATACAGGTGTGGATGATGACACAATCACATGCCTGCTGCCTTGCCTGGGCACCGGCCCTGACCTGCTACTGGCATACATTGCATGCGCAGTCAACAACATGCCAGAGCATTCCAATCCGCTTCTACAGCTGACGCATGGGGGTGCCTGCATGTACAGCCTCAATAATGAAACTCATACTAAAGTGTCGCTCAGCAAATGTCAAACTGTTAATCTGTGTTGGTTGTGAACACAAGCTGGTTGCCAATTGGTTCTACTCACAGCTGTCTGTGCGACCATGACAACAGGTTGCCAAGCCGTTGGAACCGGAAGAGGTTGAGCGGCTCAAGCAGGAAATAGCTTCTGAGATTCATGCACAGATGTCAGCAATCAGTGGCAGCAGCGAGCTGACACAGCAGCAAATGGCTCAGGCAAGTGTTTGATTGCAGATTGAAACCACTGTAGGGACCCTGCCCATTCTACTACATCAGATCATTGCGAAAAGGTTGGGCGCTTGGAGCTGCAAAGATGTGCCAAGGTGCATTTCCATCTGCCTTAAGCGGGACCTTGATCGCTGCATAGATTCTTGCAACTGTGTTGCTGTGCCATTGGGATGTACCACCATGGCTGTGGCTGCAGCTGGGCAACCTCAAACAACCATGATGCCATGCTACTCTATGCAGATAGCAGCAGAAGCTGAAGCCAAAGCAGCAGCTGAGGCAGCCCGGCTGGAAGCAGCAGCAAAAGCAGCAGAAGCTGAATCTGAGCGGTATGAGCGCAAGCAGCAGCAGGTGCAACAGAAGCTTGCCAGAACAGCACAAGCTGCTGAGCAGTTGGCGCAGCAGAAAGCAGAGCTGGCGGTAGGTGATCCTATGACACTTAAGTTTGCTTGCATTGGGCCTGGACCCTGCTGGTGTTTATCAGATAACTACCTTATTTGCTGTCCTACACCCTGGCTTGCCTGTTGAGCAGTCATTTCAACAGAGTGCAGTTGCAAAGTAGCACTTGCTGCTGCTGCTGTGTTGCTCCTCCAAACCTGCAGTCTCGCCTTCGTGCCATGGAGGGCAAAATTCTCAAGGGTGAGGCTCGGGGTGGCCTGCTGGAAGTCACACGCAGGAAGGAAGAGCAGCTGGCGCGCAGGGAGCAGGAACTGGCCAGGCGGTGGGTGGCCACTGGCCTGCTGAGTAGCAAACGCGGCTTCATCTTCTGTTTGAACCGCATCATATCAGTAGGATGCATGGCAAGACACTGTCCAAGCCTGTTTGCTGGTTGACTGGCTGGCATGAGGCAGGAATCACCATGCATTTCCTTCCACTCAGTAACTGTTTGCCAGTTTCATAGCATATGGTGTGGTTAACATGCCTGCAGGAAAGCTGAGGAAGCGGCAGCAGCAGCTGAGATAACCCGCATAGAAGATGAAGCAGACGCAGCAAACCAGAAGTTCAGCAGCCTTTCAGAGGAGGCAGCAGAAAAAACTAAGAAGCTCAAGAAGTTGTTGAAGAAGTATCAAGTGGGTTCATGCAGATTCAGTCGACATCAGTGACTGCATATTTTGCTGCAAATAAGCAGCATTCAGTCTTCTGTTCTGTGCATCATATTAGTGCGCTATCAATGAGCAGATTGTCTGCAAGCACAAGTCAATGCCAAGTGAGCATTATCTGCCGAACTTCTTGGAAGCAGAAGGGGGGGGGACAACACTGACTAGGATGTGTGGCAAACCTGCAGGAAGTTGACAGTGAAGTTCAAGACCTGTACCGTGAATTTCAATCTGAGAAGGAAGACTTGCTGGACTCAATACGTCTTCTGGGGCAACAAATGCTGCTGAAAGATGCAGTCATCAGCGCTTTCATACCACAGGTAAGGCCTGCAAGCTGTGTGAGGCCGCTAGAGGAGCACTGTGCTTCACATGCACTGCATAGTCCCTGGTATCGCCCCCCTCGGATGTCAGCTCTTTTGCCAGCTGCTATGAGATCATACTCCATGACGCACTATATATTGGATGCTGTTAGCAGACTTGTACATGTGTGGTCACATGCAGGAAGAGGTGGACAAGGTGCTGCAGCGGGCTCACTGGGAGGAAGAAGCAGAACTTTGGGTGATGGAACGCCTCAGCAGTATGAGCCCTGCTGCATCGTTCAGCAACACTGGCACATGGAGTGCACACGACACAGGCAGCAGGGGTAAGCAGCGGCAGGAGAGTTGCGGGGTCATGCCTTGCAGTGGCAGGCCTATTGCTGTGGCTGGTGCAAAGCGGCCAATCAGCAACATGACCAAAGCAGCGGCTCTATCTGGCGACATGAACCCACGGTACAGGTGAGCTGCAGCCATGTCCTGCGCTGTCTGCCCAACAGAAACAGTGTATTGAAATGGGCGTAGGTATACCAGGTGTCCAGCAGTTCTGTACTGCAATGTACTGTCATGAAGGAGGGCAGCGCATGCGTGTGGCTGCTGCTTGCGCTGCATTGACCATGCTCTGCTTGTCTACCAGCTTGCCAGCTGTTGTCAATGTGGGTAATTAGCCTCAACTTGTGTCAGCAGGTGTTGTGCTGTCAATCTTTGACAAGCTTCGTTTCTTGTCCTTAAAGGAGCGAGAACATTTTGGCTCTAGAGCTGGACATGCCAGAACGGCTCACCTTTGATATCACACCTGGCAATGGACCAGACCCTCATGCACAGGCAGCAGTAGACCAAGCCTTTTGGGATGATGGTCATATACTGCTGCTTGCACCTCCAAGCGGCATAAAGCAGCAGTTACATCTAGTAGGGCAAAACATGGGCAGCTATACCATGCAGCAGCAGCATCAACAGCAGCGCGCATCAAGCCCTTTGGCTGCAGCTGGGTCTCCACAGAGGCCAGGCAGTGCCAGGCGGCAGACAGGACCAGCAGTGAAGCTTCGTTAATGGTTACTTTTTGTGCATATAACACCTGTACCACTGGACAGCTGATGGAAACGTACTGGTAACCAGTTCCCGGGCAAGTATCGACCATGCAAAAAGGCGGGTAAGATCCCGAATCGCTCATTGCCCGCTGCTTTTGCCCAAGGATGCTATAGAGGTGCACAAGTTGCCAGCCTGGGGCTCCCAGACAGTGTTCTTGTGGAATTCAAGGTCCATGAATGATCGGTAAAGTAACAGTGCGCATGTTCTTTCGAGAAGCAAGTTGACTGGTTGCTGGCCATGCCTAGAGACAGAAGTTCCGGTACGAGGGCCCCTCGCTCCAGTGGAGCTTCCCAATGACAGATGTCAAATTTGCATGATGGAAAACAACACACGGCGGCATCCGTGGTTGCCAACTCAACTGGGTATTTCTTAGGCAGGTGTCAGAGAGAAAGAGCCATGCAACAGATGCATGAGTATGCACCCCTGGGGCCCAGGAAACGCGCCAACAAAAGACAACATCACGTATTACATCATGGTGTCACGACACATGCCTTCTGTTCATGGGTATTCCCATCGGCTGCAGAGACCGTGGCACTGAAGCTTACTCAGCTGCTGCACACACCTAACCCCTGCTGTGACGTCAATAAACCATGAACTGCTGATGCACGAGCTCAAGTGCACACTGAAAAGAGCTGAGTTGTTGCTATCAAGCAATGAAATCCTGCTGAAAGCACATGGCAGATGCTGTGCTTGCAGGTAGTGGACTCTGCATTAGCAGCGCAATGTGCTGCTGCATGACTGCAGATGCACCTGGTGACCACATCCTGCTGTTTTGCAATTATTGTCCAGCTCTGCAGTGCTGCTAGCAGCGCTATTCCTGCATGAATTATGCCAGGTACTGCAGATGCACCTGTTGATGTTACTGCTGCTGCTGAGCTGCTGAGAGTAAAACTCGCTGATGACAGCGACCTAAGCAGTTGCCTTCTTGAGGTATGCGATGAGGTTGGCGCGCTCCTCCGGCTTCTTCAACCCGGCAAACACCATCTTAGTTCCAGGGATGTACCTGACGGAGTGCAGTCGTAGGGACAACATGAGCCAACGAACCACCAACAGCAGCTTTGATGCAGACCCATTGTGCCTTAGCCCAGATGGTGAAAATCGGAGGTATCCCATTCTATACGCAGTTCATACTGCAGCCAACTGTCACTTGCAAAGCTGCAGCTGTTGCCCTGCGAGCTGGTAGATGTTGCTACAGAGACATGTTGATGGTAACGTACATATTGTAGCAGGTGTCTGCACAGGCTGTGATGGATGACATTTGCGATCGCAACTCTCTGTACAATTGTTGAGCACGGGTCGCGGTTGCTGACTTCACAACAACTGAATATAACGGTGTGTGGACAGGTATGTGATGAACAAGTGTTCCCACAACCAGCTGTCACTAATGCGCTGGCAAGTGCTGCATCTGCTGGTGCTTGTGAGGATGCAGAGGCCTACAACTCACTTCTTGGGGTTCAAGAGGTAATCATACAGAGTCTCCTCCGACCAGATGACACCCTTCTCCTTGTTTGCCTTAGAGTAGGCAAAACCTGGTGTGGTACCGCTCTGGCGTCCGAACAGACCGCCTAGGTTGGGACCCTGCAAACGACAGGGACGCAGCATCATTGCAGCAACCCGCAGATTTGGTTTATGAGAATGCGGGACGTCCTACATTGCGGATTCCACGTCGTTGCCAGTCATTTGGAGCTCAGCCTGGTGGTAATATCTCCCACAGCACATGAGTTGTAAATGCTGGGTGGGTGATCATAGCCTACCTGCTTATGTCCGCCTCCTGGTTCGGCAACGTGGCACTGAGCGCACTCTGCAGCAGCAACAGGCGGTATTAGGTCAACCAGCAGCGCATGGCAATTGCGCATGATGCTGACAAGAATTCTCACTTGTTTTAAAGATCTTCTCTCCCACAGCAGCGTCGCCCGCAGGAGCATCGCCGAATGAAGCCATTGCGATCTGTCTCTACAACAGAGGTAGCAATACGACTGTGACAGCTGCTGACCCCTTCTGATGCCGATAAACACAATAGTACTGGGATTGTGCTGTACGCAGCTGTTGGCATCATAGCATGTTAGTCTTAGGGGTCGGGTAACCAGGTAGGTTTGTGCCTGGCCTCGTTGAAAGCTGTTGCTTTCGCACATACCACTTACATTCCGCCTAACTCCTCTGGCTTGCATGCTCTGGTATGCCGCACAGCGGTGATGAGGATGGACTGCTGATTTCTGAAGCAATCACGTGGTCTTCTCCCTGCCTACAGCTGTGCCATGTGCTTACATATGCACGCCCGGCATTCAGTATAGCTCGTCTGGATGGCAGGGGTACGAAAGCCACCGCGACTGTACCAGCTGCTGCATGCAGGTATCTGACGAACAGTAGCCGCAGCAGGCTGGACATCGGGCACTTTGATGTCAAGCAGACAGTTCATTCATTTATTCATCCTACGTTCACTTTGCAATCATTACCTTGATTGCAGGGAATCTTACGTTCACAGCATTGCAGCAGCAAATGCCATGTCACAGCAAAGTAGCTGTAAAAGATATTGAGCCATGCAGCAAGTTGAAGTGCTGTGGCAAATGCGTTGAGCTGTGTACAACGCCAGGACTGTTCTTGCAATGGCAGTGGAGGATCTGGAGTGCATTATCTGACTGCGTACAGCTCATGCAGGGAGGGATGACAGTAAGAGAAATTGAGCCATGCAGCAAGTTGAGATGCTATGACAAATGCGCTGACATGCGTTGGGGGCGGCACCATGGTATGATGCTTGTGCCTGCCTGGGCTGCCCTTGCTGCCCACCAGCTGCCACCGACGTCCTGCAGCAAGTACTGCCTGTAAATAGGAGGAAAACGGGTTAGCACCACAGGGTTGCGTGGGGTGGCAGCCCCAGGGTGCTGACTGGGCGTCCAGAGATAAGAAGCACCACCGCATCCGGTGTAACACGTCAGTCCTGCAGAAACACAGTGCAGTTGCAGACACACTACCTCGTGTAGCAGTGTAATGACAGGATAGGTAATATCATGCAACCGTGCAAATGATGCACATGACAAAGGCGATCAACAGCAGAGGTACTGGCCAGGCATCCATGCTGCGGATTAACCAGTGGCATGCAGGATATTGGTTACAGTTGCATTGCTTTAGCTGGCCTTGAAGCCTGGTCACCTCACTCAGTTGGTTGACTAGTTGCGGGTGGTGTGCCGAATGTGCAGGTTGTCAATGGCAAGGCGGGCAAACAGTGGTCGTTGATGGCAAAGAAAGACATGACAGTGCAGAAGGTACAGTGACAGCTGGGGTTGTCCCAGTCTGCATCACCTGCGAGTAGGTGGCGCAACCAACGCATGTCAAGAGCATTTGCCACAGCATCTTCAATTCCATTAGGCATGCAATGGTTGCATGTTTGTAGCTATCCTACATTGTTGATTTCCGTCATGCTAGGTTGTTTTCGGACAGTAGTAAAAAGTGTTAAAATGTCTGTCAGCTCAAGCAGTATGCAGTGGTATGCAGTATGTTAGTGTGCACAACAGCTACATCTTGCATGGCTGTATCTCTTTTGCATACAGTTTCAGCCATCTGCAATAGTAGTGCAACTAACAACTGCACACACCTCATCTCAACTTGCTGCATGGCTCCATTTCTTTTACACCTCAGCCAACTTGTTGCATGGCTGTATTTTTCAAAGGCCCTAGTAGGCCTCAACTACTGCTGCAAAATATGTTTGTGGAAGGACAAGAGACATGATCCATGTTGATATGCAATGGCAAATGCGCTGACTCATGAGTCCGACTGATCAGTCGGACGTGCATTGGGGCACCACCTGAGTGTGATGCTTCTGCCTGCCTCGGCTGTCCAGCTGATCCTGAGCCTGCAAGTCCGCTTATACCACAATATTCACCTGTAAAGAATTTTGTGTGAGATTGCTCCCATGGCTGCAAAGTTTATTACTATTACATTGCTCCCAAACAAGAGATACTCTGTACAATCCAGTAGCTCAGAAGTCCCGGCCAATCAAGCCAATTCCAAATGTCTATCAGCCAGGCTGAATACATCTGCTTTGCCCAGCAGAGCAACAACCTGATAGCATGGTAGCAGCAAATCAATTGACACCCTTGCAATCAACAGTTGCCAGCAACAATCTGCAGTCCCTAACACACGACAACTACCCACTGCTGCTGGCACCAGCCGTATGTACAGGAGGATTGGAACCTGTAAGCAATGTAACAATAGAGCTGACTTGTGTTTTTGCCAATATCACCACCAGCCACCACAACCCAACACTGTACACTACCGCTGTCATTGTTCCGGATATGCAGTACATGAGCTCAATACCTATTTAATACCATGTGTGCTGTTCATTCGCCCTTCTTTTCCTTCTTCTTCTTTTTCTTCTTCTGCAAGATGCAGCAGGCAGGCAGGCAGGCACAAGCAGAAGCATGTCATGAGGCTGCAGACCAACAGTTCAAGTTATACACACCTGGCCAGCAGCCACTACAAGATTTTGAGGCTTCTAATGAAGCCGATCAGCAGTGACTGTCGGCCAATACATAAGGCAGGCAGACGACAAGCATGTATGTTGACCACAACAGAGAGCGGACTCTACTTAAACCGGCTCATGAAGGCGGTGTGCACATGCAGCAAAAGTGCGATGTGGCATCACTGTAAGCATCTCACCTCTCCGTCCGCTGCTGCTGCTGCTGCTGCTGCCCCATCATCTGCCTCTGCCTTCCTCTTTTTCTTCTTCTTGCCCTCTGCTGCCTCATCCGCTGCACCATTGGCAGCTGCTGCTGCCTCCTTTTCCTGCTTTTTCTCCTTCTTCTGCTTCTTTTCCTTCTTTTCCTTCTTCTCTGTCTTTTCCTCCACTGCTGGTGCTGGTGCTACTACATCTGCGTCTGCATTGTATGCCTTGGCGGCACCTGGTGCTAGGCCAGTGCCGGCTGCTTGCTGCTTGGTGGCACTGTAGGGAGCCGGCTGAGCCTTGCCCTTGGCGCGGCCAGCATCTGTAGCTAAGCTGCGACCTTCCAACTGACGCAGCCGAGCCTCAACCTGCAGACCGTATGAGGTGATGCAGCAGTTGGATGGCTGTTTGGATGCAAGTTGGCTTAGCAGTAGGCTCTAATTGTGGTGCACTGATGGGTGTAGCCAGAGGATCAATCCAACACTCTTGGTAGACTAAAGCATTTGCCGCTGACAACTGTGACTGCTGGCCCCTTCAGCACCCAATGTCCACTGCGCTTCACGATCCAGGATCTCATGTTGTCTGGAGGGGTTCTGGTTTGTCAGCGGTCAACCCACCTTTGCACGCGCTTCAGTGCCAACTGCTGCATCTGTTGTGTCGCCCAGTGCGTCCACCCTGATGGCCAGTGCACACTTGGCTGCCAGCACTCTGCTGATCTTGCCCTTGTGCTGCGGCTGGCTCTGACCAATCAAGCTGGCATGGTAGATGAGCCCATACTTTGGTGTTTCATGCTTGGTCTTCAGAGCCCTGAGTGATGTGGAACAGCACAAGGCCAGCCATCAGTCAGCAGTCAGTCAGCCTGCTGGCCTGTCCAGCAACTCAAGACAATGCATGCCGCCACACTGCTCAGTCTTCTTCTCCACCTCAACCCAGACCAGACAAACAGGTAGCATTCTTGCAGCAAACACTGCCGCTTGAGTGTGCTGTAACCAGCAACACACCTGAAGAGTGCCTTTTCTGCTCCCAGAATCTGCACTGTGCTGGCTGGCTGCTTAGCGAGGTTGATGAGGCTCCCCGCATGTGCAATGAGGCGCGCGCCCACCAGCTCCCCCACCAGCACCGTGAGATTGGGAGCAACTGCTGCCATGCGGGACCTCAGGTAGTCAAACAGCTGACCACGGTACTCAGACAGCTCGATCACCTGCAGGCAGAGTAGAGTTTGTTGAGTCAACAACAGAGATAGACGACAGGATAGTGTGGTGCGCATGTTGCTGATGCTGGACTAGCAAGCCTGAGTGTAATAACAGTGCCAAAGACAGTTGATATAAGCAGCTGAGATGGCTGTGTTGCTGGCCGGCTGCTCCTTCCCTACCTGGTCACAGAGGGCCAGGATGTTGTCCAGGTCCTCCTGGCTGATTTCTGTTCCCATACTGATCTGTGCTGCTGCCTTGAGGGCGTCCTCCACCTCCTGCTCCAGCACACCACTGAAATCAACACCAGCAGCAAGGTCCCGGGTGCCCATGGCCTTGATCTGCAGTCATAAGAAACAGGACAACGGGGTGTTTGTGAGGCTTGGAACCGAAGCAACACTCTGGAACCTCAACAATGGATGTTACTAGCAGGTAAGCATGAGTATGGAAGGTCCAGGTATGCATGTGCTTGTCTCATATGAACAACTGTGTTTCAAGGAGCAACTGGTGGCAGTGCTGCCTGCAGTGGGGTTATAGTGCTGAGTTGATGACGCATTTTCCTGGCTACTCACCGCCTTGGCATACTGAATGTTATCTGCAACGATCTTTGTCATCTCTGGGAAGTGCCAGCCGTACCATTCACGCACACGCATGGCGTATGTGTTCAACTCCTTGTCAAGATCGTCCAGAAGACCAATAGCCTGCAGCAGCATCCAAACACAGCACAAAGCCAGCAAATATTAGCACTTAGGATGATGAATGCTGGTGGATATATCATTCACAGCTTAACCCAGTCAACCACCCAGGTTGTACATCCTGCTCACCCATCTGCTGTAGCCATGCAAGCTGCCATCCTATGTTGCCGCACCTGCACAATCATGGTATCGACCTTCTCTGGGCTGAACTTGAGCTTGTATCTGCTGAGGCTGTGACTGAGACCAAGGCTCATGGGTCGCAGATCACCGCCACCCAGCTCACTAATCAGCCCAGACAGCTGAGCACGCACACCACGAGCCAACTCCTGGATGGCAGAGCTGCAAATAGCACACAGCAATCAGGCGCAGTTTCAACCAATGGTGGTCAAGACAGTGCATGATCACGCAGTTGTGTGTTTGCTGCTGGTTGACAAAACACTGCATCATGCTGACATGTGGCTGCCTTGCATTGCTGCTGCTTGGCTGATAGCTGCCAGCTGACGTGTACACTTGGCTGCATGTGATGTCAAGCATTTGGTAATTGTCAGGCGGGCAGCTGGACATACTTGTGCACGCAGTTGATCTCCAGCTTCTCCTTGATGAGGCCTCCCAGCTTGGCATCCAGCACTGCCAGGGTGTCACCAACTACATGTTTCTTCAGAAACTTTTTCAGACCTGTTCAAATGGCATGGCAGCTGCACTGTGATAAACGGCCAGGAGCTGGGACAAGGAGTACAGAGCAAAGGCCGATGACAACCGTTGCTGATTGACAGCACTGCTGCCATCGGTGCCTGCTGCTGGGCTACCAGCCTGTTGGTATTCAGCTGAAAACGACTGCTTTTGGTGTTTCAACTCACCCTTGCTGAGCTTGCTGTCCACAAGAGCAGTTGCTGCTGCTAATGCCTCTGTAGTGTTATCAAACTTGCTGAAAGCCTTCAGCTTGACCACCTGCAGCCACGCGTGGCGTTCTATGAGTGCCGCTTCAGCCATATAGAGTAATAATTTGAGCAAGGAAGCAAATGTTACCTTCTTTGCGCTGTCGAGTGTTTCAAAGTCCTTGTACAGGTCCTACAAGGTCCCAGGAGCCAGGTGAGCTTTCCGGACCCATCCAAGGTGCTCAAAGATGTGACCAGTACGGACTTACATCTGCTTTCTCTAGCTTGTCCTCCTTGTTCACTTTGAAGAGTGCAAAGCCGGCCGCAGTCTCGAAAAGCAGCAACATGGTGGTCACGGGTGATTGCTAGAGACTGAAACCTACGATGAAACGTCACAAGCAAAATATTGTGCAGAGTGCAGCAGATACCGCCTTGCTGGTGCACAGTGGGGTGGAGAGTGGGGTGAGTAAGCGATCTTTTCGGCTGCACACTGCGAACACGAGTGACCGATCAAGAAGTAGCAGTATGTACAGGCGTGCGAAGTAGAGCACAATGACATTTCGCGGCGTCTGCTTCTGCGTGCCATGCGCCGCTGTAACATGTTAGCTGCTCCTCTGGGAACGCCAGGACCGTGTCGGTCGCCATACGCGCCCATAGGCAGTCCGACAAAAAGTTTTATGTGTACGTACCTACCACAGAACAGTACTGGGCTATAGCCTGGCAGTCATTGTACGGGACCAGGCGGTACTGTGTGCTGTTATTGACAATATGCGCACAGCAGGGCGCTGGTTGTGCAGTAATACTGTTGGTGCACTTGTGAACCACATCCAGATGCTGATGGTGCCACGATCACGTTGGTGAAGCTGACCGCCCGACAAGCTGCCAGAAGTCTTTGGCAGCAGCAAACGTTGAGTCCACGTCAGCAAGAAAAAAGATCCCTCGTAGGATGGCATATGCAGTGTCATAAGAGCATTGCATTTCTACCATATCCTGCTGAATCATCATGGTATGTCACATGCTCCTCCTTTTTACAGGTAATACATGGTGCAGGACATTGGTGGCAGCTGGATGGGCGGCAACTGCAGCTAAGGCAGGCACAAGCATCATACCAGGGTGGCGCCCCCAACGCATGTCAGCGCATTTGCCATAGCACCTCAACTTGCTGCATGGCTAAATTTCTTTTACATGCATGCTTACGTCAAGGCTTTGCAACACTGAGTAAATCTGGGCCCAGACTATACCAAAAGGTCGACAATTCATTTGAGATTATACTGTGTTAATCACGTGTTCTGTGCTTGAAAGACGTTGGCTGCTCTTTTTGGCCACATCAACTTCACAGACACCACATGGGCATGCACCAACGTTGGTGCCGCAGAAGGGGTGCAGGTGCAACGTATCTTGCAAAGTGCAACTTAGGCTTGTGGAAAGGCAGAGATGATATCAATGTTCGCCCTTGTGCAAATCAGCAACACTCCATGAGGTGCACGGCGTCGACCTGTGACACAGTTTGAGCAGTGACAGGCTACATGTCTTGCACTTGCACGCCCAAGGCGCTTTTGTACACAGGGTGACATATATCATAGCACAGTCCTTACATGTAATTTGTGAGGTACGATCGACAAGCATAGCCAGGCGTTGAAATTTGGTCACAATCACACCACCCGCCACGACGACAGCCATGCAGCCACTGCCGTTAAAACAAAATACGCTACAGTGTTGAACGCTTGTCTTGCAATTGCGTATATGATGACGGGCTAGTGGCAGTACGCGTTCAAACGACGGAAGACTTCATGCGTAGCCAATTGCAATAAAAAGCTGAGTGAATTTTGCTGTAGTTAGTCTGCTGCTGGCAGTACAGCTTGGCTATGGGAGCAGGATGGCTGGTGGGTGTGGCCATCAACCTGGTGAGTGTTGTACAGTACTTGGGCCCCTGTAAGCTGAAAAGCGGTCCAAGCTAATTCTGAACAGGGATGTGGGCACCCTAGCAACTGCAAAGCTTGTTACACGTTCAGTACCTCAGCCGTTCTAACCTGTGATCACTGTGGTCCTGCCTGTGTGGTGCGTCCGCCACATGGTTGGCAGCTGCATCTTTGTGAGCCTTTACAGGCACCCTGTACAGGTTAGGTGCAGTGTCTGTGATGGTGTCATCCCTTACAGTGATGATGCAATGCTGTTATGCAGGTTGGGAGTGTTCTCATCAATCTTGGGACGGTAATTTGCCAATTAGCAGACCGGACAATTCAGTGTTCCTTTAAGTAGTTGCTGTGACAGCAAAGGGGGCCCATGGTCCAAGCGCCTGTACTACAACAGCGTGGCACTACTGTGTGATTGCCAGGGCTTTTACAGGCATCTCATGCTGCAGAATATCATGAAGCTGGGACACAACAAATTGGCCGCCATTAACTGGGCAGAAGCCGTCAACAGTAAACCACCCATCAGGTAGGTGCAAAGCTGCCAATGACTGTGCAAAGCTGACACCAAAGGCTTCAGCAGCAGTACCACATGGATGATGTTGCAATGTATCACATGGATGATAGTGCAATGTGCTAGCCGCGGCGATGCAGACCTAGGAGACAGACGTCACATGCACAGCGATGGCCACCCTGTGGCGAGAGCAGTGCATGTAATACATACTATGTCTCAGCAGCTGAATGGCAGAGCTATCAAGGCCCACCATGGGCCTGAGTATTGCTGCCAGTGTCACATATGCAGTACATGGCATCAAAACTACCTCACTGGGCTGCAATTCAGGAATTGTATAAGTTCCCAGCGTGTACAAGTGATGTTGATCTGTTTTTACAGTACATCTCTGCTCTGACAAGCACCGTGTTTATAATAAGGCTTATTGGTGCTGCGCTGCAGGAAGGTACGAGAGTGGCAGATAGGGGTAGCATTGTTCAGCTTGGGCAATGTGGCAAATTTCATGTCTTTTGGTAAGTCCTGTCTCAGCCTGAGACGGTGTGTGCTGGCCCTCTCCCCCCCCCCCAACCCAAATCCTTGAGCATATACAGCCATTAATCTGAAGTTGCCCTCCAGCCAGCTGTGCTATGTGCCAATTGAAATTTGAATATACAGGCCTTTCAGACCACCCAAGTGCTATGCCACAGTGCTCAGTTGCAGACACAGTATTCCCACCAGCTTACATGACAAGCGATTAACTATTTACTTTGCCCCTCAGGTTATGCCGCCCAGTCTCTGTTGTCAGCAATTGGATGCATTCAGTTTGTTTCCAACGTGTTCTTTGCATCATTTGTTCTGAAGGAGCAGGTGAGCCTGTATGCTTGTGCTAAGAGTAGGCCGCCTGAATGTAGTATTCTGCTCCCATCATAAACAAACCAGCAATGGCTACTGGAACAATGCCTGGCAGGCTCAAACCGAGCCTCAGCATAGCACTGCATAATGATAGGGATTACCATGGGTGGCACCCAAGGACAATCCATGTTCACAATAGGACACTGGAGCATGCCATGCAAGCAGATGCATGCACCAGGCCATTCACCGCGGCCAGTCGATTCATGCACTGGTCACCAATGCACAACTTGAGTTTGTAGCAGGGTTCAGGTCCTGATATATCAATGGCACCTCTGTACTGTGTCCCTTGCAATTGGTGTATCACTGGTGCAGGTGTCCACCCCTGTCATCTGTGCGGTCACTTGCATAGTTGGGGGCTGCATTCTGCTAGTGTCCTTTGGTAGCCATACCAGCCAAACCTACACCTATCGAGACCTGCTGCGGCTGTATGGCCAACCAGCATATGTCAGTTACATGTGCATAGGGGGTGCAGTGGTGGTGGTGGCATATGCAGCTTACTGGAAGGGGTCAACAGCGGTAGAGTAAGTCATGACTGTATTGCTGCATGCTTAGACTTATTAAGACTTTGTATGACCACGGCAGCGTGCGCTGCAGCAGCTAACTGTGGCTCCTGAACCCATCTGCCAGACACTGTCCGGGCCGGGTTCACTTTGGTGCATTAGGCTGCTGATTGCCAGCACAATCATGGGAATGGTGAATTATGAAAACACATTTGCAAAACTGCTGGCCTTTGGCCAGCATTATGTGTGCCACCTTGGCCTACCTTGCACATGCTGCCTTCATGCAGTACCAAAGGGCCTCATGTGGCGTTCCTATGGGCGGCATCACTCCCAATCCTGTACTGTCTGTTCAGTGCCATCATTGGCACACAGAGTGTTCTGTTCAGCAAGACCCTGGCAGTACTGCTCAGGGCCACCGCCAGCGGGGACAATCAGCTTGGCAAATGGTTCACATGGCTTGTACTGCCCGCTTTCTTGCTGACTGCTGCATTCTGGGTTACAAGGTTGAATAAGGTCAGGGCCTAAACAGCTTTCAGGAGTAGTTGATTTGAGCTGCTACAAGGGTAGTAGACAGCTTGCAAGCTACTTGAGCTGTGTTACAACGACATTGTGTAGTTTGATCGTCACCCAGCTGATGTGGTACCTCACAGTACCTGATAACACCTCCAGGGCTATGGCAACTCCTCCAGGCACAGACTCAGTACATACAGGATATAACACCTTCCATTGTATTTGCGGTACTGCAGGGTTTGAAGATGTTTCCTGCAATGGTGATCGTCCCAAACCTTCAAATATCCTGGACCCTGTTCAGCATCCTGAATGGCATGTTATATTTCCAAGAGTACCAAGATATGAAGTCACTGCATGTGGCCATGTTTGTCCTTGGTGTTTCTGTAAGTGCTCTCAGCCTCAGCTGAACCCAGGGGCCCCAGGCCGCTGCATGTGCTCCTGATGTGCTCCAGTTGTGCTTCTTAGACATTCCAGCCCTCAGGCTGGCTGTTCAGCAATGCCCGTTGACAATCGAGGCCCAATTTGGCCACATGGGCTTTGTGCTGGCAGTAGCTGTTAGACTGCTTCAATCGGTCACTGGTTACAGCTGTGGGAGCTGGTTGTGGCATTATGGATGCCCTCACAGGGTCACCACTGGTGGCAAAGTTTGCAATGCTGCCAAGGTGTATCACTCTATGCACTCATAAGCAGCTCAGCAAAATGCGCAATCCCGCAGGTGGTATTTCTTGGCGTGTTTCTTCTCACCAAGGCCTCAGTCCCCAAAGGCCCAGCAGACAGTCAGGGGTCGCTAGTGGCAGACCTTGACAAGGCCAAGATAGCGTATGTGCAGCATGCAGATGATGACCATCTGCACGTAGAAGCAGCAGTGGGGCTGAATGGCACATCAGATGGTGCAGAATTTGCTAGGTTGATTCAGGCGAAGGTAGCAGGGGGCCAATTCGGACAAACAGCAGAGGCAGGACCGGAGTTTGACCCAATGATTGCAGCACAAGGTGAGCTGTCACCTACTCCGGCAAACTGTGCTCATGAAGCATGTTGATTGCACACACCGCCAGTGCCAGTCCTGCCTTGAAGCTGCCATGGGGATGCTTGAACAGCTATTGCAATATGTCATCTCTGCAGATCTCCCATTGAGCCAAGGAAGTTTCCTGAGGGGTTCAGCAACCCTCAACCCTGTCCTGCACCTGCATCTGGACCTTGATGATGACTTTGACCTACAAGTGGGTCAGCAGGAGGATGAGCGATCCCTGCTAGGAGGTACCAGCAGTGCTCTGCCGCCAGCAGCGACAGGAGCCAGAAGCAGCTTCAATATCAGAAGGGTGCTAGCAGGTGGACTGCAGCAGTTGTGGCCCAGCAGCAGGGATGGGGCAAGCAATGTGGCTGGATATACCCCGCATGAGAGCGGATTCAATGGCCAAGGAGTGCAGGTGTTGCCTGACTTCGCTGCCGCAGGCACAGAAGGCATTGCAGAGGCGACTAACATGCAGAGACAGTAAGCGCTGACAGAGGCAGCCTGCTGCCCACAGAGTTCCATTTATGCCAGTTGAATGCTGCAACAGCACTTGTTGGAGGCTAAGACACCGGACAAATCTCACTTGCCATATGGCATGCCATGTCCAATGACTTGAATCAGTCAACACAGTACCACACATGCTTGCTTCTGCAGGCACCAGCGGCGGCGCCTACACTACAGCATGAGCAGCTTGTCAAAGCAAGTAGTCAATGACTTTAATCTTGATGAGACTGCAGCAGCACGTCTGTCGCTTGGCTTGGGCGATTCCTGCATGCCTGGTGTGAGCTTGTTCACAATGCCAATGATAGACATCCGCAACACACCAGCCAAGGTGATTGCCTGTTCTTCCAGCCAGCTGGCCCTGCCAGGGACTCCCTGGCAGGCTGCTGACGGTCGCGTACAGTGTTGTTTGTGTTAACACTGCATGTGCTGGGTGACACTGTGTTTTAGGAGATAATCAGACAGCAATAGAAACAAACAATGAAGCGTCATGCTTGCCAAGCTGAAAAACATTGTTGAAGTGCACCCAAAGACCTCAGCTGGCCAGGGCTCTTCCTGGGCTATGTCTATGCTTGGTAGAAAGCGGCGTGGCATGAATGCCATCTGCAGACAGTGTCATGGCTCTATCTTGTTTACAGTGCTCCTTCAACAATTTTTGACGTATGCATTGCTGACAAGTGTTGGTTATTATGACAACATATGCAGGCAAGGCTCAGATATGGCGCGCTGCCTGATCACAGTCAAGGGGGTGTGGTGCAAAGCCAGGTGGGACTTGCTGGCAAGTTTCTCAGCCTTTGCTTTCACTACAGTTCATCTGTCCTGAGACAACTTGTGTCAGCTGCATCCTTGAGTCACTGCTGTCAGCTGCAACCTGTTGCAGCCAGGGCGCTAGCAGCTTTGGCAGTGCCGGTTGTCAAATGTTGCTCTCCTCATGTGCTGCTCCTGCAGAATGTCTCAGCGCTGACGCCAGTGCATGAGCTGAGCACTACAGTTGATGATGGTGCCATTGGTGCAAGTGCTGCAGCAGCTATCAGAACCTTAGACAGAGAGCAAGAAACAGCAGGGATGACAACAGCAAGGGGAGCAAATCCATCAACAAATGCCATTGAACTCGGCAATTTCCTCCAAGCGCCACTTCAGGTAGGCTTGCAGAGCTTATCAGAACAAAGTGCCTGCCCGCCCTGCAGGATCACCAGATTCCTCATGAAATTGTTACAGGGAACACAGGCAATACATAGGCCTGCGGCAATATCCCATGTTTACCATGACCATGCTGTAGTTGCAGTTCGTTGACCATTCTGGAATCCACCGCGATGACTGAGGGCGCATACTTCACAGGGGGGTTTAGAAGCTGTGTACACAGGCATGAGCAAACTCTTCCCACCAACTGCTGCAGGCTCCCCTCGATGGGCTGCTGACAACAGTCAAGCAGAATTTCAGGGATATTCACGCCAACATCAAAGACCTTGCAGTCAGCAGACAAATAGCTTCACAAGGCCGTAACTATGCTCGAATGGAGTCCAAGGAGGAGACAATCGCAGAAGAAGCAACAGCCCACAGTGCAGCAGCAAATTCAGAGTGAAGAACTGTCTTGTGCCTTAGGAGACAGCTGTGTGGCCCGATCTCTGAAATGATATATTTTTGTTGATATATATAACGTATGGTAATCGCCTGTCGCGAGTTGGGGCCCTCACGGGTATAGCACCCTTACGAGAAGGGTGAGCAGTTGTCTGCTTTGCAGCTCCATCAATGTAACAAAGTACGTTAACATTTACGCAGCAATCAGACGCGTCGAAGCCTGCTGCTCATATCTGAAAGTCGATTTGCCTGCTGTCGGGGTATTCCCTAGAGTTTGAGCACGCAAATAGCTTGCAGACAGTATGGCAGAGTCACAGGTGGGCCTCCTTGTGACGAAGCAATGGATCGGCAAAAGAGGTTGGGGAGTATGGGTTTGATCACTTACCTCATGCTCGGTTTCGTCGCAGTACTCATTCTCATTGACTACCTTCAGTCCCAGTGGCAAGCTAGTGCAGATTGAGTATGCTTTGAATGCAGTAGCAGCTGGTGCAACATCCCTGGGAATCTCAGCCACTGATGGGGTGGTGATAGCTACAGAAAAGAAGCTCCCTTCCATGTTGGTGGACGAAAGTACAGTGCAGAAGATTACCATGTTAAGCCCAAACATAG
The DNA here is from genome assembly GCA_018290735.1 of Coelastrella sp. MACC-549. Taxonomy (NCBI): domain Eukaryota; kingdom Viridiplantae; phylum Chlorophyta; class Chlorophyceae; order Sphaeropleales; family Scenedesmaceae; genus Coelastrella; species Coelastrella sp. MACC-549. The sequence continues at coordinate 32,421 of JABEVS010000103.1, forward strand.
GAGTGGTGTACAGTGGCATGGGTCCAGACTATAGGGTGCTAGTCCGCAAGGCGCGCAAGACAGCTCAAACATACTACAGGCTATATCATGAGCACATACCAGTAGCACAGCTAGTACGAGAGGTAGCAGCAGTGATGCAGGAGTTTACACGTGAGTTGAAGTATTTCCCCAAAAATGCCTTTTTTACGTGCAGCTTCTTGCACAGGGCTGACAACTGTTCTGGGGGTGTTGTCTCGAGGAGTAAAGCGTTGGATGATGCAAAGTCTGCACCAAGTTCGCCTCATTTGATTCAGATTAGCCCATGTACTGGCATGACTTGTCAGCAGATAAGCAGTTGCATTGCAGCAGCATATCAGTGGGTGTGCTGCCGTAGCCACGTTGCTGCAACTGAAACCCATAAATTGCATCTGCCCGCAGAGTCTGGAGGTGTGCGGCCCTTTGGTGTGTCTCTGCTGCTGGCGGGGCATGATGATAACGGGCCACAGCTGTATCAGATAGACCCTAGTGGTTCATACTTTGCATGGCAGGTGAGTCCCCAGTGTATGTCTTGATCAGAACCAGAGTACTCTGGAGAGCGTAGTGGTATCTGTTCCAAATGACCTTCCAGCAGGCACAGCACAGCACCTCTGTGCTGCAGCTGACACTGGGTTACAAAATCACGCTAAGGTTTTGCTTGGACATGAAGGCTCACAGCAAAGCCCTTGGTATGCAGTGGGCAGTCCGATTGAAGTTTGCCCAGGAAAGCACTAACAACCAGTAGCTGCCTCTTGCTGTCATCGTTGCTGCTCAAGCAGGCCAGCGCCATTGGCAAGAATATGACAAACGCGAAGACCTTCTTAGAAAAGCGTTACAGTGATGATATGGGTCTGGAGGACGCAGTCCACACAGCCCTGCTCACGCTGAAAGAGGGCTTTGAGGGGCAGGTGTCAGGCAGCAATATCGAGGTGGGTGCGGATGCCGTTATCTGCTTTTGGTAGGATAATGCAGTGTTGCCAGCTATGCCACAGATACTGTCAGGTTATTTGATGTGTGTGCGTCACAATGTCATGCAATGGGGATTCTAAGCAGCAGATGATCATCAGGGTAAACAAGTGAGGCTCTGTAAACTCATACATCGATGTTCGTATGACTTGCAGCTGTGCTGGACGCATAACACCCATTGCATCCTGTTCTCAATCACCTACTCATGTTGTTGACGCTTTGACACTGTCGTGGCATTTGCTGGTGGACCAGTAAGCATCTCCTGCTGGTTGCCACCTGAAAGTTGTTTCTGTTGATGGCCTGCTGTTCAGGCTGCAAAGCAGCATCTGAGTTGTGCGTCCGAAGCCTTTCAGTGCACAATGTTACCATTGCTGGCGGTGTTCTGCTTGTACCACATCTTCATGCTGTGCTGCTGTAGGTTGGCATCATCGGTCCTGACAAGCAGTTTAAGATCCTGACAGCAGCTGAGGTGCAGGACTACTTGCAGGAAGTCGAGTAATGTAGTGAAGGGTTGGGTGCTGATCCAAGAGGAAGCTGGTGTGTGCTGCTCTCGGGAAGGTATTCGAGAGCTGTTTATGAATATCCATTGATATCGCGCTTGATTCCACTTGACCAAGGGTTCACTGTTATGCCAATAGCTGGCATACATAGGCAGGTGATAGTGGTACGGCAGCAGCAGCGCATGCCACCAGGCTCTTGGACACTACAGCAGCTTATGCTACACGCACGCCCAAGGCTTGATGTTGGGATGACTGAGGGATGTGGCCAGTTTGGCATGGTCATTCATGTTGTGCTTGCCAAGCACAGTGAAACGGCAGAATTCGCAGTGGTTGATAATTTTGTACCCCGTTTAGACGTATGATTTATTGCAAATTTGCGCCACAATTGTTGGTGGCCTTATCACCTGGGCAAGTGCAACTTGCAGGCTGCGAAAGCCACCGCCATGGCATGGCCTTGGAAGAGCTGAACATCCTGTCGAAAGCACTGATTGACTACTGATGAATGGTGGCACCATGGCTGATTCACTATCACCATTGCTGAGATTCCCTTTCCCGGAGATGTTGTAGACAAGTGAATGCTCTCATATATATATAAGTTACCCATTAGCCATAGCAATGCTCTCATACAACATCCATAACTCATGCATAACCCTTGTACAAAGTACGATTATCCAGGTGTCACGTGACGTAAGTACAGGACTGGTAGCAGGCACATGAATATGAAAGAGATTGAGCGCATGCAACATTGATTACGTATATTCCAGGCGTCAAGGCAGATGTGATTACGTAGATTCCAGGCGTCAAGGTCAGTCCAAGAGAGGCTGATGGACTGCTAGCAGCCATATACAGGCTGTATGGTATATAATTGGTGGGCAAATGCATTTGCGAATTGCAGCACAGTCATTGGTACTGCGAGCCATTCACAGGATGTGCAACAGGCAACTGCAGTCCAGACTTCACAATCAACCATGTGGTAGCATGATATCATGCTACGCCGTGATGCACCATGAGGACCCCAGGCACCAACCTTGTTGGAAGCTTGAAGCTGATGTATGTCACCATAATAGCGCCTGCTAGAGAGGCTTAGCTAAGCTACTATAATAAGCACTCTGTGTTTTATCTCCAACTCTGATTGTGTTGTGCATGGCTGTCAGTTGACAGCAGCTTCTAAGAAAGGCGACCACTGTACAGTTGCAGTCGCCAAGCGGTACTGATCCTTGAGTGCAGCGAATGGCGACTCTTTTTCCAAGTTTGCTGCCTGCGTGTTTGTTGCTGCTAAAGACTCTGCTGAGTCAAACCCTTGCGCTACAGGACCCAGTGAGGCTTGACACAAGCCTGATGGACCCTGCCATTGAGTTTGGTCTGCTAATGCTCCAGCCTTGTTGTGAGCTGCTGCTGTAGTAGCTGCCTGCACCTCCATAAGTACATCAGCCAGCTTCTCTTGGATAGCTTCAAAGCTGGGTCTGTCACGCACGTTTATGCTGACACAGCTGTCAAAAAGCGGTTGCAGCTGCTGCACCAAGCTGCAGTTCAACCCTGGCAGGAGTTGCTGGCTGTTAGGCCATTGCAATGGGCCCTTCATGGTGCAGGGGTTGCCCGCGCCCAACTGCAGGCACAGACACATGATCTCCAGGTTGACAATGAAACCGACTAGCAATGGAGTAAACTGAATACCATCCTCATTTGCCAGAACAAGCCCAGCCTGCATGCACTTATGATTGACCCTGCAGCACACTCAGCAGCCCCCAGCAGCAAGAGACTCACCGCCTCCACCTGACGGGGCGCCATGTTGCTGTCCACATGCGGCAGCCTGCCAGTCAGCAGCTCCCACATCACTGCCCCAAAGGAATACACGTCACTTGCCCGGCTGACATGGTATATCTTGCGGGCTGCATGTGAATCCAGCACCTCTGGGGCCACCCAAAGGTGGTTGGTGACCATATCTGTGTGGATGCCCCCTTCCGGACCAACCCACCGTGCCAGTCCAAAGTCGGCAATCTGCAATGTGCATGCCATAAGCACTCATCAAAATCTGGACATAGCCTTAGCAGTCGTTTCAGCACTGAGGTATCATATAGAGATGCCCTGGAGAGGGTGTTTCAGTGCCGAGTGCTTTTGTGGTTTTGCATCAGATCTGTAGCGTTATTGTTAAGGCTGCTGCTGATGGTGGAATGTATATGGAGCATAATAGCATCTCTCAGCCAAGTATAGAAGCTGTGGCTACTCAACAAACAAGAAGGCAAGCGCAATGCAACCTTGATGACGCAGTCTTACCCTTACAGACCAGTCTTCAGGCTGTTGGTTGTTGCCAGCCAGCAGGAGGTTAGGTGACCTCAAATCACAGTGCAGAACAGCAGACCTGGCCCCATACGCACCCACTGTATGCAGGTAGTCCATTGCGGCGGCTACATCATGCAAAATCTTGATCACTCGCAGTGGAGTAATCAGCTGCTTCTGCTCGGGCGCTCCTGCTGCTGTGGGGTTGCTGCCAATTGAAGACACGTGCCGCTGTATCTGCTTGTCAATAGAGCCAGCTGTGCACAACTCCATGATTATGGCTGGTTTCTCTCTGCAAACTGCCAGGAACCGTACGACATTTGGGTGGTTTTTTACTGCCATCATCTTGGCCTCTTCCTCCATCTCGAGCAGTATCTGCTGCTTGCTGCTGTCCAGGCCCCCCTCCACACACTTGACCGCCACTAATGCACCTTTCCACCAGGCTGAGAATACTGTCCCAAACGAACCACAGCCAAGAGTCCCAACAACTGTGAGGTCACCCCAACATATCTCCTGCAGCTTGTACTGTATGCTGCCAGGTGCATCTCGCACAGATCCCGTACGCGGTGTAGGCCTGAGATGCAGACACAGGGAACAGCATGAACACCAGAATACCATCATATACCACTAACACAACAAATTACCATAGCCTGGCCTAGACTAGCCTTGATGCTACAATGAATAAGTACGCTTTCCTTACAGCCCGGCCTTTGTGTATGTAGACTACAGTACGACATGATGCTGGAAAGATACTCTGGCAGTCTGAGTATGTACATTTGCATGCCTGACGCGGTGCAGAGTCATCGCTCTGACATGACTCACAGTGAACTCTCAAGCATCTGGCAACACCTCATCATCTCCCTGATGGTCGGCAACAGCATCAGCTGCCAGCACCACTGCCACACCAGTGATGCACCTGACAGCTCTACAGCAGCTCCCATGACTAACTTGATGATGCTCTCAAGCTTCGTTGCAGCTGTGTCCACAACCTGCTGTGACTTGACCTGCGAATCATCAGACAGGTGCCATGCCCTCTTCTGCATCAGAAGTACTGCGAAGGCAGGCGATCCTGGACGCCGCTTGCGCAAGTCGGGTAGCCGCAGCTGCAGACTGGTTGCGCACCTTTACAAGTACCTCTTCGGCTGCGACCACTGCTGTGCTCAATGAAGTTCCAAACAGCAGACGATACAAACCGCTGTGCAGCCAAAGAAGGTCTGAGGCCTCCATATATGTTGATCTTAATGGAGGAGCGAGTAGAGATAGCTCAGACGACTAGGTACCGCTAGATCGCGTGAGGCTGTCTACCGATGGTGAGGAAGTGCGTAGTGAGTAGGAGGCTGGGGAGGAGCTTGCCTACTAATGCAACCCTAATTCATAAGGTCAATGCTTTGCATTTGGCGACCTCGGCATCGAGACAGCATGATCGAAGAACAAAAGGAATGGCGCCAGCGCGTCCGCGGCAGGGTAAATGCAGCTGTCCTACAGACAACTTATATGCTCATCTACTGCTGTGATAGAAGATAAGCTGCATCGAACCACCGAATGCTGATTATATAACTCCGTTAACTTCAAGGTTGCACGGTCCGTTGCTTGTCACCTGCGCTTCATGTGCCCTCTTCTGCATGCAATCAGTCTGGCGTCCTAGTGGATTATCTTAGGAAAAGTTGATCACGGCGCTGGCGCGCTTAGAAACGTCCCCACGTGCTGAAATGTGCGCACCTTCGTTTGTAGTCGGACGCCTTTACGACAACAAGAGCCACCCGATACTCTGGGAATGAGGCCCCTATTGAGTCTGACTTGTTAGCTGCCATAAGGTGATCACATTGGTCGGTCCCCAAAGCGTTGGTAACTGGAACATGTTGGCAAAGGTCATGCAGCAACAGGACGGCGTTTAGACGTTGCATGCACACGTGTGCACACATGGATCCACAACACTGACAACGGATACTTGGGATGTGGCAAACCTAGGCGATCTACATCGCACGAGCTGTTTACACAGCGGCTGGGCTAACCACTGAGCTGGTGCTGATTTCTCCTCCACAAATCTAGCTGCACTTGCACATCTTACCTCATTGCTGCTACACTTGCTTCTGCAGGCTGCTGATAAGATGGAGCAAGAGGAGTTTGACGACAACTGGACTGTACCTGAGCAGTACATAATCAACAGTGGTGAGCTGGTCTTGAAGGAGGTCATTGGAAGTGGTGCTGAGGGCAAGGTGAGAAAGCACAGCCCCATGTTGTTGCATGTTGGACCCTCGGTTTGGAGCAACAGCAGCCTGCACACACTGCAGTTCATTCTTCCTTTGAGAACATGCTGTTGCAGGTGTGACTTGCCTTCTGCCCATGTAGAAAGAATCTTTCATGACCTTGTGCAGCAATGCCAAAGTTGACATCTTCCTTTCTTCATTCCTCAAAGGAAGTGTGTCACCTGGTGCCATACTTGCCGCTGCTGCTGCTGGTTCTGAAGCCATCAACTGCAACTTCCTCTGTCACCAAGACATGCACATGGTTCCACATGCACGTACAACCATCAGCCCACTCAGTGTGCAGCCCCAACCTGCCAAACACTCTGAAGCCTATAAGTGTGATGGGGGGGGGGGAGACAGGCCACAACTCGTGTTGGATGTCATGCTGACAGGTGTACAGTGGCACCTGGAGCAACATAGCTGTTGCTGTGAAGGAAATTACCGCCCCAGAGGACTCTGATGACACAACGGGTGGGGACAAGGTCTCATCCGAGGCAGCCCTGCACAAAGCTCAGGTGAGCTGTGATGTGGCGTGAGCTTCTGCTGTACAGCCTGTCTCGGGCTAGGGCAGCCAACAGCGCAATTGTGCGGGAAATTGTCTATATTGTCATGCAATTCGCTGTTGATCGGCTGTGGGTGATGCAGCGTCTGCTGCAGCACACTCCTACAGATGTTCTGCAGGGCAGCCGCCTTCATTGTTAAGACACTCATCGAGGCATCGTCACTACTCATGTCGAGTGTTAATCCAGCAATGCTGCAAGGTATTTCAATTGGTCACATACATGATGCTATATGGTGTTCCAACAGGTACTGCTCAAACGTCATGTTGCGTGCATGACCAACTTAAACCATCCAAACCTTGTGCGCTTTTGTGGAGTGTGTCTGGACCCTCCACTGCTGGTCATGGAGTACTACCACCATGGGAGTATGTACAATCTCCTTGAGAAAGCGAGGCGACAGTGGATACACTCACTGACAGACACTGGAGCAGAAGCCAAAGATGATAAATGGTCCAAGAAGGTGACCAAAAACCACAATTTCATTGTCAATGACTGCCACAATCTACAAGCTGCTGAAGGGAGCATCCTAGACTGCATGCATGTCTACATCATGAGGCAACGCTCATCAACAAGCACTGCACAACCATGTTGCTCTGCTCAAGCAGCTGTCCAACAGCGTGAATGTTGCCAGTTGCAGTCCACACCATCAGTTCCAGCAATTGCATTCAAGGAGTAAAGCAGACTGTGAGGCTGTCCACGCAACACAGTGTGTTTCAAGCGCAACAAAGCCGCGGCTGTGATGCTTGCTGTTGCTGCTGCAGTACATGAACTACCTTGACTGGGACAGGAGGCTGGCGAAGCTGCATGACATTGTCGCCGGCATGATATACCTGCACAAGAGGCACTACGTGCATGGGGACCTGCGGTCACCCAACCTGTTGATAGGCCAAGATGGCGGAGTAGGTGGCATCAGCTGCAGTTTCCCGCACAGCACGGGGTAGATTCACCTGCAGATGCAGATGCAGTTGACACCCTCTGCATGAGGTTATCTGTTATCCCAACACATCTTTGGTGCTTGGAGTTCCGGCTGAAAGTTTGTCTTCGATGGTAGCACCTGGCTTGTATTGCTGAGTCAAACCAATTCACTGCACTGTCGAGTCTGAAAGCCACTTGGGTAGCTCTGCCTGTGGCAAGCCCACATGAGGCTCATTTCAGTGACATTTGGAGTCTGCTTTTTCACACACCAGGATCCGCTGTGTAGCCACTTTAGTCACCAAGCAGGAGCAGGCAAGCAGCGGGCACTACCTGAGTCGCCCCATTGTCCCGCATGCATAGCTCTCTACACATGCCAATAGCTAAGGCAATTAGGCAGCAGAGCACTGCAGCGATTGATTACAACCTCATGGCTGCAGGTCAGAATTGGTGACTTTGGGTTTGCAAGAAGGCTTCAAGGCAGCGCCAGCAGCATGAAAGTGGAGAAGTTGACACATCCGCGTTGGGTAGCTCCTGAGGTGCGGCAAGATAACAAGAAGAGCATACTGCATCAGCTGATATACTCCCAAGGCTGCAGCAGCTCCGCGTAGAGCATGTGTGGTTTCTGTTTCTGCTGTTAAGCCAGCTCTGGCATAACACTTGGTGGTGTTGAAGCTGGTCATCGCTGCATCTGGCAGAATTATGTGTTATGTTGTGACGCAGCTGAGGCCCTTAGTGCGTGAGCTGCTGATAGGAATGTTATTCTCGCCACTGTTCTGACTGCTGGCCTGCCTGCTGCTCAATGCCGCTGGAATTCTACATCTCACAGAGTTACGAAGCAAGTGTCTTGCTGTCTGTTGCAGTTAATGTTCAAGGGGCGGCTGAGCCCTCAATCGGATGTGTACAGCTTTGGGATCATCATGTACGAGATGCTCACCTGGCAGTTGCCTTTTCATGACCTGGACAAAGAACAGGTGCGGGCACATGCTGTAGTCACATGATGATGATATGTAGAGTGTCCCAGCATCATACACAGTGCCCAGGCTGCTTCAGTCTTGAGCACAAACACGCCAGTCATAGTCTTACAGCGCATTGCACATCAAACGGTCCTTTTTGCAGTAGACATCAAAGCGCTATAAGCCCTTGTTGCAGGCACGATCCATGCTGGGTTGTTCAGGTCAAAGGTATGTTAGAACCAGCACTTGATGAATCGGCATGGTTGATATCCTGCAGAGTATGGGTATACACTACTGCAGCATCAGTGTACCAGGTGTACATTGGGCGGGCTGCAGCACTGGGGTACTGGTTTGCTGTCAAAGTATGGAATGTGTAGTTGAACAGGTTGACTACCTTCTGTGTCCTGCAGGTGGTGTTGGAGGTGCTTGCTGGGAAGCGGCCTGTGGTACCTGCAGAAGCTGAGCTGCCTCCAGGCACAGGCTCCCACACTTGTATGTATGACCCTTGTCATGTCCCTTCTCTCGGACTGGTATCTGTTTGTCACCGTGTACTCAAACCAAACCTGTTTGTATTTCTTGCATTGTTGGCAGCTGTGGCTTGTCTCTAGAGTTGCTCAGGAATCATGACCTCCACAGTGCCACCATGATGCGACTGCAACGCCATTCCACAACTGGGATTCTCAAACAAGTTCCAAGTGATATGCACTGCCTTGAAGGCATGGACAACGTAAGTGCTGCTCAAACTGTGCCGCGCCTGACAGCCCCCCCTGCGTCTGCCTTTTCATCTGGTACTGCAGTCCTTTGGCGGTACATCAAGCTCATGCAGGAGTGCTGGGCTCAGGATCCTTTGCAGCGGCCTGATTTCAAGCGCATAGCTTCTCGGCTGAAGGCCTGGATCAGGTGGAGGCTGGTCCTGAAGGACCTCAAGAAGAAGTTCAAGACACCTGTTATCCGCACTGACGTCTCCAAGGCTGAGCAGGGAGCTCCAGCTGCGGCTGCTGCAGCTGCTGGTAGCTCACAACAAGCAGAGCAAACCAAGGCGACAGCTGCTGAAGCCAAGGCGGTAACAGCAGCCCATGTTGACACAGAACATCTCATCCATAGCCAGGCGCCTGTCAGAGAGGTGGCACCTGCTGCCATCTCCGTGCCAATGCTGGAGATGTATGACCTGGACTTGAAAGAGGTGCCTGTGGGCAGTAAGAGCTGCAGGGTAAGGGCATGAGCAGCAAAGCAAGTGGAGGTGCTGGTGTATGCATCATGCTGGTGCTGCTGAGCTGGTTGCAAGCAATGCTGCAATGATCTCTCCAAGGAGCAGCCCCAGGTGTTCTCTGCTGCAACCATGAGCACCTCAGTCACTGTAACGGGCACCTGAATAGCAATACCTCCCACAATAGTACCCCCACTCAACCCACGATATGCTGACAAACATGCAGCTGTACCATGGCACTTGGTTTGAAGCTGAAGTGACTGTTCTAGAGTATCGGCCTGAGACGACACTGCAGACAGTGAGGAAGGATCACTTGGGGCCATCACAAGCAGCTGCTCCAGCACTTGAAAGGTTACAGGTAACCAGCAAATCTTCTGTTGTGATGATGATGCTGAGTTATATCCGGGGCTTGCAACTCGCTGAGTGCTGGGCAGGTGCATGCCAATAGCGACATAGATACTGTCATTGCTTGTCTGGCATCACTGCAGCTGAATACGTCAGTACACTACAGCCTACAGCTAGTCCAGTTGCAGCCTCTTGTCACGATATGAGACCAAGTTCTGGGGGCTATCAGGGCACTGGTCAGTGCATCCCAAGAGTCATGGTTTGCTCCACCTGATCAGCTGCACTGCTGCTGTTCATGCCTGGGCATGTCTGACTGGCAATGATGTGTTTTCAGGACAAGCTGCTGGCAGCAGTACGCCAGCTGTCAAGCCTGAGTCACCCCAACATCATCAGGATCTGTGGCTACTGCCTGCAACCCCCTGTGCTGGTGACAGAATATCAGAGACATGGGACTGTTCACAGCCTGCTGCAAAGAGCTCAGCGGCAGCTCAAGAGCTCAAGCAGCACATTGCACTCTGGGAGAGAAAGCAAGGTGAGGGGAATAGGAGTAGGCTGCCAGGGGCGAATGGTGTGCCGAGCTGGTGCACTGTTGTTGAGATGGTGCACAGAAGTTTCAAGGCATTTACTCAAAGTCACTTAATGCCCCACTTGCAAATCATCAACTGTCTTTCGCTCAACTTGCGCTGTTGCTGGCTGTGGTTTTTGCAGCTTGCTCAATACCTACGTTGGAAGCGGCGCTTGCAGATGCTGCAGGAGGCGCTGTCAGGCCTGCTGTTCCTGCAGTCCCAGGGCTACCTGCTGGGTCAGCTCAGCAGCAATGACATGTTTGTTGGAGTGGATGGGAAGGTGTGCGAACTCAGTTGCCCAAAGATGTTGGCATGTTTTGCCTGGCCCGTAGGGGTGTCTTATATGAGTCTGCTGGCACAAGCTGACATCGAAAGCCAACTGCTCCGGCATCTACCTGTGTCAGGAGCTGTTTTTGCTTTCAGCTTTTCACCTGGTATATTATCAGCTGCTGCTCATGTTTATCAGAGCTCAGACAGAGGAACACAGGGAACAGCTTCACCTCAAGGACAGAAGTATTCAAAGGCAGCTCCAGCTGACTAGTTTCACAGCACTGATGGATCTTTTATCTTGTCTGTGACCCTGCAGGTGCGGCTGGGCATGTGCGGCCCGCTGAAGGGCGCAGGCAGTGAATCAGCTGAGGAGGTTAACATACTTCAACCCAGGTGGACGGCACCCGAGGTGAGTGTACGCATGACTGCAACGCCAGACAGTCCCTCAGCAGTGACTGACTCCATTGCAATCATGGGTTTGAAATCCTGAGTTTATGCTAGCAACTGTCACTAACCCTTTCAGGACACCAGTCAAGCCATGCTGGCTAAGCGGCCTTCTTGAATCTGTCCAGGGGCCATAGCATTAGGTAACGCCAGCAACAGGCACTGCAGGAAATCAAGTGATGAAGCACAGGTTTGGATCTGACACAACTGCAGCATGTGTATTTTAAGGCTGGCTCTATCCATGCAGGACCAACAAACTTTGTGCTCTCCGTCTGTTGTGCACAGGTGTTAGAGCAGAAGACACAAACAGCTGCCTCAGATGTGTACAGCTTTGGGATTGTTATGTATGAGATGCTCACCTTTCAGTTGCCATTCCAAGATTTGCAGGAGGATGCTGAGGTGTGTGGGTGTGAATCACCAATGCATGACCACGTTCAACTGCTTGCAATATGGCCAGGATTGTTCATCTACAGAGCCGTAGCCTATTTTGTCAAAGGAGGATCAGCACACTCGCTCACTGTCCCGGGTTTGCTGGTGTCTGTTTCATGGGTACATGCTTTGTGTTCATGGCCCTGGTGGAAGTTTACAGAAGTGCACTGTACATGGTTGGGTCAACGGTCCAATAGTGGCAGAATTAAGTTGCTCCTGACAGTTGCCAACTTGCACATGCTGTCCAGGTGACAAGGTTTGTCATGAAAGGGGGCAGGCCTACAATACCCTCAGCAGCTGAGTTGCCTCCAGGCACAGCAGCAGCAGCCGGCCTTGAGCAGTATCTGCTGCTGATGCAGCAGTGCTGGGAGCAGGATCCAGATTGCCGCCCGCCGCTGCAGCAGCTAGCCCAAGGGCTGAAGACTCTGTCAACAGCAGGCAAAGTACAGAGCTCAACTGGCAAGAGCCTATTGATGTTGCCAATGGCCACACAGAAGCCGCTGCTGGACGCAGAAGACAATCCACCTCAAGCAGTGGAGCTGCCGACCATAGGTGAGGAGGATTTCAGTCCTCCAGGTACGCCTCCTCCATCATGTGGGGTATCATCGTTAGGGTTCCAGTCTCAGTACCTGCAGAGCCTCTTCAGAAGGGGCCCAGAAGAGGCAGCGCGGCAGCAGTTGCAAGCGGCTGCCAGCTCAGACTCCGAGGTCAGCACCAGCTCACAGCCTGCAGTGCAGTTGCAGCCAGGGCAGCCAGCAGCAGCAGCAGCAGAGGAAACACAAGCGCAGGGGACAGCACAAGCTGCAAAGGCTCCTGCTACTGCTGGGGCTGCAGCAGACCAACAGCCGCCAGCTGCTTCAGGTTCCAGCTTGCCGCGCCTGGCTGTTCCCTCAAGGCAGCTTGAGGCCCCTGAAATTCAATACAGGTCTCCATCACAAGCAGTGGCAGCAGATGCAGCAGCAATTCGCAAGGACAGTGCAGGCCGCATCGCAGAAGTGCTTGGATCAGCTTCAGAGGAAGTGCAGCAGGAGCCGCCGGTCTTTGAGGATTCCCAGTTAGCTGATAGTGCAGTCCTGATTACAGGCCATGCGCCTGGTCCTGTTGCTGCACCAGTGGAGAGCAACAGATTGCAGACTAGACAACCAGCAGCCCAGCTAACAGATATGAGCTCAGCAACAGGAGCAGCAACAATAGCAGCAACAGAACCAGCTGTCGGAGCAGCCGCTGGCAGCTCATTTCAAGCACTGCTCATTCAGTTAGAGGGCCTGCAGCCTCAGCTTGTCAGCAGCATCCTGCGGCTTCTAGTGCTGTGCACAACATACATGGCAAACACCACCCTAGCACATGTACAGCAACAGCAGCAACAGTGTGCTGATTCAGTAAAGTTGTCAGTTACTCAGCCCCAGATGCTGCGCTTGCATGAGCGGCAAGAGCAGCAGCAGCAGCTGGTGACTTTGCAGCTGCAAACAATTTTGGTGCTGTTACGAAGCACTCTAGTCCAGCAGCCTGCAGCCCAGGGCTGCACTTTGCAGGTGGCTGGTCAATTGATGATGTTGCTTGTGGGCTTGGCTGGTTGGAGGCAAGCAGCTAGTGCCAGTGTGCATGGCACCAACAACAGCAGGAGCAGCGGTGGCGGGCAGTCAGCAGCTAAATATGTCGTGTACATCTTGCCGCCAGTCTGCCTGTTGAGCTGGTTGGTACTGCCACAGGCTTGGTTTGCTGTAATGGCAAGCATCCTAGTTGGCAGCTTTGTCATGTGGCAGAGGTTCAAGCCCAACAACCTCCGCGATGAGGTGCCCCTGTCAGCTCTAGAGAGTCAACCGCAGCTAACGTCACCACAAGTGCCTGAAACGCATTCAAATGTCAACCCTGCTGCGATAGGCTGTACAGTATATGACAAAAGGTCAGATATAGTGGGCGTGCTGTCTGTGGCCCTGCAGCCTCACAGCAGCAGCTCATCTGTTGGGTATGCATCATGGTCAGCTACATGGCAGCCAGCAGGGGCACCACTGGCAGGCGCAGGAAGACTGCAGCCGCAGGTGCTGCATACTCTGCCGTCACACAGGTACTTTTGCAGCAGGCAGCAGCGGCGCGGTATCTGCACACTGCCAGCACGGCAAGGGGCTGCATTCGATGATGAGCTTGTCAAGGATCAAGGTCAGGCAGCGGCAGAAACTGAGCAGCTGTCAGGCCACAGCAGCCATGAAGTAGCTGTTCCTGGACCAGTCATGGGTTCTCAGCAGATTGCAGACCTTCACCATCACCCTGTGCTGAGCAGCCCAGCAAAGGAACAGCCTCCCAGCAGCCTTGTTCTGCAGGTGCTGGCCCGCTTGATGCATAGGCAGCAGCAGCAGCAGGAGGAACAACAGCAGCAGCAGGAGGATGCTCAGCAGGATGAACAGGTTGCTGGTGCAATGGGTGGTGGTGGTTGTCCACCTGCAGGCGGGTCAGCTCCAGCACCTAGGTGGCGTCAGGTGCTGTGGGTCTGTCTGGACCCACCTATGCTGTTGGAGGGTTTGCCTGCTGGCAGGACATCAGCCGCTTGGCTTCTACAGCAGCAGCAGCAGCCCCACACATTCCCCAAGCACCTCAGCGACAGCGTTAGCAGCAGAGATGGCACTTGGCTGCCACCTTTTGCTGCTGCCCTGTGGCCTCAGGTGCTTGATTGGTTGCAGCAGGTAGCGGCTGCCCTGGCCGACATGCATGGTGAGGGGTGTGTGTATGGGGGAGTTCATGCAGGGACAGTTTACCTTGTGGAGGATGGCACATGTGATAAGAGCCGTCCAAGTGGTGCTGGTAGCAGCAGCGGTGGTCACCAGGCTGGCAGTGTCAAGCATCAGACGGCAGCACTGAGCCTGGTTGTGCCTTGGCAACATGCAGTCACCCCAGGTTGCATGGTGGACGGAGCACTGGCACCTCCAGAGGTCCTCACAGGCAAACAGCACCCAGCCAGCAGTCCTGCTACTGATGTCTATGGCTTTGGTATGCTGCTGTGGCAGTTCGCCACTGGCTGGGTACCACAGCAGCAGCAGCAGGCAACTCAAGTTGTTGATGATGAACTGGGGGTTTATGACGAGTTGAATTGGTGCGCTGAGATGATGCAGGCATATGGCACAACATTCCCGGATGCTGCAGCTGCGGCCAGTGACAGAGATGCAGCAGCTAGTGGCCTTGAGGCTGTGCAAACTTCCTACGGTTCTGCTGCTGCTGGTTCAGCAAGTGACCCTGCAGTTGCTGGTGCCACTACTGGAGCAGATATTGGACAGGAGGGTGGTTGGATATGCAGGCATGGTAGCTTGCCCAGCTCAGCACAAGCATGGCTGCCTGCTGGGTACAGACAGCTGATGCACGACTGTTGTAGCAATGCCCCAGCTTATCGGCCCAGCATGACTGTGGTTTGCCAGCGGGTTGGTGAGCTGAAGACGCTTGTGTAGTTTCTGGTAGAATTGGCAACTACCTTTCAGCAAGTGCTCAATTGAGCTAAGAACCATTCACATGATCAGCTTGTTTTAATATGTATACAAATTGATGCTCAGTCCGGTTGTATGAGTGAATGCACTGCATTGATTGACATTTGGTATGACATGCTCCATCTGTTTGAGCATGATTGTTTCATCTCTTGTCAAGTTTGTTCTTGCCTACTGAAGGAGATGGCAACAGGAAGCGCTCAGGCAAACTCAAGTGAGGTCGTTTATTGTATGTTGACTACTGTCTGAAACAACCTCGATATCCGACCGCCTGTAACACCTCGTTGCAAGCTTATTCAACTCGGTTTCCCTTCTTGTGATCAAGACCTGTGTGCATACTTTCCATCGCCATCATCCGCTGCCATGATTATCAAGGGTAGGGCGTGAGTATGTTGATGGCGATGTGTGTGGCCTTATGTTTATGTCTTCCCGAAGGCTGCGTTTGTCGGTTGGACAGGCACTTACATGGGGAGCATACACCACTTATTCAGCGCGTCAATCATGTGGGCTAGCGACTTGTCAGGTGTTAAACACCTGTCTGCCTGCCGCTGTTTCGGAGAGCGTCAAATTGTGCTATGCTACCCATCAAGGACTTTCCTGGTGTGTAGAAGCGGCGCGTATCATACTAATCAGGGCAACGGCGTCACTTGCATCTATCTCCGTCACCGTCGCAAGCTGTTTGAAGCACTATGGCAGAGAATGGCGAGCAGCCTGAGCTTGACCTGTCCGATGATAAGGTTGTGACAAAATACAAGGCAGCTGCTGAGATCTGCAACAGTAAGTCTTGACCTCCCAGCTGCCGATCCAAAGCAGCCGCCCATTTTGTACCGTGTGGCCAGCCATTCGGCCAAGAAGTTGCTCGTATACTTGAAGTATAAACACTGCTATCCACGGAGCATTGCTCAGCCTTATCACGTCACCTGGACGCATTTTATCGGATTAGTCTGCCTGAGAACCTGTCGACGTGCCCGGGCTGCGTGCAGAGGCCATTGCTGCTGTAATTGAAGCATGCAAGGACGGTGCTAAGATTGTCGACCTTTGCAAACTGGGTGATGACACAATTAACAAGTGGGTGCAGAAAGAAGTGTTGCTACACTGCAGCACTGCAGACAGCAAAGCAGCTGGAGACATCTGGGATACCTTGATGCAGCCAAGTAGCCGTATTGCATTTGAAGTATCCAAAAAGTCTGATGACCAAGGCCATGAATGCAGTCACAGTATCAGTTTTCAGCATCAAGAAGCATTTCTCACTGCAGGTTGCATTTGATAGCTGACGTGCCAGCACCTGATGCACTGCCCTGCAGGGAGTGTGCCAACATCTTCAAAGGCAAGCAGATTGAGAAGGGTGTTGCATTCCCAACATGTGTCTCACCAAACAGGTAAGCTAAGGGAGTGTGTCAATTCTGTCCATGTATTCGGCTGTTATGGCACGTCAGTGCTGTACAATCACCCATAGATTCCACCCCAGCAGCACAGTGGGGCAGACTGCAGTTGCTGCTGTCACTATCTGTGTTGTTCAGATTGAGTGCCGCTTATATGCAGTGATGCTGGTTGTCATGAACTAGCCTGGAGCACACAGCATTGTCACAACGGTCTCACCAAACCCCACTGTCTTGCAGCATTGTTGGTCACTTCTCTCCTCTGGCTGACAACACCCTGACACTCAAGGATGGAGACCTTGTCAAGATGTGAGTGACATATCTTATATAAGGCAGTTGCAGCACATCTGCAGGCTGCCGGACGGAATGCTGAATGCCGGATAGCAGGGCCAACAGCAGACCCAGCGGCAGCTGCACAGTCATCAGCTGAATGCTGGGCAGACCGATAACAGCTCTGCAACGTGCTGGGATCGCAACGTTCGTATCAGCTGGTTTCTGAACAGTCCAGTATCATGAGCAAAGGAGTGAAACCTTGGCAGATAGTGACTGTCATTGATCGTCCTTTGGACTGCACAACCTCCTCTTGTTGCCTCAGCCTGCGGTGCCAGGTGTTTGGCTGTCTTGTCTCAACAGCAATGCTCATGCAACAACACCCTGCTGCCGCTCCACAGTGATCTCGGTTGCCACATTGATGGTTTCATCGCCACCCAGGCTACCACAGTACTGGTGGCCAGCAGCTTTGACACCCCCATCACTGGCAAGGCAGCAGACCTGGTGGAGGCAGCCCGCACAGCATTCAATGCAGCAATCAGGCTCATAAAGCCAGGTCAGTCAGTCAGTCAGTGGGGGGAGGCGAGGGGGGAAGCAATGAGGGGTGGCAAGCGAGGCATCATGCATGCGTGGATACACTGGGCAGGAAAACTGGTCACTGTGCCTTTGTCGTGCCTGAGATTGTTGTGATCAGATCACTGCTGAGAGACTGTTTGTCACATCTGGATCTCTTCATCTTGCAAAGACGTGACTGCAAGTTTGAATTGCGCGTCCACAGGCTGTTTATGGCATGAAGGGACCGGCTCCTTCTGCAGTGTCGGGAATGGTTGATGGTTGTGCTCAGCAGCAGCAAAGCAGCAATGGCTCATGATTCTAGCCCTGCAGTGTGGTGATTTTGTGCATGTGTGTTTGCACCTGCAGCACTGCTCACATCACTTGCTCATCTGTCTGCAGGCAAGCACGTGTCAGATGTGGCTCCCAAGCTTGCAGCCTGTGTTGAGCCGTTTGGTGTGACCCTGGTTGAGGGAGTGATGAGCCACCAGATGAAGCAGTTCATCATTGACGGTGAGTGCTGGGCAGTACAGAACCTTCCGCTGTGGACGGCTAGCCTTGGTATGTCGTGGTGCAGTAGTAGCAAGGTGTGGCTGCAGTGATCAGCAGCGGCACAGGGTGACAGTTTCTGGCAGAAGAGCAAGTCAGCGGCGTGCTCCAACACAGCATTCAACAAAATGATTTGGAGGGTCTGCATGCTTTACGTCAAGACAAACTCTGTCTTACATCGACCGCTGCCTAGTTCCTTTGCTGTTTGTCTTACATCAGGTAACAAGGTGGTGTTGAACAAGCCCAGCCCCGAGCACAAGGTAGAGGATGAAGAGTTTGAGCCAAATGAGGTGTACGCCATTGACATCGTAGTCAGCTCAGGTCAGTACTGGGCTTTTACAGGAGACAGTGACCGGCTGCCACCACACCGCACAGGAGATTGTGACCCAGCATTGTGATCACTGCTACATCCCGATACACACTTCAATTCGCCTGCCAGCACGCAAAGGGTTTTGCTGCTGGTGCAGTAACTCTGTTGAGTGGGAGATGCTCAGCCTGCTGTGTCACTGCTGCCTGTCAGGTGAAGGCAAGCCCCGTGTATTGGATGAGAGGGAGATCACCGTCTATAAGCGCGCTTTGGATGTTGAGTACAAGCTTAAGCTGAAGGCGTCTCGTGCAGTGTTCAGCGAAGTCAACAAGAGATACCCAGCCATGCCCTTCACCATCCGTGCCTTGACAGAGGGGGCCGAGGGCCAGGCCAAGCAGGACTTGACAGACTCACAGCTGCGCCTGGGGCTAGTGGAGTGCCTGAACCATGGTCTGCTGCACCAGTACCCAGTGCTGCATGAAAAGCAGGGAGACCTGGTAGCGCAGGTGAGAATGGCAGCTGGGCAGTCAGGCAAGCAAGCAAGTAGGCAATGCAGGGTGCAGCAGGGGTTGAAAGAGCCCCGTCAGTGCTTATATACAGAATGGTGTTCAAGGGTTTTGAATGTTGCCTTATCATTGTTGTTGTGGCTCTAGTCAGAATGAGATGAAGCTGGCAAGATTACTACCATGCTAGATAGTTGATGGCAGGTATTCCACCGACAATGAGATGAAGCACCTGTCACCAACTATCTAGCATCATAATGATCTTGCCAGCGATGCAGATGTGAGCACCCACATGTTGTTCCTCATTTTCTTACTGCTGCAGATCAAGGGCACTGTGTTGTTGATGCCCAACGGCAGCGATAAGATCACTAGTGCTCCTGAGCAGAAGGTTGAGACAGACAAGAAGGTGGAGGACCCAGAGCTGTTGCAATTGCTAGCCAGCAGCCTCAAGCCAAGGAAGAGCAGCAAGAAGAAGAGCAATGCAGGAAAGGCAGAGGCCGCAGCAGCATGATGAGATCGAGATAATGTCCTGGTATGCTGTCAAGCCCTGTCAGACCCAAATTTGGCGGTTGAGTGTAATACATTGTTGCGCCCTCAACATCTTTATGGGTGCATATCCCCGTGTTGGGTGCAGTACTCAAGACCAATGAGTCATTGGTCTTATCCACTCAACAGTGTTGCCAAGTACACTTGCATGTGTGACCATCACGGAGCACAGTAATGCCACCAGCTAGCGGGCAGCTAGCTGAGCGCTCAGCTGGGGGACCCCATTGATGAGTAGTTGGTTACAACTCGTGTCTTTCAACCACAGTTACTGTTATGGCAACCTCTCAAGTCAGCAGCGTAGAGCAAAGCACGCTGCACAGTCATTCAATGCTTCCGCTGGTAGTAACCCAATACTTCCGTTGATAATGAGCAGCAGCTTCTTGGTCTAAAAGAATAGTTCTTTGTCAGCTGCAGCACCCGCTCATTCCGTCTTAGGGGCAAGCAGCCAAGCTTAAGCTCTCGAAAAAGTAGAGGAGCCCACTAGTGCATGATAGTTGCACCTTATCTACTGCTTTGATGCCTACTTGTTAGCACCAGCAGATGACAGCAACAACTCTCGCAATAACTCCTTCACCTGCTTTGCATCACTCTCCCTAACCTGATACGCCAACTGCTGCTGAACATCCCCCGGTAGACCACTCTCTGGCATCACTCTCTGGCACAGATGCACACTGAAGTCGTTGCCACACCGTTCCTGCAACAATTTCAACGCTGTTGCAATTTCCCCTAGGAGTGCTACTGTTGCTGCATCTCGAGCATCTAAGGGCCCACCAGGAGTTCCTACTGCTGGTGGCGGGGGTGACCCTGGAGCCCTGCCTCCTCCTGCTGCTGCTGCTGTGGTGCCGTTGCAAGCTGCTGATGCTGAATTGCCAAATATGCCCAGCAACGTGTGGCCTCCCAGCTGCTGCACTGCAAAGCTTTTGAACCCCGGCATCAGCTCACTGCCACTGCTGGGACACCAATCTGACACTAGCCGCTCTAGCACCTGCACAATTGACAGAAACAAGCACAGGTAGTTGGCAAGCCTCGACAGCCTACACTCCCAATGGTTCAAGATGCAACCAGCAACACACATCTCATTCAAAACGTTGCATGGGCTCAATCTATATCCTATCTGTCATCTTTGATTTGGTGTGGATTCGCTCAGCCTTGCAGTCATGCCACTGAGTAATTACATAGAAAACCTGAGCATGTATGACTGTACACTGCCATGGTCAGGTGCTGCTGATCTTTCACCTGCACACAGATGCGCCTCACTGATGGGTCCACATGTGTCGCTGCTCCCTGTGCAACAGCAGTCAGCATGCTGTCAAGAACCTGAGGAGCAGCTGGCAACAGACTGCTGCTGAGGTTTTGATGTACCACACAGTGCAGCAGGCCATAGTAGCCCCGCTGCAGCTCTCCCTTCTCACGAGCATCTTCTAGTGTTGCTGCTACCTGCTGTTGTGCTGCCTGTTGCTGCGGTTGCTGTCCTGCTGCTGACATGGCTGCTGGTGAAGCGAGTTTTCCACTCCAGTCCCAGTCCTGGCCTGTTTGGAGGATAGCAAGGCAACAGCACAATGCTATGATGCCAGTACTACTTGCGTAGAAAGCGATGGGCAATGAACCAAGACAGAAGATAAGCAGGAACAGATGGTGCAGCTGCATGCCACTTGTCACGTTCTAAACTGCGAGTTCACAGCCGCCTCTGAATCCACTGGAACTGACATGTGTCTGACGTCAGCCGGACCATAGGTCCTTTATGCTGCTGGGACCTGCTGCCTGCGAGGAGTCAACAGCACTGGCAGGTATGCAGCAATGCCAAGCAGCTTTGTTCCAGTTATTCATGTGCCTCTCTGCCTGCCTGTCCAACTCACCTAACAACCCATGCACCCGCACCACAGCAATTGGCAACACAACCTCCACAAACTTTCCCAGCGTATCCTTAAAACGCGTTACCAGCTGCACCAGCAGTGTGAATACGTCTGTCATATCCGTCACGTCTGCCTCTCTGGCCATCAGCGCTTCCAGTGCTGCTGGCAGGTAAGGCAGTATGGAGGCCATGAGGGACTCTACCAGGCGGTGCAGGAAGGCAATGAAGCGCGCTCTGAGCTGCTTTGAAGCCGGCAGTGTCTGGGGTACTGCTAAAGACACTTCTAGGCACTGCAGGAATGCTTGTCCTGCAATGAAGGGGCAAGTCACAGCTCACACACGTGTGCTAACCAAGTATCCTTCCTGCTGTCCCATGCCTGGCAGCCGTTGCCCAGTGTGTCACTGGCAAACATCCAGGAAATTCTTCTACCTAGTGTCCTGCCAATACAGGAGTGCCCCACCAAATGACCTCAGTATGCATCAAGCGACTGCAAAATTGTTCACCTGCTGCTGCTGCAGTCCTCTGTGTTCTTACTGTCTGATCTATTGCCCCTGTGGCCATTGCTGGCACAGGAAGGGAAGAAGACAGTCCCTTCCTGGCCCAGCAATAGCCACAAGGACAAAAAGTCAGACAGTAACAACAAAAAGACTGCAGTGGCCATGCTGGGGCTGCAGAGTCAGTGCATATGTGCATCTTGACAGCATCAGTTGCATCGGTTCTGTGATAACATGAACAAGCTGTCTGTCCATCAATCAGCTCACCTAGCTGCGGTCGGCTGCGTGTGCACAGTTCCCATTTGAAGCCCTTGTTCAACCGAGCGATTGCTTCCATGGCCTGTAGAATAGCCCAGCTGCCAGAAGCACTGCTGCTCCCGCTGCCGGCACCTGCTTGCTGCTCTGCTGCTGCTGGCTGCAGGTTCGCCTTGATCTGCTGCATCAGTGGCTGCAGCAAGGAGTTGACTGCTGCTAGCTGCTGCTCTGCGGGTAATTCCTCCTGGCCCAGGAGTAAACCTACTGCTTCAAACACGTACAGGCGGTCATCCACCAGTGATGTAACTGGCGCTAAGGCCTTACCTGCTGCTTCACGGCCAGTACCTGAAAACAGTTGGGCAGATAGTCATTATACAACACATGCTGCAGTGATGGTAGCATGTTACGTTCTACTATCACACAATTGACATGAGACCACCTCTCATACATGATGGAGTGTATGGTAATTGAAAGGCATTCAACCATTCTAGTCTTGCTTGATTGGCATTCAGCACCCCACGGTGCTAGCCATGTGCAGAGTGAGCATCAACAAACAAATAGGGCCAGACATGATGACACTCAGCAACCTTCTCTTATATCGACAGCGCAAGTAAGGCAGTGTGCAGAGGTCAAAGGCACCTACCTACTGCTTGGCCTCCTGAAGGTGGCGTATGAGTGGCCACCACCACCAAGGAGGGCTGCAGCTGGCGCAGCATCTCATCAATGTAGGGCCGCAGGTTTGCCCGCAGTGTCTTCACCAGCCGTGACAACAGATAGCAGGCACGAGTCGATACGTCTGTTGAGGGGTGCCCCAGACCCTTGGGCCCTAAAAAGAGGGACAGGACTGCTGGGATTGCACTCTGCTCTTGTTGAAGAACCCTGCAGCAAACAAGCAAGCAGCAGGTTATTAGCTGACTGTCTTGAACACACAAGCGCTCCTAGCTGCACCAGCTGTGACTGTTGCAGCCTCTGGCAAGCTGCTGACTGGCTGACAGGTACTGCCAGGCTGAAGTAAACTGTGGAGAGACACGCTATTGTCATGCCAGAAAACCCACCTGCAGTATCGAACACACGTCTCTAGCACTGCCAATGCCACAAGCCTATGGTTTCCCGCTGGCAGGCTCTGCCCTTGCGTCACCAACATCAGCACTAACTGAGCCAGGCCCCCAGTGCCCGGCTTCAACGCCTCTTCAGGCGCCCCCTCCCCCAATTCATACAACAGTGTGACAGCAACCTCGGTGTCCTGGAAGCTGTCCCGTGCTGCTGCTGTGCCAGCAGCTTTGCTGCTGTTGCTGCTTGTGCTGTTTGCGCCGCTGGTCCCAGACAGTGCTGCTTGAAGTCTACTTGCTACAAAGTTAAGCGCCTCAGGGAAAGCCAGCTTGGCTGCATTTTTCAGCAGCACTAGTAGCTCCTTTCTGCGCTCCTCTACCTCCCACTGTTCTTCCCTAGCTGCCAACACCTCGGCATCACCAAGGCGAGCTTTGCTACTGCTGCTATTGCTGCCAAGCCCAGGGCCTGTGCTCCCATCCTCTGCTTCGTTGGCGCCATCTTGTGGGTATTTTGCCGCTGCTGCCACACCTTCCAGAACAGCCTGCAGCAGAAGAAGGGATAGCACAAGGCAACTTGTAGTGCCACGCACTCCTGAAAGGCGCATAGACCACACACTGCTGCAACATAGCTGAGACCAGGGATTTGGGGCTCATGTGCTATTTTATCGCTGTCCGAGGTGGCTGTTGCGGAGTGATGTGGTCATAATCTGTTAAGGCTTGCTGCTGTCCACAGAGTGCTGCTCACCTGCAGATGCATCTGAGCTCCTGCTGGCAATGCCTGACCTCGCTTCACTAGAGCCCGCAATCGAGCAACATATGCCGAGATGAAGGGCACCAGGGGCATGCTGATAGTGTCCACACCGCTGCAGAATGCTGTGAGGGCTGCACGAGTGAGAGAGTCCAGCAGGCGGTTGGCGGCTTGAGCTGCCAATGTGGCATCTCTGCTGGCTTCGTCATCCACACCTAGGCCTGTCACATTGAAACTGATCACAACTGCATGCGGCACGCAGGTGACAGCACAGCAGCAAGGCAGGCAACCTTGTTTATCCAGGCCCTCTGATTATGCAACTGATGCAGCGCGAAAGTCTTGCTCTTGCATGACCAGCATGACCAGCTGCATGATGAGATAAGGTATACCAAAATACACCAGTTACAAGCCCAGCAAGCAACTTGCAATGCTGATACTTTCCAGGCCTGACACCCGATTTGTGGCGTGAACACCAGCAGCTGGCTTGAGAAGCAGAGGGCCTCATTAACGCACAATAAAGTACTGCCTGCTGTTGCAATAACACCTGCACAACGAGCTGCACAGCCCCCATCACTCACCATTTTCAACTCTTTTCAACGCATCCATGACTTCACCAGCCAGTGTAGCCAGCAGCTTAGCATACTTGGCCAGCAACTCATCATCCTGGTCTGATACACTGCCACTGGCACTGCTACCACCATTGCCTGCTGAAGTGGCACCTGCTGCTGCTTTGCTGGCTCCTGCTGCTGCCACCAGATTGTTGCTGAGCCGCTCACAGGACTCAACCACTTTAAGTTCCTGCACTAGGTTGATCTTGGAAGTTGGCTCCATGCGCTTTGAGACCACTTCTGTCAGCATGTCTGTGGCTGCCCCACGAAGTGCTGGGTTTGGAGAGTCCATTAGCTCGCCTAACAGCGGAATGAACCTGCAGGCAGCGGATGACAGCTTCTGGCTCTATTTGCTGCTTTTGAGATATGTCTGTGAGTCTGTCACAGCTGATCACCATTTGCAAGACCGCAATTCCTGGCGCACCCTTTGGGCTCTGCTTGCATGAGGAAGCTGCCAGCATTATCTGATGGCAATGCTGAGGCGAGCAACACAGCACCGTTAGATGACCCACCCCACTGCTGTGTTGATTCAATGCTGCTGCTGCATGAGGATGCCCATTACGTGGTTGCTGCACTGCGCCGCAATGCTGCTGCTGCATGAGGATGCCCACTACTTTGCAGCTGGTCCTGCTGGTTGACGGCGCGCTACTTACTTGTCATTTGCCACAAGACCTATGTCCATCCAGTGCACATAACGTGCACAGCTGCCAAGAACAAATGCTGCCAGCTCAGGCCTGCTTGACTTGTACTGTTGGGTGAGGTTATACCATGCTACTGCAACCTCCCCAATGCACTGCTCACGCATGCTGTCTTTCAGGTGCATGCTCAGCTTGGTCTCCTCCGCAGACCTGCACGATTTGAAGGACAAGGAGTGCAAACATTGCCACAAGGACCAGCCACCAGCACACATTGCGGACTATCCCAGCTTCCTAGCCTGCTGCAGTTGATCAGCAGAAAGGTCAGTGGCAGTGGCAGGGCATCTGCTTGTGTCAAAGTGCCCTTCTGCTGAGACTCTGCTGGCTGTAGGCCCCAAAGCCAGCTTGTAACGGAGTCTGTTGCTGCAGTGTACAGCAGTAACGGAGTTTATTGCTGCTGCAAACTGCAGCCGGTTGCTGGTTGCCAAGGAACATGGAGCCCTACCTTGGAATGTCCAAACTGATTACATCTTCGTCTACTGCAATCATGATCCGCACAAACATGTCTGCCAGCCCTGGGCCACTGCTTGCTGCTGCAACAAGCTCCCTGAAGAAGCCAGGCCAAAGCGTGGGGTACTCTCGCTTCACTATGGCCACAATAGCCTGTGATAGCTTGTTGCGCAGGAACGCCGGCAACGCTGGCTGCTCAACTGTGCAATCGCGTTGAAGCCATGTCAGTAAGGCACCCTTGATCTGCATCAAATGCATGTACACAACAGGCAGCAGTGGATTAAGCACTACCTGTGGCCATTTCGAGGGTTGGCAGGTGCCAGGTCTTTGAGCCAACCTGAGTCTGGTCACCTGCTGCAGGCTGACAGCAGACGCAAACAGCTTTCATGCCAGAGTTTGGAGATCACCTCTGCTGCTCAAGGGCTACTTATTCTATCTATGTGGTCTGCTACTGACGTGCAGCCCAACCTCACTGCTTGCTGTCAACTCACACAACTGGCTGTGCATGCACCAACCCGCATGTGCACCACTCACCGCTTGGCGCGATGCACCATCCAACTGCAGGTAGCAAGCACAGATGACCTGCACAATAACCATGATGTGGTGTGAGTGGTGGCAGCAATGCTGGAGCTCAAGCACCTGCTGCAGCACTCCCTGTACCCACCTCATGGAGGGTCTGCAGGCACCAGAACCTGACCTCTGGATACAGCGTTGCAGAGTAGCGCTCTACGCACAGCTTCCAGCATTCTGGTGACTGCTTGATGCTGGTTATATATGCTGCAGCGCGCTCCTGTGTGCAGAAACAGACGTACCGTCATCCGCTGCAGCCATCAGTGCTGTTGGCTGAGGTGTTAGAGCGCCACTGACCTTAAGCTGAGGATCCGGTATGCCTCCATAGTTGAAGTTGATCAGTACGGCCTTTTCAAAGTCGTCAGACATCTCTTGTCGTCCCGTGTCAGTGGATCATGCTGCACTCAGGCACCATAGGCAGCCTGAGCGCTGTAAATCCAGTCAGTGGTACCTTACTCCACCCATCCGGCAGCCCCGGCTAGTGAGGAACCTTTCTTAGCGAGTTGATATGAGGCGCTCTACGCTTGGGCCGAGCACGAGATGTTGAAGCCTGTAATAGCAGCAAGACAATTGCACGTTGTGACCTTTTTTCTTTGGGCTTTTGTGCGTTTGCGCCCATGCCCGCCGTACGGCTGCTGCTGCGTGACCAGTGACATGACAGGTGTCATGTAACCCATGTTGCGACTTTCTGATTTCAGGGGAATGCCAACTGCATTCAGCTGCTAGAGCCACTTCTGGTCGGTAGTATCGAGGACCCCGCGTGCCATATGCAGGTGTGTTGCATGGGACATGCTGAGTGTTGGCGGTGCCAAGGAAGGTCAGCACTGCTGTAAGACAGGAGAAAATGATGCCCCACGTGCTCTTGACCACTATAAACTCAACCAGTCTTCTGTGGCTGTATTCCTTGGCCTGTCTATGGCTTGTGCAACGCATTGAAAGAGCTAAAAGCAGCAACTTGAGCCAGATGCAGGGGTTTGTGTGGTGATTCAAATCAGCGGTCAGCATCGGTAGTCATCAACTGACGGTGAGCTGAGTTTGTCAAGATCGTCAAAAACATAAAGTTGGGAGCATGCATTCTTGTAGGCCTTTACCCACAAGGCTTGTGTAATGTGGCTGCCACAACGCCAACACCGGACCAATGCTGTAGCTGCAGTAGCAAGCTTGCCGTGCATCCAGCTGACATCAAGGTGCCTAATGCACTAAACGCAGCTGTTGAGACAATCAGACATTATCATAAGTGCAGTACAAGATACAAGATATCGTGTACCTGAGCTCAGTGAGATGCTATCAAGGACACTGGGGTTGACTGTGTACGCAAGACTATTCTGGAGATGAAGCCCATGCAAACATAGAGTGGCATGGCAGATGCCATACAGTGCGCTACCCAGGAGTTGCTGCTGCATGTGAAGCCACTGGTACGTGCAAGTTTGGTTGCATCAGTCTTTGGCGAGGACGTAGGGGCCACACTGGCATTTCAAGTGACGATCAGCGCTGACCCATCATGCCGGGGATGAAATGCATGCTCAAACCGCGGCAGCAGGATGCACTCACCAGAAAGAGTCTGCAGTCTGCCCAGCAGTAATCCGTGCTCAAACCTGCTGGACGTGGGTATCATGTTGTGCTGCTGATCTACTGCAGCACTCACAGGTCAGACGGTCTGACCTGGAGCATGGCCATACCAGCGTACAGTGCTGTGCCTAAGCAATATCATTTTCGAACCATCATTTGACGACAGCCATCTTTCTTTCTTTCTTTCTTTCTTTCTTTCTTTCTGAATCAGATGTGATTACAGGGTTTCTGCGGGCAGTATCACTGTTCCAGTGTTTCATCGAGGCAGGCAGTGGGCTACCCACTACTGCCGTCAGCCACGTTGCCTTCAACGTTGACATTGAACTTCAAGCCACCTGCAATTATACATATATGTCTTTATGCGGTGTCTGAGGCCGGAATGAATGCATTGTTTCGCGGTGTGACCGGGCTTTCTGTGCATGTTTCATTGCATGGAGGACTAGACAGCACGGGGTACATAATGTAAATAATCCTCTTACCATCGAAGCACAGTAACTTGCACCATCTGAACGTATCTGAATGTCCAAGCCAGTACAGTTGGTTGAAGACCAGCCATGCAACCTCCTGGCAGCCAACGCCGCTCGTCCCTTACAGTACTATCATATACGCAGCTTTTGGGAACAGTGCTGGTGGGTATCCAGGAGCTTGAGCACCAGATAGAGCAAGCCAAAGCCACAAAGCAGTACAGGGAAGCCCAGGCCTTGGAGAGTGAACTTCACCGACTGAAAGGTGTTCATGAACAGACGCACCTGCAGGTAGGAGACTGACCGACAGACCTTTAGATATATGCTGCACGGGATTCATCGGATAGCACCTGTTTTATTCTGGACTGCAAGCTGTGATGGACATGCAGTGCAGTACATGCAGCCAGCTCACCTGATGCCTGCAGGAACTTGAGCAAAAGCAAGCAGAAGAATTACTTGCATGTGATGGAGACTACCAGGAAGCATATCATCAGCTGATGGAAACATGGTCCGGTAGACAGTCAGGGCTACAGCAGCAGCTGCAGAAGGCAGAGGAACAGTTACTATGTCGTCAAGACCAGGAGCAGGCAAACCTGCAGGCGAGTCTCAGCTGGAAGCTTCAACAAGCAACCAGAGTACCTGCAGCAGAACACTACATGCAGTGACTGCAGGGAAAGCATAATTCACTTCCTTCCGCCACTTCATTGCACTGCAGTCTGGCTGGCATTTGATTATTGCCTGCAACAGGGCTCACATGCTATGTGTTGCCAGTTGAGTGAAACCACACTAAGTAAGGAAAATGAAAAGCAGCACAAGAAGTAAATATCGCTCCAGAAGTTGCCAATCGATTACTGTGCAGGCTGCTCAAGCTACCTACCCAACCCGTCCCAAGTTCTCTCCTGCACTGCTCAACATGCGCCACGTAGAACACACTCTGGCACAACAGAAAGAGTTTGTCAAAGCAGATCAGGTGTGGCCATCTGCCTCGTGCAACAGATACAGCTTGCAGCATACTTTGAGGACAAGGGCTGACAGGCTGCACTGCAATATCCCCGCTCTTGTTGTGGCTGAGTCGGCAGCGGCAGCTGTAGCAGCCTTGCAAGCAAGCACTCAGCAACAGCCTACATTGTACAGCCCCATTATTGCATACCCAATGTCTGTGGGTTGCCATATAGGTGAGACGGCAAGCAGACCAGTTGCAGGAGACAGAGCTCAGCCGGTCCAGTGGTCAGACAGCTGTGAAAATGGAAGCTGAAAGGGCGCGCCTGGCAGCACAGCAGAGCAAAGAGCGGGAAGCAGCAGCCAAGAAAGCTAGCTCCGCAATCCTGGCTGCACAGCAACGGCAGGATCATGACATGGAACAGCTGAATCGCCGATTTCAGGTGAGTGCTGGCGGTTGCCGCTGCAACACCATCTGGCGTTACAGTCATTGCCAGTCAGCAGGTTTGCCCAATATATCCATACAGACCAACAGTGCCATAGTCCACGTTGTTGGAGCTGCAACAAATTGGCATGCATCATGCTGGTGACATTGCCACCTTTTGAAGGGGTTTTGATACCGGGTGCTGCTGCATCTGGTCCTTCCCTGCATCTCGCGCCTCGAGTTCCCAGGCTATCAAGCTGGCGCTTACCCGGGCTCATGCTGCTCAGCGCATCAACTTACAACAGAGCCTGCGAGGCTCCCTGGGCATCAAAAAGCCTTCAAAGCTGCTGGGACTTCCAAGCTTCAACAGCTCACTAGCAGACACACGAGGCCTAGTGCCGGAGCCGGTACACAACAGCTCAGGACTTGCCGTGGCAGCATCAGTCTTGCCCCGAATCAGCTCGTCAGAGGGCAACAGGTGCAAGAGCCCATCAGGTGACATGCAAAGGGCTGCCGCAACATACAGTCCAGTTGGTGGCAGCAGATGCAGGAGCCCAAGCAGGAGTCCTGAAAGAGTGGCTAGTCCAACAAGCAGCAACAGGAGCAGGCAGTGTGGTGTACTGGGCAACCCGGAGAGGGCCATGTACTATGACCCTTACGAGCACCCATCTCTAACATTGTGCAGGCCAGGCACATCTAGATCCTTAGATCAAAGTCCGATTGGCAACCAAAGATGGGAACTAGCAGCAGCAGATGCAGCAGCTGCAGCTGCTGGGCTGGGCATGGTGACAATGCCTCCATATGCACAAGCAGCAAAAGGGCAGCCACACAATGGCAGGCCAGCAAGCTTTTTAAGGCCAGAACCAAGACCAAGTTGTACGCGAGCATAGGCAGCAAACTGCCAGGGGCTTCTGCTGCAGCTCTCGTGGTGCAGTCCACGTCCCCAGCTGCTGGAGGAAGCGTGACAGGAGGCACCTTGCCTGCCAACAGCAAGGGAGCATCAATGCTGCTGGTATGACAGGTACAGCCAGTAGGGCTACTGTGTACACACGGCGCGCTGCTGCTGATGAGCTTATTCAGCTTGTTTACCCCCGGATGCGCAGGAGGTCCAGGCTAGTGTCAATGAGACATGCAGCACGACCAGCTCCATCAAACAGTCAGCAGAGCAGCAGGCAGGATCTTATGCATCCATTGCAGCTGCTGCCGTCTCCTTTAGCAGTGTCCCCTGCATAGCAGCATAAGTGATCCAACATGCTGCTGGACATGGTCCGACCATGGGCCTAGTAGGCCAGAGAGGTAGTGTCAGCAGTCCTCCCATTCTGTTGTTGTGCCTGTGTGCCTGCTTTCATCGGCAGTTGTCCCATTTATGGGCTTGGTACAGCGCCTCAACATGCCGTGCAGCGCTGCAGCACTGTTGCACTGAAGCTAGCACTCCGTACTGGTACCAGTGTACCGGTACACTAATGAGCCTGAGAACAGGCGCCTTTCAGATGCTTAGATGCCCGGCCTGCGAGAAGTGTTGAAGTTTTACAGGCTCGCAACGTTGAAGCTTATGCAAACATGGTCAGATCACGCAGAAGCGCGGTAGTTTGTTACCGACGTGTAGCGCGCCATGCCAAGCAACACGCCTCAAACACAAGCAGATGCTCAGCTGGTTGCCCTCATTACCCAACAGATAGTAGCATAGTGATAGTGTGCTTAGCTGATGGTGCGTTGCGCAGCCTGTATACTATCCAAAACTGACTGCGGTGGTCACTTCCAAAATATAATTATAGAGTAGTAATTCCTGACCTTGCAATGGGCATTACGTTCGACGAGGCTCTTGCGAACGTTGGCTCGTTTGGTCGCTGGCAAAGGCGGGTCGTCCTGGTCAGCAGCAGTTTCTATGTGTGTAACGCCTTCGCACTCCTGGTGCTGATATTCGCCGGCTTAGACCCTGTAAGCAATTATTCTTGGAGCTGTGTCGACCCGAGGGACACTGCATGCAGTGCCGTGTTGTTGTCAAGCACTCCCAAGGATGGCTTCTGTGCACTGCCAACATCCGCCTGGTCCTGGACAGATACTAGTGAGTTGCCACCAAGCAACCGCTCTAATTCACCCAGTTACAATATTAACGAGACCATCGTGTGCTATGACGGCGGTGCTCCCTACAAGCACACCCATGATATGCATGTACGTCTGTTGCTGTTGTGTGATGCAGGCAGCCTTGTGGCACGCTTTAACCTCATATGTGCTGATGCATGGAAGGTTCAGCTTCTCAACAGCTTTATGTTTGCTGGCGCTTTTGTCGGCTCTGGCTTGTTTGGCTGGATGTCAGATAAGCATGGCCGCAAGTTGCCTCTCTTTGCAGCGACGGCACTCACCTCAGCATTACTCTTTGCAACAGCTGCTGCACCCAATTACGCCTACTTGGCGGTGATGAGGGCATTGACAGGGTGTGCAGCAGCAGGCCAGAATCAACTTTTTCTCATCTCCACAGAGATCACGGATTCAGGACACAGGGTGAGCATTTTTCTTGCCGCAACGGTGAAAGTACCAGCCAGTGCAGTGCAGCATGAAATGAAGTGCGAGGCAATATCACTCGCTTCACTAATGTGTGCTGCAGTGTCTTCTTGGTGCATCATGTTCAACCTCGATGACTGCTTACCAACTGTCTTGTGTTACAGGGGACAGCCGGCATAGCCACTACAGTCATCTTCACTATCGGAGAATTCCTGCTCTGCGCTGTTGCATACGCCCTACCCAACTGGCGACATTTGATGCTGACTGCAGCAGCAGTTAATGCAGCTGCTTTACTGCTGTATCCTCTTGTGCCAGAGTCACCAAGATGGTTGCTCTCACAAGGCAGGCATCATGAAGCAGTCTGCATCCTGCGCAACATCTCCGCAAGCAATGGCTCTAGCATGCCCACTGAGCCACTCATCTGCAGCCGCAGTGATCAAACTAGCAATGACATGAGTGAGCAGGGAAAGCCAGATGCCAGCAGTAGAGCTGTGGTTGTACACTGCAGCAAGGACAGCAGCAGTGACCGTGCAAGCGAAACATCACCAAGGTTGGACAGTGAGAGTCAGGGTGTGAGCATAGTCCAGATGTTGAGGGAGCCCACACTTGCTGTGATGTGCCTGGTGCTTGTGGTCGCATGGTTTGGTCAGTTTCTTGGCTATTATGGTATTGCCATGGGCTCTGGAGCACTCCCAGGATCTATGTGAGTATGGTGTCACCTCTAAGACAACAAGGCATAACAGTCTTACACAAGGCGCAGCCGTATGATCTACCTCAGCAAAGTAAATAAGTGACTGGGGGTGACAGCAGAGAATTTCTGCTGCGGCGTGTGGTGCAGTGCATACAATGCACTTCACGAGCTCAGTAATGCATTGTACTTCAACATCCAACATCAGATGCAAGATTAGTACATTTGCTACAGCTTTTGCACGCTTTCTTCCAGCCAGGTTGACGGTGCTGTGCACATATTGACAGATGCCAGCTGCGTCATCACAGCAGGTTGCCTCACTGCTCTTTGATGACATTTGTAGGTTGTTTCTTTGCAGATACATGAGCTTCACCCTTGGTACAGCCGCTGAACTGGCTGCTATCCTGGTGGCAGGAGCACTGCTGGATAGGGCTGGCCGCCACAACTTGGTATCCATAAGCATGGTGCTTGGTGGAGCTGCTTGCCTTGCTTGTGCCAATAGCACAGCACAGACACAGACGGCAGTTCTGGCAGCAATTGGCAAGTTTGGGATATCAGGTGAGCTGGTGGTGGTAGCAATGGCATATGATGTATAGCTGCAGGCCTGCACATTGACTGTTGTGAATTGGCGTTTATTGTTCCAGCCAAGAGCAGATGTGCAATGTGTTGCTCTTTGTGGAACAGGCAGATTGCTCATACGTCAAGGTCGTCAGGGCTGCTTGCTTCGTCCTTTGCATGTGTGTTGGTTGAACATTTTGTTGTCTATTTCACTTGTACTGTAGCCGCCTTGGCCGCCTGCCCAATCTTCAGCTCAGAATTGTTCCCAACAGTTGTCCGTGGCACTGCCATGGGCTTGCTGAACCAAGTAGGGCGGTGTGGCTCAATTGCTGCACCCTTCCTGCTGATGATGGGGGCACAGCTGGGCCTGCGCACAGCAGTGTTCCTGCCCTTCCTGGTCTTTGGTGCTGTGGCAGTGCTGGCCGGAGTGTTGGTGCTCTTCCTGCCGGAAACATTGGGCATGGCCATGCCAGAGACCCTCAAGGTGTGGTTTTGCAAAACTGACACCCAATGTCTGTTCTAGGCCCCACTCCCCCCATACAGGCGTTGCGCTTGAGCTGCAGCACTGCTGCTCCTGAACCTTCATCACAGCCTGTAGATACCTCATGCCACCAACCTGACCGCAAGCGCAAATGCTTGCCAGGACTAGAACCTGACCTCTGCTCATGTCTTGACAGGAGCTAAGTGCAGTGGCATGGTGTGCTCAACTGCTGCAGGATCTTGATGAGTTGCAAACGCTGTTCCATGTCAAGCCCTGGAGAAACGGCCTTTGGGCCACATTCAGGTGTCTTTTTGCAACAAGAGCTATGACACCAGAAGAAGTCAGCAACGTGTTCTCACCTGCAGTCTGCAATGGGGATGTGTTTAAAGATACCGAGGCTGGCGGTCTTGATACGAAAGATTCCATTCGTGGCCAAGATGCAGGCGGCAGTCATCTGACAAGCAAACTGGCACAGCACCTATCCTGCTCATCTGTTGCTGCTGATACTGTTGATTCAGAGGATGTTACATGTTCTGTTCCGGCCAACGTTTTGGAAAGCAGCTATATAGTGGTGGTCACAGTCCCAGCACCAGATGGCACGGGTGACAGTGGCCAAGTGGTTGGCTGCATGTTGGCTGAGATCATTGTACCTCACAGGCAGCAGAACAAGTCCTTTGTTGTTGACAGCGCCAACCAACCGCAATGACTTTGAGAGCAGCCGATTACCAAGCAGCCGCTGGGAACCAGCTTTCAACTTGGGTTAGGTTTCTGCAGAGGCTCAAGGTCCCAGAAGAGCTGACACACGCAATAGGTGACCAGTTGATTCAATCAGCCATCATCCTGCTGACCATGCAGTATTTAATCAGTATCTTACATCAGACAAAACAAGTGCATACAGAGCTTGTGATCTATTGACCTGCCGTAGTGGGCGTGTATTGTTCTGTGCAGTACCCGATTTGCAGATTACTGTAGACATCAAAGGTATTGGAAAAAAGTTGCACCCATCTGGTGTATTTTGATGTGTAGGATGTTGCTATATATTGCTCAGAGTTATCTGCACTGTCTATGTTCTTCACAATTCATATGTCCTTTTGTGTGCTTGCAGTCAAGCCCTAAGATCTGTCATAACGCTCCCATGCTGACAACAAGCACTGTTGTATATTGCTGTAGCAGGAACAAGCACTGTTGTATGTTGCTGCAGCAGGAACAAGCACTGCACAGTGACTGTTGTACGTTGCTGCAGCAGGTTCAGACCATTGTCTACCTGCTCGTGCTGTCAGAAGCGATGTGTCACCCCTTGCATGCCTCTTATGTGCTGCAAACTGCTGATATATTGACGCTGCAATGCATGTGTCACTGCATGCTATGTTTGTGCTAGAGACTGCTTACAAGTTTTCATAGTAGCTTTACAGCACATCTATGGGGTGCCCTGACCTCACAAATCAGTGATTTCATGCAATGTCAAGCAATCATCACCAGCAAACACTGTAGTGTACCTGCGTCTCTGCTGCCAGCCAAGATTTGTTCATTGTAGACCACTGGAACTGCAATGAGCAGTTGGGAGTCTTACCCTGTGTGGCATTTGTGTATCACTCCCCTTTGCATGCCCCTTTTCTGACTCGTTAGTGTTAGGCTCTACTGTCCTGGTCTTGACCAAGGACATATGTGTTTATAGAGACATCACCGTGATGTGGCACAGTTGACCCACTCACGCACTTTTTGGTCTGCTGCATAAGTTGTGCCTCAGAGCTCATTGCCGTTGCTGCTCTGGATTCCACACATCCATTGAGTGGTCTTTTACTCAGTAGTACTCACAGTCATCGTTTGTCAGGTATGCAGAGGTGCCTACTTGGTCACTTTCAGCTGTACAACCTGTTGCTACCTGCTACAGTCATTTTGCTAGCAGCAGCTGATCTAGCTAGATCATAGCATTAAGTTCACTCTATGTTATAAGATGCTTTCCGTCAGAGGAGAACCGGCAATATATCAAGAGGACTGTTCCACCAGACATTGCTCTTGTACTACGCTCATCTCTCAGCTCTGTACCGCCTGAACATTGATCCTGTTACAGTCTGCTGATGCTGGATGAATGAGTCATAGCTCCTTGTTGCCACCCGTCAGCTGGGCCACGTTTGCGTGTCCCAGCAACCGAAGATATGCTGGGGTCAACCTGTATGCTTCTGGGCCACAACAAACTACACTAGCTGACCATGTAGCGATTGCGCGTGGGGGATCGTATTGTAAGTAATCTTGCCTACAACGTGGCTAGCCATGGCTCAAGAGCAGCTTATGACATGTGTCATACATCAGCACCCCTCTTGTGCAAAGTGCAGCATGCCAACAGGTCTAGTCACCGCAAAGCAGGTGCCAACGTTCCGTGTGTGGCAAGCAAGGCAGCTAGTTCGACGTGATCTTGCATTTGGTGTATTTTTCTTCTTAGTTTCACTTATTTATTTTTATAAGACGCTGCCGGAGCTGTGCAGCGTGTGGGCTCATTGCAACTTGCAACAACAGCAGTCACAAAATGCCCAGTGCAGCGATCAGTGGACACTGCTATGGCGGTCTGTGTGTGGACCGACGAGCTTAGAAAGTACAAAACTCTCTCAGTCTACGGATGAAGCAGGTGCAGCAGCACGGCATGACTATTTGGCTGTAACGCAAGTGGTGTCAGCGGCTACTGCTGTTTTCAAGCTACCCATGGCTGTGCTGTTACTGCTTGGGCAGGTGAGCTCAGTACTGTCATGTATTATTCACTGGTATACCTGTAAGTGATATTGTTGCCATCTGCGGCTCACAACGGTTTGCTGACTCCAATGGTTGATACTGGTAGCAAGGGCACGCGAGCCCTCAATAAGGCACTGTCCTGACCAATATGCTCAGTACTCAACCATGCCTCTCAAGCTGAACGTGTGCCGTGTACGCTGCTGCTTGTGTTTCGTCCAAAGTTGCAGGGTACATTTACATATCTAGCTGCTGGCCTACTCAGCCGTGACCCCCTGCACCTGCTGTTCCCATCATTGTGTATTGTACCACTACTGCTGCTGCTGCTGCCGCTACCATACCCAAATGTAGCACGTATGTGGCAAGCAGCAGCAGCAGGTTCATCATCCCGCGGCGGCAGCAGAAACAGGCGCTGTGTATTGTGGTACGGCCCAGATCACTACTGGCAGTGCCCTACCCTGCGCATCAGCATTGTGTTGTGTCAGCGTTTGCTGCAGTACATAGCTGCTGCTAGCTGTGTGAGTCTGTCTGGCTGTCAGTACCTGCAGTACAGTCAGGGCTTGAGGTTCTGGAGGTTCCTGGGCAAGTATGCATATCAGGGATGGGTGGCGTACATGCTGGTGGTGAGCCTCAAGTGTTGACCAGCGCCTCAGCAAGTGGCATCCACTGCATGCGTCCCCCTGAGCAGGGTGTGCTCTGCAGATTGCAGATGTATATGCATGCTTGTTGATGCAGCAGGCATAGATTTCGAGCACTGGCCACTTGTCCTGTCTCCCAACACAGACTTTGGGCTTTGTCGCCTTGACAGGCATCATAACAGGCTTTCTGGGGCGGTTGACAGCATCCTGCAATCAGAACTGCAGCTTGCATCTCCCTGATAGCCGTGTCCTGGCCGTGCCTGCCCCTGCTGCATTGCTGTGCAGCTGCCTTTTCCTCTCCAACTGGTGATCAGCTGCCTGGAGTGGTGCATTAGCTACTCAACAACAATCAGGCTGGCAGCGCTCGCTGCCGCCGGCAGTAGCAGCAGCAGCAGCAGTGATGCCTTCACCAGCTTCTTGCAGCGGCATCAACTACCTGTCAGCATCCTGTTGGCAGTTGTCCTGCCCAGTCTGGGTGTCATGAGATTGGAGAAGGAGCAGAGGAGGAAATACCAGCAGCTGCAGCAGAGCATACAGGACACTGCAGCTGCCACCACAAAGGCAGTGGGTGCAGAGTCTGTTGACAGCAGCAGCTGCAAGGGGAGGTATGAGTTGGTTGAGCCATGTCAAGAGCAGCAGCCACTGCAGCAGTTAGCTGCTGTCAACAGGTGTGACAGCGCCGCAGACTTGCAGCCAGGCTTGGCTTCTGCACCATGCAGGCTTGACCACTCCGATGATGGCAACAGCAGTGGCAGCAGATCAGGGAGCCACAGCAGCAGCAGCAGCAGCAGGAAGAGTCTCAGGCGCCACAGGTCAGCAGCAGTAGCAGCAGCAGCAGGCGGCACACTTGAGGACACTTGCTTTGATGCCTCTGTGAGCGGTGTGACAGCAGGACTCATCACAGCCGACAACAGAAGCAGAAGCAGCGACTTGGAAGGTGTAAGGTGTGCAGCGGCCACAAAGAGCAGCAGCCGGGGCAGCAGCAGCAGCAGGCAGCAGTTTCTTGATGATATCCGCAGCAGCCTGCAGCTGGCAGCCAACCACACAGCAACGCCTTACACAAGAGAAGCAGCAATGCCTGATCAGGCTCATGGCAGGGACCTGTCAGGCCTGGCTTCGCCTGTCAGCTCCCTGCTGGCAAATGAAGCAGAAGAGGTGTTTGCTGCTGCTGCTGCGGCCACTGCTGCTGAGGCCCACAATGGTGGGCTCACTAGGTACAAGAGCATGGCAGAATGCATGCCAGTCAGCATCAAGGTGGGATATCAAGACCTCATCTGCAACGCTGCATGAAAGAAGACGTCCGTCAACAGGATTGACCTGGTTGTGTTTATGTTTGGTTAGCAATGGAAGTATGGCAGTCCTTGATTGAACTGATGCCACGTGAATGCTTGCTGCTGCCAGTCAGACATAAAGCTCTCTCACTGCGGTGTGGTAGGTGACTGGGGTGTGTATGCACTCGTGTCAAGCTTCCACTAACAGTCAGCTCAGTGGCATGAATCATGAACTATTCTAACCTCTGGTTGATTGTTGCAGGTGCACACAAATCACTCCCAGGTGTCATCCCTTGGGCCTCTGCTGGGGTCTGCCCTGGCTGCCCAGCTGTCACCTCACCACACTGCTACAGCACCACTACAGATCATGACTGCAGCATTCCCGGGCTGTGTTCAGCTGCTGGCAAATGTGATCGGCCTCAAAGGTCAGCTGCCACACAGCAGTGGCAGCACTGCACTCGCAGGCAGCCTCATGAATGCTGCTCAAGGATGTGTTGACGGCTTACAGCATGAAAACGGCAGCGGCCTGATCACAAGCCAGCAGCAGCCTGAAGTTGACGTAGCTGTTGGTGATAGCAGTGCTAGCACATGTCAGAAAGTAAACAGCAGCAGCAGCAGTGGTGCAAGTAGTATGTCAGTTGTTCTTGAGCACTGTGATCCAGTCTGCCTCGTTGCTGACCAGGACCAAGAGATCAGGCTCAGCCTGATGCTGTCAGGACCACAGCAGCAGCAGCCTGGCTGTCAGGATGATGATTTAGGGTGTCAGGACAAGAAACAGGGCACCTGTAATGGGCGTCTGCTGGTGTTCAGTGATGATGGTGTACTGGTAGACGAGGATGTGGACTTGGCATACAGCAGCATAAGGTAATCATCCTGGCAACTTTCTCCTGTCAACAGTACAATCGGGCATCCTGCAATTGCACTACAGAGCACAATCTGCCGCCCTCGTGTTCCAGTTGTACTACTCTAGACACTGATAGCAGAGGCAGCTTACACCTGCAGCCTGCTGCATTGTCTCTGAGCACACAGATTTCTGCTGATGGCCAGCACTTCACTAATTCATATGGGGGTTGCTGCCTGTGTTTCTGCTGTTGTATCGCTCACACAATGCATCCATCACACATCACCTGCTGTGCTGACATCACTCGCAGGGTGTCATTGCCAGGCCAGCCGTCAGGTGTCATTCACCTTGGCCTCCTATCTGGCAACAAGCCAGCAACAGCAGCAGCAGCAGCCACAGGCTTCGCCACACAGGACCAACAGCAAGACATTAGCAGCACCACGGCAACACCACCAACACTTCTGCTGCCGCTGCTGCCAGTACTGGTGCTGCC
This sequence comes from Coelastrella sp. MACC-549, assembly GCA_018290735.1. Lineage (NCBI taxonomy): Eukaryota > Viridiplantae > Chlorophyta > Chlorophyceae > Sphaeropleales > Scenedesmaceae > Coelastrella > Coelastrella sp. MACC-549. The sequence goes on from JABEVS010000103.1 coordinate 71,997, forward strand.
AGAATCAGTAGCAGCCGAGCTCCAGCAGTATGCACAACAAGTAACAACAACATTAGGTCATACTGGTGCGCAAGCCTGGGAGACTGTTGCTGCTTTCAATGTGGATGTGGCTTACGTCCTCGCTGCATGCAGAAGTGCAGCAGTAGCAGCAGCTGTTCAGCAGAAAGATGGCAAGCGAGTGCAAGCCCAGCAGCAGCAGCTACCAGCAGGGGTTAAAGCTGTACTGAAAAGCGTCCTAGCATACACTGCTGCCAATGGTATGTTTGGATTGTTGCAATTTCTATTGAAAACAACGACAGCAGTCTTCGCAGCTACACCAACAGAAATAGCAGAAGAAACACTTGAATCTTCCGGGGCTGATAACCAGGACGTCAACACCGCCTTCAGCAGTGAGTTTCTGCAGCAGACCAGCAGCAGCAATGACTGCAGCAGCACCCTGTTGGGCACAGCAACAGGTTCAGAGTCTTCAGCAAAACCTCCATCAGCACCAGCAAAGCATTTGGCAGAGTCTGTGGTAAAGGATGCAAGTTCTGCTTCTGAGATGTTCACGCACTCTCCAGATCACGACAGCAGTAAGAATCACATCAATGGCACCCCTGTCAGCGCATCTGAACTGTTGTGGGGGTTCAGGGATCCAGCACTAGAGGCCAGGTATCAGGCGGCAGCATTCTCAAGCTCTGGGCTGCTGGATTTTATCTCCTTCATCTTCATGGCAGGTCTGGGCGTAGGCTGTTACTCAACAAAAGGGCCCCGACCGGCAGCAGAGCCAGCACAGTTGTCAAGAGACCTGCTAATCAGTCAGCTAGCCGCCATGATTGCAACGATGTCGGGACCATCTGCAGCACTTGTGCTGCGCCTGGTGGTTGAGGACCGCTTGCGGCGTCTAGCACGGCATCAGCATGAAGCACGGGCGAAGAAAGCGGCAAGCAAAATTGATAGCACAGACTGCAGCAGCAGCAGCAGCAGATGCGTCACAGCAGCATTGCCCCAGCAGGAAACGTTTTCTGCTCTTGATCCTGTGACAGCTGAGCTTGCAACAGCAGCAAAGCTGAAGCAGGTGCTGCTGGCGGTTGGTATGTGTCTCATACCTGTATGGGCTGTGGCTATTGCTGTTCCGGGACTGCTGGTGACTCCTGGCTGGGTGTCCAAGGTTATGGGCAACAGAGGCCTTTCACAAGAGCTGGGAGTTCTGCTGTCCACTGCAATGAAGGGATACCTCGATCAGGTAGGGGGTGCATTGCTCAGGCACTCTTGTGCTCAGGCGAGCTTATGCCAGGAACAGGTTTGTGGGCTGACCAGGGCTGACCACTGGTGTCTTCAACAGCAACAACCAGCACTGCAAGTGTGATGTGCTTGTACAGTTTGGCCAGGCCCCTGCTTTCTTTGTGCATTTACAGCTGTGCGACCTCCTACACTACGTCTCCAGCTACCTTGGTCCATGCTTTGCAGTCAGTTAGCTGGTACACCTCAGCATAACAATGTCATCCAAACAGCTCTTGCTACCATACTGCTGTTGCCGCTGTATCTCTGGCTCTCTCAGGTGCCATTCTCCTGGTTCTGGAAGATCTTGACTGCTCATGGCCTGGTCAATGCTGTGACTGGTATTAGGCACGGTCTGAGACCTTGCTGGTGGGCTGTGGTGCGCTACCTGCCAGCACTGCTGCTGGCGCTGCTGGTAGCAGCAAGGCAGCAGGTACAGGGAAGGAGGCACTTCTGTAGGATGCATGGACTGCAGGTGACATAAGAGCTGAAGCAATCGGCAATTGTGATAGCTCATGTGACTATCATGGTGGTGGTGTATTGGCTGGCAGACTTGGAAAGAAGATTATAGGGCCAGCATATGATCAGGCCTCTTCTATCGTGAGTTTTGCTGATGTGGTTTGTGTGTTGTTGATGGCTGGAGTGAGCTGCCAGCAATGTTGAGGAGTCTACTGCACATCATGCGGTGTTGGGGGCTGTGAATAGTTGCCAGGCTGTATCATAGGTGTTACTGCTGTGATTGCTGCAGAGGCCGTGTGATGGGCTTTCTTGCACAGGGTTAGCTTGGAAATTGCTTGTCTGTAGTTGTTGTCAGGTTGGTTGTCAGGCTGTACATGTGGCAGAGACATGTGGATTAAGGAATGAGGATTCTGACACCCTATGCAAAGCTGCACAGCTGCATAGCAGACATCGTTGTGGCACCTGGCTGCTGCATCACGTCCTGCTGCACCGCACTGCACTTGGGCTTCTCTCATCACCTCAAATGTTTTGTCCTGCAATCTTCAACAGCCTCTTGCAGTCAGCCTGGGAGGCTGAATGGCTGGCAATGCTTGCCCTGTTTGCTTGTGGTCGCACAGATTGTCAATGCTTCTGAACTCACTAATGGTCACTGAGTGTATCTGGATTGTTGGGTGTGAGGTCTTGATTCGGTCATACGTGATGCTGCATTAGGTGTTGAGAGTGCTTTGCTGCTGTACTATGTTTACAAATCTGTCTATGATGTAATCCGGTGAGCTGCTCAGTTGCGCCTTGCTTTACTACAGGTAACTGTGTGGTGGATGTGCAGAAGTGAGTCCAGTTGAAAAAAGGCTCCAACCCTTGTATGCATGTTGACTACTGACTGTCAGCATATACCGACTGTCAGCATAATCTGCAAACCACTTGCAGTTGTGCATGAATGCAGTTGATGGTGTGGGCTGAAAAGATTATTATTTTTCTTGCAAGAATAATCATTGCATTGTGTGTCACAATGATGTGTTGAATGTGTCTGATGTGCTTTCTTTTGGGGGGCTGTGAGGGTCCTCCATGGCTCGTACACCTCATGAGCGTTTCCCACAAACTTCAATGTGTGAGCAATTGAGCCGCGCAGCAATGTATCGACATTGTTGAAACTGCAGCACTGTATGTTCACATCTGCTCTGGGCCACCTATGAACAAGAGCAGTGCTGCTTATTGGATGTTATGCTGTGTTGGGTGAGCATTTTGCTTGGAGGAGCATCCTGCAAGCAACTATTATTCTCAGTAAGAAAGAACTGGGCTCAACGGTGGTTGAGAGGAGAAGCACATGCCAATGTCAGGACGACAGTGTCCAACACTGTGCACGTGCACATGGTCACGTGACTGTTGCTAGCTTGATGGTCAGTCTGTTACACTGCACAATTTGGAATGTCTCCCTCTGTGCAATGGGGTCACGGAAAACTGCGCTCAAGTAACTTGTATCTTAAGGAACAGTTACAGCTCGTGCAGATGCTGGAATGCCACGCACATGGGCTCAGTGAGCCACGCTGGCTTGTGTGCTGTTTTGTCGGGTAATCATGGACTGATTGGCCAGTGTCTTCTGCACCTGTAATAGCACCACCAGTGGCAATAAGCGGCATATTTTGCAGATGAGATCCTGTTGTTTGTTGTGCGTCTCAAGCAACGATTGCATGTGCGGTACAGAGTGCATCTAAGGAACAAAGGCGTAGTCGGCACTTACACCAATTGACCTGGGAGGCAATATGATACTATGCGCTTGCGGATGAGACGTAAAAACTTTCATCAGTAAGGACATGCGCCGGGGCCATGGCTGGACATCCAGCTCAAGCCAGTTCAAGCCAGTACCCTGTGTGTCCAAGGTACGAATCTGGTGCGCCACCTGCCAATGCGCTTTGTAAATCCAACGACACTGCAACGTCTGTATTACGGTGAAGTTGCAGTGCTGTGTCGCAGATAATCACATCAAATCTACAACTCGATATTGCGTGTTTCATAGCTCCCATGTGTGCATCGGCCGGGTCATCGACCCTTCAAACAATTACAAGTTTATAAGACTGTCGCATCCAGTTTGAACGATGCGGACTATGTAGGTGCCTGAAGCAGGCTGCAAACCCAATGGTTGCTGCGCGAGCAGCACTAGCCGAACAGCAACCCCTTGCCCCCCTGTGAAAGACCAATTCTTTGTGGCTGATGTATAACAAATATTCCAATGCCCAAAACGCTGGCTTGCCGCATCCGACAGGAAAGGGAGAGGCCAGCAACAGCAGCATTCACCACAGTTCATGTCATAGCAGCGACCCCAAGTCGTCAGCCGGGTTTATACCCTTGACATTCAGACAGTGGCAGGCCAGACAGCAGTCAAGCCGCGACCTGGCCTTTGGGGTCTTTTTGTTGTTAGTGTACCTGGTCTACCTGTACCAGACGGCACTGCTGGCATGCAGTACAACTGGGCCGAGCGGCATTCAGCAGATATGCAACAGTGACCAGCAGCGACAGAAATGGCCGCTGTTATGGGACGTCGTATGCAATACGACAACGAGCATCAGAACAACATGTGCAGCAGATGCAGGAGCTTCTTCTCTAGATGCTGTCAAGCTTTGGCTCTTGCCGGCCAAGGTACATATTGCTCCCAGACTCAAAGCTGCTGTCATGACCCTCTTCAAGGTGTCCTTACAGGTGAGCATATGCATGCATGCAAGTTGAGTGTGTTTGCAACATAGGCAACTTCTTGGGCGGTTCTGACGCGGGGGAGGGAAGGAAAGAGAAACACATAGGCATAGTACGTCCATAGATCATGAGGTAGGCAGTGCCACTGCAGACCCAGCACAAAGTCGTTTGTGTGACAAGGTCAAGGGCTAGAATGCTCAGCTGGAATACAATGTATGTCGAATTTCTAGCACAACATCTGCCAGTTGGGCCACCTGTGCTACAGCTCATCAGCTCGTCATGTTGAGCAGATCCTGTGCTTTGCTGCAGGCTGTTGCCACCCTTGTTGGCGTGGGGCTGCTGAGTGGGGACGTCATGCACATCATCATGCTACCACTGCGACTGGGAGCACTGTTAATGATGTGCACGTCGCTTCCACACCTCAACATCGAGTCAGTTGCACGAGTGTCCAGATTGTTCCGGGGCAAAGTTTCCAGCAACATCACAGATGCAGCCGCTGCTCGCAGTGATGACAGCAGCATTGGCAGCGCATGCAGGTTGATAGCCTGGTACCATCCTAGTGACTACTGGCATCACCCAGTTGTCAGGAACGGCATAGTGATGGCTCAGCGGCTGCTGCCTCCGTTGGTTGTTGCTCTCAGTGTGAACAGCAGTGTCATGTGCACCAACTGGGTGTGGCTGGACCAAGAGGGGTCTGCAGTGAGACAGTTCATGAAGTACGCATTCACGGGCTGGTCAGCAGCAATACTGATGGTAAGACCTATTAGTCTGAACGCATACACAGATGTGGCAGGCTCGCCATGCAGTCATGTTGTAATGTTGTTGCACTGACGTAGCTGAAAATGACGGGATCCTTTTGTCAGTACAGGTTCACAGTTTCTACAAGGTGGTCCTGCACTAACCTCATCATCTGCTCTCGTGAATCACTTGCAGCTGCCCTTCGACCTACAGCTGGTTTTCAGCCTGCTCGAGTGGCTTATTGTGTATTCCAACACCGTCAGACCCAAGGTGTTGTACAGTGACAGTAGCAATGCAGCTGGCCCTGCGTCGTATCTGGAGCCTGTTCACTTTATTGCCAGCTTTCTGCTTGTGGTTTTGTTGCCCAATGTCATCGCCTGGGCCCTTGAACAGCATCAGAAGCAGCGTTACCAGCAGCAGTTGCGACACCACCATCAGCAGAAGGTCGCCGATCAGCCAGGCTTGTCGGCATCAGCTCATGCTCATTCCTCAAACCTATCAGACCCCGTAAGCAAGGGCAAAGTGCCCAGGAAGAAGGAGGTACATCCAAGAAATAAAGATGGCAGTGCGGTTACTCCCGTCTCTGAAGCAGCAGAGTGGGCAATTGCAGCAGAAGCAGCAGCTGGCCCAGAGCCGGACCTCAAGGGCTCTGGGATCCACCTGACCCTGAAGCCCACCTCAACACCCGCAGATCAGATTCTACAACTCCTGGAATCCATCCTGCCAGTTGATGAAGCAACACAAGTGCTAGCAGCTGCCAGTGCTGCCGCTAGTGGTTTGGTGGTCCTGGCATATAAGAGCAAGACAATGGCTTTACCTGTCAGTGTCAAGGTGAGTGGCAATGCGTCACTCAAGAAGTACCCTGCTGCGTTATACAGCATCATGATCTGTTCTTACTGTTTTGTAGGTTACTAGCAACAAGGTCACCGTGTTGCTAGTACCCTACAAAACAGTAACAAGAGGTCATGATGCTGCAGCTTGCTGGCTTCTGTCCCCCCCCCCTCCCTCCTTGGTGCTGATGGAAGATGACGTGGGCAGCCGCACAGACATGTGGTTCAGCCTATCAGCTGTATCACCTGAGCACCGTCCATCATTCCAACTGCATCAGTGTGACAAACTGCTGTGTTTCTGCTGCATCCCCATCTGCAGGTTCACTGTGACCACTCGTCTGTGTCGTCTGTTGGTCCTGTGCTGACATCTGCCCTCCACTACCAGCTGTCACCCTTCAACACAGCAGCAGCACCACTGGCAATCACAACAGCGTGTTTCCAGGGCTGTGTGCAGCTCATTGCAAATGTCATTGGCCTCAAGAGACAGCTGACAAGGCTACAGGAGGCCAGCAGCGGAAGGAGCAGCACAGCAGACCTGGCAGCAACCCTACTTAGTGCTGTCAAGCAGCAGGTTGCAGGTGTAGCTGCACATACAGCAGTAGATAACAACACCGACTTGGCACCAACAGATACTGTTGACAGCAGCAGCACCACCAGCCTGCCAGTCAGGTCAAATGATTCAGATATAGATGTTGCTGTAGGTGACAGCAGCACCAGCACTCGTCACACGGCACATTGTGGACTCAGCAGTGCAGGAGGCGGCGGCAGCAGCAGTGACAGCAGGGTACAGCCTGCATACATCCTGGAGTCCTGTACACCAGTGTGTGTGGTCGCTGGCAGTCCTGATGCAGAGATCAGCCTGCAGGTTTTGCTGCCAGGCCTCCAGCCCGGCTCCCAGGACCAGCTGTCAGGTCCTGTCAGGCTGCTGGTGTTCCGGCAGGGCCACAGTCAGCTGCTGGTGGATGAGGAGAAGCAAGTTGAGAATGGATTCATCACGTGAGTGCATGCACCGCTGCATACAGCTTGACAAGCAGCAGCGCTACTGTATCATGCACACATCTGGAGCATACTGTGTAGATCAGCAGCTGCAGTCAGTGCTGGCAGATGTTGTGTTTTGCAGAAACAACAGCAGCCAATGGTCTGCTGGGCCAAGGCTCTATCTTTCGGGATCAGGGGCAGGGATATTGCTCATTTGATTTGTTCCTGGTACCTGTAGCTGGAATCAGAGTTTATTGTTGCACATGTCATGCAAGCTGACTTGTATGCACTTTGCTATATCCCTGCAGTCATCAACTGCCAGCACAGACCCCAGGGGTGCTGCACCTGGCCTTGCTGCCGCCCAGAACACCCTCACCTCAACTCACTGAGCCATCAGGGCTAGGTGGCAGTCGTAACAATGGTGTGGCCACCACCCAATCACAGTCACCAAAAGCAGCACCTCTGCCAGCGTCAGCTCCACCCATGCTGCTGCCGCTGCTTGTCTTGCCAGAAGCAGCAGCAGCAGAGCTGCAGCAATACTATGAGGTGCTGCTGACAGCAGACCAGGGGGATGCCACAGCTGCGAGGGCCTGGCAGAGTGTCTTAGCTGTCAGCCTGGATGTGTCCTACATGCTTTCAGCATGTGCAGCTGCAGGAGGACAGCATCCTTTGCAGGCGCAGGTGAAGCAGCAGATGCCGTCAGGTGCCACAGAGGTTCTCAAGCATCTGCTGATACACCTGGCCTCTTGTGAGATGTATGCAGTGATGCACTTTGTGGTAGCAACAGCAGCAGATGTATTCACCAATGACTTGCCAAGCAGAGCTGCCACTCGTGATGAAAAGGCAGCAGCAGCAATAAGGGTCACTGCCCCTGATGCAGCCCCTGATGGGCCTGATAGCCCAGGCTGCAGCAGTAGAAGTAGCAAGAGCAGTGGCAAAGTCAAGGACGATGCATCGCCACCAGCTGCGTCAGGCACAAGCACTTGTGTCAGCCCATCTGAGCTGTTGTGGGGGTTCAGGGATCCAACACTAGAGGCCAGGTACCAGGCGGCAGCATTCTCAAGCTCTGGACTACTGGATCTCATCATTTTTGTCTACATGCTGGGCATTGGGTTTTTCTGTTATGTCAACAAGGGGTCAGACGGCAGCCACTCAACACAGCAGGGCAGCACAAGCACAAGCGCCTTTGTGCGCCTGATGCTGAGCCAGCTGGTGATCATAGCTGTTGCATTGAGTGGATCCGTGCCGGTGATGCTGCTAAGGCTCAATGTGGCCAGGACTGTGAACAAGCTAGCCGAGCAGCACCAGCAGGCACAGCTTTCTCAGGGCCAAGTGCAGACACAAAAGGATGGTGTTCAAGGCGCAACTCTACATTCTCCATCTCCTCTTTCTCCTGCTGCTACTCCTGCTGCTGCTGCTGCCACGAGCTCTCAGAGCCTCAGCACCCTGAAGGAGCAGCAGCAGGGCTTAATCTCCCAGGCCTACTATGCTGAACAGGTCACACAACAGCTGGCGCGTGCTGCCAGGCAGAAGCAGAGTTTCCACACTGTCTGGATTGTGTCTGCTGTGCTGTGGCTGGCGCTGCTCGCGTTGTCTGATGTTCTTGTTGCCCCTGCGTACATGACCCGGCTGTGGGGTGAGAGGAGTTGGGGACAGGACCTGGGGGCAATATTCTCAGTGGCAATCAAGGGCTACATGGATCAGGTGAGGGCGCCGTGGGGGAGGCGGGGGAGGGAGGCTGTAAATGAAGGGTCTGTGCTAGGTAGCAAGTAGTAGCACCACATTGCTGTCTGCTGCTGAACTCGATGAAGCCAAGGATGAGCCGCAGGGTACAGCACAGCTGTCCTGCTGGCTCCATCTTTGATCCCTTTCACAGAGTGTGCAGTGGATTCAGGGGCTTGCCACACCTGGCTGATCATTGGGGGTGACATCACACTTTGCTGCTGGTGTTGTTGTCTGCAGGTCCCGTTTTCTTCATTCATTCCTGTGATTGTCTCTCTCACAGCCATGCATGTGCTGGGCTGTCTGCGGTATGGCCTGAGACCCCTCTACTGGCTGGCGGTGCGGCACGTGCCAATGCTGCTGATGCCTTTAATTGTGGCCGCAAGACAGCAAGTCACGGGGCGACTGGCTTTCTGCAGGAGGCAGGGGGTGGAAGTGGTGTAAGGAGCACCCGGCTATGTACTTTATTTGCAACCAACATGTTGAAGTTGGGTATATTGCTGCATATAATTGTGCTTGCAAGAGTCATGGGAGGCAAACCTGCGTGGGGTCAAGATGCATGCGGCAGTTGGGCTCAATGCTGTGGTAGAAACAGGGCAAGTCTGGCAGCATGTCGTTCAACCTGACGTCTGCTGTGCCATCTAAGGAAAGCACTGTGCCAGATTATCATGTGTTAAAAGTATAGGATGGGAATGCTGGCATTGGAGGTGTGGTTTTTGTACCAGGGCACTGCCTCGTCGGCAGTGTGTGTGTTTCATTGTTGTATAGGGCATTGACTGACCACCTAAAGTAATTGCCAGGTACATCACAAACAGAGTGTGAGTGTGGCTACTGAACAGCACTGCTACCTTGGTCTTTATCAGGATGCACATTTGCAATGAGGGGGTTGGGAAGTCTGCCATGTATGAGTGATGCACAAGAGTGGCGTCAGCAACTTGGGGGGTGGGTGGGGGGAACTTTGACTGAGCTCGTTGAGTACTGGGCAAGAAAGTGTTTGCATGAGGAATACTCCATACCTGGCTTGCCGTGCTTTTGCGCACCTTTAAGTACACCCTACCTGGTCACAGTGAATTATACAACAGCCTGCAACATGGCATGCGGCGCATCAAAACATCTAGTGCCACATGATGTCACAACAATGTTGGCCCGATTATAAAGTAGAAGTTGCAGGTTACAAGTTGAGTACATGTCAACTGCTGTAAGGTCTTTGCACCTGTGTAATACTGGTACCAGTATTGTGCCAGGTGTAGGGCATTGTGGTGTAGGGCATTACGGTTTTTTTGCAGCCTCCTTGAATGGGTTGGCTGCTTCACAGCTGTGACGGCTGGGACTTCATAGTATGAGGTCATCATGATCATAGTATTGTTGCTGCAGCTGTGTGTGTGGCTATGTTTGCAACACAACTGCATAATTTGTATGCACAAAATACCTCCAGCAGCATCTAAAACACTGCTGTCTATACTGCTTGTGAGACTGCTCCAGTCATTGCCTATGCCAGTATCAACCTATTGTGCCAGCTTCTTCATCTGTTGCGTCAGCATGACGGTCGGGCCGTGGCTGCAGTGCAAGTCTGTTTTATTGCTGGCTTTGTGCTTGGGGGAGGTAACAACGCTGCGTAACTCGGCCAGTTGCTTGCCAAGCAACTAATATTATATCATATCTGTTGATGCACTGCGAGTGGTCTCTCCAAAGGAACTGCTGCAGGGCGGCATAGGCCTTGCAGGTCCTTGTCTATCAAAATGATTCTTTGTCAGGAGCTATACAATACTGGATGTACCCGACTGTGACGGCTCTGGTGAAGGAAGATCGTCAGTACGCTAGCAATAGTTGATACAGTGGAATGGCAGTATGTCTTGTGGCCGCATGAAACAAAAGAAGAAGCTTGACAAGACGATCACGTGACAACCAGAGCGTGACAGGTACCTTGGAGACGCCTGATAACCAGAGCAGACTGGCATCATCCCTGATTTCATCAGGTGAGGAATAGAGAATATTTGCCGTACATCTGTACGGATATGCTGCCGCGCCTTGCTCTCCTCAAGGACTCTCGTGTCATAGCTGCTCCAGTCGTGCCGTTGCGCTGTGCACGTACTTGTAGCAGCTTATGATGTTTTTAGAAGAAGAATGGCAGAAATCGAATACATTGCTGCAGGTCTGACCTTGTGATTGAACTCGAGAGCCTTGAATTTCGTCAGGCATCCGTATCTCCAGGAACCGCTGCTGGCTACGCTCCTCCACGGCAGCCGTATCTTTATGAAGCGTGTTGGCCATCTTGATGATGCAGAGCAACCGCAATCCAGCATGTCCAAGCGCGGTGCCAGCAGCAGTAGTAAGCAGAGCACGGTGCAGGGCAGCAATAATCGTCTCGCCCCCTTAGATGCCGATCGACGTGGGCTGCCGTCATTTGCCCAATGGCAAGCCAGACAGCTATCAAGTCGTGACATCGTATTTGCAGTATTCGTGTTGTTCATGTACCTGTTGTACCTGCGCAAGACTGTGCCTGCAGTATGTTCAAATGCGCCCATGAACAGCCAACAGCGGGTCATGGGCGGGCATTACAGACAGCAGCTATGGCCAACGCTGTGGCAGCTCATATGCGGCCAGCCTGAACAGACAAGCGCAGCGTTTGGCAGCTGGTTCAAAGCAGCAACCACGTCCCTGTTCAAGGTAGGCAACTGCAAGAGCAGGCTTGCAGCCTGTGCGCATGTGGCATACCGTTGTGATAACATGTCAGTATTGATATCAACATCATCAACTGTTGAAGGCCATGCTGGCCCACGCCCTGTCCCACATCACACCTATGCTGGGGCATTCATGCGGCAGCATGATGATGTGTGCAACAGACACAATGTCTCAGGTCACATCAGCATTCTGGTGATGTTTGCTTCTAGTTGTACTACAGCAGCAATAGCAGGCTTCATCCATAGTGTATCCATTCTGCAAATGTTCATCCAGCCTGTCCCAGTGCTTTGGCTTATGGTCCAGTGCCACTGGTGTAGTGTCATCTGCTGCCTTCACTGCTTCACGTGCTGCCATTCGCAGCCTCACACTGGCGTTTCTTCTTGCACCTGAACACCTGTGGCTTGCTGCAGGCTGTTGTGACGTTCACGGGTGTCGGTGTGCTGAGCGGCGACCCCCTGCACATCTTCATACCCCCTCTGCGCATCCTTCTGTTGCTGCTTGTTCTGGTGCCGCTACCATACATCAGCTTGGAGGGAGTCTGGCTTACCATCAGCGCAATGCTTGGCTGCAGCAACAGCACCACCAGCAACAGAGATGGCAGCAGCAGTAGCAGGAGAAAAATTGTTCGTTGGTATGACCCAAACATATATTGGCGACACCCCATGTTCCGAAACGTGATGATCATGCTTCAGCGGATCAGTCCGTCAGCAATTGGTGCTGGGTGTCTGCTGTTGAATGTGTGTGGGGTTGGCTGGTACAGCCTGGTGCAGAAGGCATCTCTGTGGCGACTGGTGGGCAAGTACTCCTTCCAGGGCTGGGTGGCCTGGCTGGCAGTCGTGAGTGAAACTTCTTCAGCCTGTATTGAAAACAGTCACATCGGCCTCCACAATCACCACATTGTTTGGGAGAGCATTGGATGCAGTCAATTACTATTAGCTGTCAAGATGTTCAAGTATGAGTCCCATTGGGAAGCTGGCTTGATCCTTGCTGCTGCTGTGCTTGCTGTTGTTGCTGGATGCCAGAGGCACCACCTGCTGTCCTGTGCTGTGCATGCAGCTGCCCCTGAGGCTCCATATCGTGTTCAACGTCATAGAGTGGGTCATCAATTACATCTTTTACTCCAACATATTGGACGCTGATGGAAATGTTGCTGGCTACTTTGAAGTGGATCGGTTGCTCATCAGCTTCTTGTGTGTGGTGGTGCTGCCAAGTGTGGCTGTGATGTGGCTGGAAAGGGCACAGAGAAAAACTTATCAGCAGCTGCAGCAAGCATTTGCAGCTACTTCAACTACCGCAGAGCAAGCAGGGGCTAGGGTTGACAAGGGTACCAGCAGCAGCAGCAGGCATAACAGTAGGGCCGAGCAGCAGCAGCTGCAGCAGCACGTAACTGGCAGTCCCAAGCCTCCGGGCACACAGGGATCTCTGACAGAGGTCACCAGCTGCAATGTGCACTGCAATGTTGCCAGTAACAAGGACAACTATAGTCACCACAGCAGCAGCACCAGCAGTCTGTCAGATCTGCTGCCAGCGCTGGAGTCCCTTCTGGGAGGCACAGCGGCCCGGGCAGTAGCTGCTGCTGCTGCTGCTGCAGGAGATTCATCCCCTGTGGGTGCTGCACACACGTTGCAAAGAGCCTCTTGGTATGAAAGCACCATGCAGTGCCTGCCCATCAGTATCAAGGTAGGAGAGAGGGTCTAAACATCTGCTGCTACTGACCCGCCTGAGGCATTCATAACACCTGAGCTGCATGTTTTGGGGTGACCTGTAGCACTGGTGATGACCTAGTGTGCACTGCACATGTCGTGGGGTGAAACTGGCTGGCACAAGCCGCTGATATTGCTAGGTTTACCTGGATAGTGCTATCTGGCTTGCAAACGTCAGATGGGCTTGTCTTCTGTGCTGCTTGCAGGTCCAAACATCCGCCCATCACCCTCTGTCTGTGTCATCTGTTGGTCCTGTTCTGACATCTGCCCTCCACTACCAGCTGTCACCCTTCAACACAGCAGCAGCACCACTGGCAATCACAACAGCATGTTTTCAGGGCTGTGTGCAGCTCATTGCAAACGTCATGGGCCTCAAGAGACAGCTGTCATCAGATCCCCAAAGCAACAGCACCAACAGTGACAACAGCACTGACAGCGGTTTGCTGCCCAAAGGTTCTAGCAGGTCTCTGGCAGCTGCCTTGCTTGCTCGAGTTGTAGACGGTGTCAACCTGGTAGCAACTGCAGCAGGAGCAGCAGCATCAAGTGCTGACATCATTACCAGCAGCAGCCTGGCTGTGGTCCCTGAGGTAGATGTTGCTGTTGGCAGCATGAGTGTCAGCACTTGCTCAGAGAGGGCAGACACCTTCACCAGCAGCAGTGCTGGGCCACCAGTCGTCCTTCAGTCTGTAGACCCTGTCTGTCTTGTTGTTGACCAGGATCAAGAGATCAGGCTGAGCCTGAGGCTGTCAGGACCACAACAGCAGCAGCAGCAGCCTGGTTGTCAGGATGCTGCTTCATCAGGTCCTGAGGATGTCAGGCTGCTGGTGCTGAGGGATTGTGATGTGATTGTTGATGAAGATGTGAAGCTCGGCAAGCAGATCAGGTGTGGCTTCATGAAGCGCAGGCGACACAGCTCACTGGGGAGGGATCTCCCTGTCTGTGGTGTGCATGTGCTACTGGGAAACGTGAAATGACGATGATAATGACGATGATGTTGGATATCATTGTCAAGTTTTTGCCATTACCAGCCTCCTTCGGAGGTATCTGATCTAGCACAGCTGCTGTACTGTGAATGAATTAGCACAAATCTCAGCAATAGTGCACAAATCACAATCAACAACAGCTCTTAAGCCTACGTCTGCAGGCCTGGGCTCTGCTTTACTGCATCACAGTGTTGAGTGTGTTGACCTGGCTGTCCACAGCTCACCCACTGGAGTTGAGACGATGATGCTCTGTGCCCGCCTGTGCTGCCATTGCTGTAGTGTGAAGTTGCCTGCCCAGGCTTCAGGTGTGTTGACGCTGGCACTATTGCCCAGCAGGAAGCCAGCCGCCGCAGCAGCAGCAACAACAACAACAGGAGACGGGGATGGAGATCGGGTGGAACTTACTCCAGCAGACAGTGCTGGCACAGCAGAACTTGTCGCCCCTGTTGCTGCTGCTGCCCCTCTTCTGCTGCTGCCGTTGCTGGTCCTGCCAGCAGCAGCAGCAGAGGAAGTGTGCAGGTACTATCAGCACCTGACAGCAGCAGCAGCTGATGATGATGATGATGGCAGTGATGCTAGCAGCAGCAGGGCCTGGCAGAGTATTTGTGCTTTGACAACAGATGTTGCGTATCTGTTGTCTGCAAGTGCAGCAGCACACAAAGCAGCAACAGCCGCAGCAGACAGCAGTAAGGATGGTGTATGCAAGCAGCAGTTGCCAGCTGGGCTGCAGGCAGTGCTGAAGCACTTGCTGGTGCACTTGGCCGCATGTGGGATGTTCCAGGTCATGACTCATGTTGTGGAGGTGGCAGCAGCAGTGTTTGTTGCCGCGGACACGGAGGCTGCAGGCTGCAACAGCGCCATCACTGCTGCTCAGCAAGGTGGTGGTGTGGGTGATGGTGTAACTTCAGCCGCAACATGCAGCAGCAGCATCAAAGCAGCAGTAGGTAAGCTGCAAGCGATATCAGATGTGACAAGACAGCAAGATGGCAAGACACAATCAGCCATTAGCACAACCCGTATAGATAGCATCAGCAGTGATGGCAGCAGCATTAGCAGCAATGGCACCTTCGTCAGCGCATCTGAGCTGTTGTGGGGGTTCAGGGATCCAACACTAGAGGCCAGGTATCAGGCAGCAGCATTCTCAAGCTCTGGCTGGCTGGATTTGTTCTCATTCATGTACGTGGCAGTGTTCAGTATAGGTTTTTTCCTGAGACAGCAGGGCAATTCATCCCTCATGAACACACTCGACCTGCAGTGGGCGGAGACCACAAGTGCAGCCGCACCAGTAGCAGCAGCAGCAGCAGGCACATGGGATGCTACCTTCAGTGACATGTTATTCACACTGGCCTACCTCAGTGGACCATTTCCAGTGATGCTGCTGCGATTGAGGGTTGCCCGACAGCTGCTGCAGCTGCAGCCGCATCACCAGCAGCGCGACACAACAGCAGTGTTGATACTTGCAGCAGGCGTCAAGCAAGGCTTCATGTTATTCTGGATGGCAACTGCGCCAGTGCTCACGGGGCTATTCGCTGTCAGTGAGGTGTTAGTAACACCTTCTTGGATCATCAAGGCATGGGGCCAGCGCGGCTTAGCTCAAGACTTGGGAAGTGTGTTTGCCATGTGTTTGAAAGGGTTTATTGGCCAGGTGAGTGGTCACAACTTGCGGCAAGTGCCATCAAACACCATGGCTCTAACAACACTGTGAGGGTGCATTGCTTGCACCTGGTAGCAGTGCAGTACAGATTACTCTCTGGTGGGTGCCAATGAGGTTTGGAACTCCTGATACTGAGGTGTTGTAGCCACGAAGTGCTGTGACACGCATCACCCCACCTCCAGCTGAAAGCAGCAAGTGGCACAGGTATCTTTGGCTGTCTTTGTAGAGGCTGTCAGTGACGGTCGTCAGTAACAACTTTGGCTTGTGTCTGCCATTGCTGCTTGCAGGTACCCTACTCATTTTTCTGGCCCATCATGGCTGTTCAGATCTTGCTGTCAGCAGTTGGCAGTGCCAAGTTTGGTATGCAGCCCCGCTATGGCATTGTTGTGCGCTACATCCCAGCACTTGCATTGACACTGGTGGTGAACGCACGACAGCAGATACAAGGCAGGAGGAGGTTCTGTGCTGGGCATGGGATTGAGGTTGCAAACTGAAGTGGCATGTGCTGACGCAGTGTTTGAATGTATGGCTGCAAATTCCTTTGCATGTGGATCTGGTTCTATTTGTATTGGCCTGCAGCTTGTGTAGTGCTGGACGCTTGTCTCTTTTTCTTTGTTTCTTATAACTGGCGCCCGATAACTCTTTGTTTGAATGGCAGCTATCAGCATTGTGTGCTGTGGGTAATGACCGTTGCAGACCTCAGAACAACCTGTTGGGTAATGGCCAGTAGTTTTCGTGTTTCCTTATTGTACTGCATGGCAACTCTAAATAAAAACACTGTCACCGTTGGTCAACCTGCATTGGGTGGTTGGGCAGCTGCATCCTGTATACTTTCGGATGTGCACATTCATGAAGCAGTGAGCCTCAACATCACACATCTGCGGGGGGGCCCACTGAAGTGAGCCACTGATCAAAGCGGCTGAGAGCAATGGCAGAATGAGGTGTGAATCCAATTGAAACTTCCTGAGGACAAAGTTGCTGGGTGTGTTATCGTGAGTGTTACAGGATGTCTCAGTCCCACATCATACTTCATGCACGTCCTGTGCATAGGTTTACTAAATTGAAGAGTATGTGGTGCCATTACCAGCCTTTGGTGCCTCATCAGCTGCCCTGCAGTGGTTGGCTGGTTGGCAGCTGAATTTGTCATCAATGATGGAGGAAGGAAGGAAGGATGGATGGAAAGGGCTATCGATCATGGGGGAAGGTTTGGGATGCTGCCAGCACAGAAGGGAAGCTTCCTTTGTTTGTCATTGGAAGGAAGGAAGGAAGTTACCCTTTCCGGCCGCAAGGCCCTTGGGAGAAGTACTTGGTGGCTCAGCCACACTGGCACGCCAAGATTAACCACCCTCCGGGGAGAAGGTGCCTTCAAGATACAAACCCCACTCAGTGGGGATGACCGACTCCAACACAAGACACACCAGCCGCTGACAGTGTCAGAGGCCATACAACAAAATGAGCAGCAAGTGGTGTTTGTCTTTGTACATTCACATGAAGCTTGCAAAACACAATCCAGCGGCGAGACCAAGGCAAGTGTAACATGTTGCAGCTAGCAGCTTCTGTCTGTTCACGGTCTGATTCAACTTGGCTTGCATGCATGCAGCCCTTGGAGGAGGCTGGGCGCAGTGCCGGCACACAACTGGAGGAGGTGGCAACAAGCAGCGCCCGCATGGACCTATGTAAGGTTGCCACAGTGTGTACGTGGACTCTCAGGTCCGGGATCAGCAGCACAAGCATGCCAGTGGTATTGGATGGCGTCCCCCTCGCATGTCAATTCATCTGCCTGCTCATCCAATGTTGTATGGCTCTATCTCTTTCACAGTCTGGTCATGGTGACGGTTTCAGGCAGGCACTTGTATTGGAAGGGCTAGCAGCCGAGATAGGAGGTTATTGTGCTAGATGATAGATTGTTTTTAAACAGTAGTAAAAGTACAATAAACAGACAAGATGTAAGCCCTCCCAGGGCCATGATGGTTGCAGTGATCTTGTGCTGTACCGTACAGCCAGTGGCAGCCACCAGATTTCAAAGGTGCTTGATTGCTAGCTGTTGTCACCTGTGCAATCCCTGTAAGCTGGGCTCATTGCATTAGTAGTCGCGACTCTCACCTAAACACACCTCTTGTAGTAGGGGGATATCCCTCCTTTGCAGCAGTTGCCGCATAGCCACTGTCGTGGCCTGCATCAGCGTCAGCGCCAGGTGGTATTGTACACCAGTAGGACTCATCAAATGCTCACGTTGCTGTTTATTTCTGCCTGCACGCACCCCTTCTGATGTGCATGATTGCGATCGTGCGGAAGGGGGCAGCTGCAACGTCTACAATACAGATGCACTTGCATATGAGACTCGCATTTTGCAGTCATAAAGGAAAAGATGGCTTGCTGACGATGCGCACGGTTTAGGAGTGCGTCAGTTACGTCACCCACCAACATTGGAGCTGGCTTTCGGCCCTTGTTCCATCTAAGGAACTTATCGCATGTTCAAAGGTTACATCAACTCCAAAGAGTCGCACTGAAGTACTGATCTCCTGCAAAGGCGCTTAACTGGAGAATGCGCTACCTATAAAGTAAACTTTTGTCATAGGTTTGAGTCCACCGCCATTGGCCGCTACAAACAATGAAGTAGGACTATACAATGTGGAGTAAACCGCAGCTGACGTTCAGCAGTATCAGCTAAGGCTGGGGGCCCACTCGATTTACAGTCGTTGTGCCAATCAGCAAGTGTGGAACTTGCTGTCCATGCATATTTCAGCAGCGTAATACGCGTGGTCTGTGTAAAACGGTGGCGGGATCATATACACAGCCTCCATTTCATATAGCTGGGCAGCCAAATGCACAACAGCAGTAGGCCCACTCACATCAAGAAAAGCCCTAATCCATTGACTGGATCACGGCTTCCACCCTTCGCGCAATGGCAAGCAAAACAGTCGTCAAGCCGTGATACGATGTTTGGCATCATCCTCTTGCTGGTTTACTTCGTATATCTCTATAAGACAGTTCCAGAGCTCTGTGCTCGCGCACCCAGCAGCAGCAACTCGCAGCAGCATCAGAATAGTCCTGATGGCGATCATCAGCAGCAGTGGCGCAACGTGTGGAGTCTCGTATGTGACAACCCAGCAGCAGCGGCAGCCAATCTGGTTCCGGCATGGCGTGCCACAGCAGCGTTGCGTGCCGTAGTGGCCGCTGTCCAGGTCAGTAACCACCTGCGTGAAGGAGCATGGAAGGCTGCCAGGCCTTTTATGCAAGTGCGACTTAACACAGAGTACATGGCAGTGCAAGCACATGCGTGTTCAAGGCACCTCTCAGGCCTCAGCAGGTCAAACTTGCACCCAGCAGTCACATGTGCTCACATGCTCTCACAAAGGCCACAACGCCAGCCCTGTGTTTGTTCCTCGAGGGGCTGTGAGGCATCACTTGACACAGGGAGTGGTGTGTGTGGTCTGTTTCAACACCTGGCAGCTGCACACATCGCCATTGCTGCAGGGGTGGGCCACCTTCTTCATGACCGGCCTGCTGAGTGGTGATGTCATCCACCTGGTCTGTGGCCCGCTGCGGCTCAGCTTCCTCATACTGCTGCTGGTGCCCTGCCCATACCCAAACCCAAGATTTTTTCTAAACCTCTTCGCCAGCAGCAGCAGCAGCAGGGACAGGCTCGTCTGCTGGTACCATCCAGACCTGTTCTGGCAGCGGCCTGCGTTGCGCAACACTGCTGTTACGCTGCAGCGCCTTGTGCCCCCTGCCCTGATGTTGATGTGCTCGTGTGTGGCGAGGTGTCAAGTGAGCTGGTACGCTGCAGTGCAGAAGAGCTGGTGGTGGCACCTGCTGGGAAAACATGCCTTCCAGGGCTGGGTGGCCACCATGCTGGCGGTAGGTGTGCCTGGGGCTGCTACAGCAGACACCATCATCATCATCACCAACACCAACATCATCGTCATCATCATCGTTGGTGTTCAGCTACCTGAGTAGCAACAGCAGTGGGCTGATGGTGGTTTCAGCTGCAATGCTGTTGCTGGCACATGTCACTGAGGGCCTGCTGCTGCCAGTCAGATGCTCCTGGCTCAATGAACATGTCATGTTGATGTGGGTCCCTTGTTGTTGTTGTTGCTGCTGCTGTGCCCAGCTGCCGCTGCGGGCACATGTTGTGGTGAACCTGGCAGAGTGGATCATCAACTACACCTTCTTCAGTAAAGCTTTGGGGCCCAACAGCAGCAGCAGCAGCAGCACCTACAGCAGCAGACTCGACCTCTTTTGCCTATGTGTGAGTTTCCTGTTTGTGGTCGTCATTCCCACTTGTGGAGTGATATGGCAGGAGCGAGCCCAGAGGCAGAGGTACCAACAGCAGCAGCAGCAGCTTGGGATTCAAAACAGTACATTACAATACCGCAAATACCTGACAGTGTCAGATGCAAGCAGCAGCAGAAATGATCTGCAGATGCTGACCGGGACAAAAGCAGTAGTAAACAAGAAACACAACGTTGACCCACCCAGCCTATTACCTCCCAGCAGCAACAGCAGCAGCGGCGGTGGTCAGGTCAGTGTAGACAGCAGCAGCAGTAGTAAGGCTGCTGAACCACAGGAGTCAGGAAGTGCGGAGTCAAAAGATGTATGTGTTGACAGTACCTGCTATAACAAGACAGCCAGAAATGGCACTGCAGCAGGGGGACTCTGCCTCGACTGCACTGAAGAGACCAACAGGAGTGACAGCAGCAGCAGCAGCAGCAACAAGAAGAACGATGCTGCAGGCAGTCAAGCTGCAGGAAATAGTAGCAGCACAGACTCAGCAGCATCAGGGTCACTGGCTTGGTTGCCGGCAGTCAGATCATTGCTAGGAGCCTATGCAGCAGACGTTGCTGCTGCTGCTGCTGCTGGTGATGCCCTTGGTGTTCAGTGCCTGCCTTACCAGAGTCTGGTGACTTGTCTGCCTGTGGGCATCAAGGTGTGTCTCCTGGGGTCACCTGCTGTTTTGATTGGGGAGGCTGGCTGCCTGACACCAGCCATCTGTCATGAATGCTCTGTGCAGCTGACAGGGCCCAGCTGGCTGATCTGTCTGTGACTGTTGAAATGACAGCTGCCCTGTGCTGCTGCTGCAGCCTTGTCTTGTCATGACATCTCACTGCACTGATCCAAGTTGTGCTGGTCCATTGGTCATCATTATCAGCTGCTGACACAAGCAGGTTTGCATAAGTTTGAACTCAATGTAATGGTCAATGACAGCTCTACAACCAGGCTGCTGTGTTTCTGCTGCACCCCCATCTGCAGGTCCACTGTGACCACTCGTCTGTGTCGTCTGTTGGTCCTGTGCTGACATCTGCCCTCCACTACCAGCTGTCACCCTTCAACACAGCAGCAGCACCACTGGCAATCACAACAGCGTGTTTCAAAGGCAGTGTGATACTGATTGCGAGCGTCATGGGCCTAAAGCGCAACGTCAACAATGCTGGTGCTGCTGCTGCTGCTGCAGCCAACGGTAGTACACATGCTTCAGCTAGCAGTTGCCCAGCACCTGGCAACAATGGCCGCAGCAGCAGTCTCTTGAGGCCACTCAGCAGTAACATCAGCAGCAGTTTCGCAGCAGGGTTGCTGCACACGGTTGAACAGAGCATCCAGACCTGGTGCAGAGGAGCAGCAGCAGCAGGAGGTTTTTTGGGCATCAGCCCTGCAGGTGCCCTTGAACAGCCTGATGTTGATGTGACTGTTGGGAACATTGCAATCTCCTCAGCAGATGACAGACAGGGTGCTGATGCTGTCAGCGGCAGCAGCAGTAGTGCTCAGTTGTCAGTCGCCCTTCAGTCTGTAGACCCTGTCTGTCTTGTTGCTGATCAGGATCAGCAGATAAGGCTGAGCCTGAGGCTGTCAGGACCACAGCAGCAGCAGCAGCAGCCTGGTTGTCAGGATGCTATTTCATCAGGTCCTGAGGCGGCTGAGCCAGGCCGTCCTGACTGGCGTGACCAGGGCTCATCAGGCCCGTCAGGAACTGCCAGGCTGCTGGTCCTGAGAGAGGGTCAGGTCCTCCTGGATGATCGTGTGAGCCTGACAGATTCTGAGATCAGGTGAGGGTTTGGTCAGAGAGGTATTGATCGAGCTGACAGTGCTTGCTGGTGCACGTCAAGCAACTCATTCATGGTGCAGAAGCCAAGCAAAGTATCCAGCTGACCATGGGGCAGATCGCACAGGCACCAATGACCAGGCTGGTGCTGCTGCATGCTATTTGTGGCTGAAGCAACACGACCCACCTGACCAGGGAGCATGAGACCAATCACCTTCATCATGCACCACTTTGTGACACACAGACACACTGCTGATGACATGAGCAGCAGCTGGGTCACGACTTGTCAGGGCAGGATCATGTGCGTGGCTTGCTGATGGGTCTGTGTATGTGCATACTTTGGGGATGTGGTGTGTGCAGGTTGGCCCTGCCAGCCCAGACGCCTGGTGTGCTCCACCTGGCCCTGCTGCCAGGAACAACACCTCCACCAGCAGTAGCAGCAGCAGCAGCAACACCAGCAGGTGATGTAGGTTGTTCAGGGCAGCAGGCCAGTGCGGCCGCTCCTACTCACAGGCGCAGTGCTGCGGGTGCACCCTTGCTGCTGCAGCCCCTCCTGGTGCTACCAACAGCAGCAGTGGCAGACCTGCAGCGCTATCATCGGCAGCTGTTGCCTGCTGAGAACAGCACCGCTGCTGATGCTGTCAGGGCCTGGGGGGGTGTTGCTGCAATCACAGTGGACATGGCTTACATCATGACACTGTGTGCCAGCACTGCAGCAGCAGCAGGAGGAGGAGGAGGAGGGGCCAAGAAGGACACAATGAGCAAACAGCAGATGCCGCCTGGTGTGCAGGTTGTGATGAAGCAGCTGCTGGTGCACCTTGCTGCTTGTGCTATGTGGGATGTGTTGTCATTTCTAGTGAAGGGAGCGTCAGCAGTGTTTGTGGCTGCTGATACTAGCCAGAAAAGCAGCAACAGCAGCAGCAACAGCAGCAGCAACAGCAGCAGCAACAGCAGCAGCAGCAGCAGTGATGACAATGATGACATGGTTCCTGCTGTAGCATCTGGTGAACAATTCTGCAGCTGCAGCAATCCTGACAGCAGCAGAGAAGCCACAGCACTTGAGCCAGACACTGACAAGACCTCTCAAGCAAGCGATGTCAGTAAAGATATGGGTGGTGGTTGCAGCAGCAGTGAAGTGGACTTCACAAACATAGCAACACAGCACAGCCGGTCTGTCACATCCTCGGAACTGTTGTGGGGTTTCAGAGATAAAACACTGGAGGTTAGGTACCAGGTGGCAGCATTCACAAGTTCAGGGTTTTGGGACCTCATCTCACTGGCTTTCACAGCCTCAATGAGTCTAGGGTTTTACTTCAGAAAACAGAGTGGGCATGGGGATGCAGCAGGCTTGTATGGCCTTTACAAAGCAGAACAGGCCACCAGGATAGCAAGCCCTCCTGCAGAAACAGCAGTTTTACCTGCATTAGGGGCAGAAGCCCTCAGTGACTGGCTGTTTGCGCTTGCCTATCTCTGTGGGCCACTGCCGGTGCTGCTCCTACGACTGCGAGTCGCCTGGCAGCTGCAGCAGCGCCAGCAGGACCCAACCGCTGTTCTGATCAGGGCAGCAGCAATGAAGCAGCAACTGCTGCTCTTTTGGATGGCAATCATGCCCGTGCTGCTGGGGGTCTTTGCAGTGTGTGATGTCTTGGCAACACCTGCATGGGTGGTGCGTGTGTGGTCTGTATGCAGCAGGTCGCAGGACATCGGATGTGTGTTTGCAGTCGCAATCAAGGGACTCACTGGGCAGGTATGAGTTGGGATGGGCAACTCATGGGTCATGTAGGTGTTGTATGAAGCACTGCATCCGGATGCATCTGTCTATTCACCCAACATTTTGTGATTGAGCAGTAGTCGGCGTCATACACACATACGCTCAACAGGACTGTTTGTGTGCCTGCCTTGATCATGGACCTGTTTTCATCCAGCTACAACTTGCTTGAACACGGGTCTGTGTCTTCTTGCTCTTCCTTGCAGATTCCTTTTGCTACCTTCTGGCCAATCATAACAGCTCAAGCTGTGACATGTGTTATTGGCAGCATCAAGTATGGCCTCAGGCCTCACTACTGGCTGGTAGTGCGCTACATACCCATGGTGTTGCTGCCAACCATACTTGCTGCCCGGCAACACATACAGGGGCGACGGGCATTTTGTGCACGCCAGAGGATTTCAATCGGTTGATGCTTGGCAAGAGCTGCTTGGAAGTGTGGTGTTTACAATGTCTAGGGTGCAAAGCAAGGTGGAAGGAAGGCCATCAAAAGTTCCTCAGAGAAGGGTTGTCACACCCACTTGGTGCATCAGGCTGACCTCTGAAAGCGTGTAGAAGAATCTCCTGTTGTAATGATTGCAGGAGTGGTGCAGGTTGTGCCGCCTGCCTGGCATGTAAACGGCTTTTGGCAGCTGCATCATAGTTGGAGATTGAGTTGCAAATTGAACAGCGTGTAGCTGACAGAGTTTTATCTTACTACTGCCTTGCAGAGTCAACATCTTTCTCAACATCATGTGCTGTAATGGAGCATCTGGAGGGAGTCCACAAATCTTGTGCTTGCCCTGCAGTGGTTCATGTTGCAGCTGTTCAAGGTACTCCCTGTTGCACCTGTTGTGGCAATCTCATAACGATGCCTGGATATAACAAAGCCTTTACCCGGTGATTGGACATTTATCTGGATTGGTTGGCAACAGATTTTCTGGATTGCCTGGGACCCGCTTGGCACACTGAGTAATATCCTTATGTTGCTTGCCTGAATTACAGGGCTCTGTTGTTGCTGTTTAGATGGTTTTAGGCATGGGTTGCAGCTGCTTGTGCAACTTGCAGGTTGCAAAGAAACTTGTCAGTCGGCAATGCCAAAAGCTGTGCTGTTAAGAGGCCTGTTAAGGAACCATTTAGTACCAGCTTCTTTATTAAACTTCCAACGCCATACTGTTATGGTTGACGCAGCTGACAGCATTCGATTTGTGATGCATCTCTGTTACATCTTTGAGGTGTGCCACCAGTGTATTATGGCTTCATCAGCCTGCAGGTACTTGGAGTTCTGGATGTAGCTGGTTCATGCCTGTTGCCATGTCTGTTGCTGTGCCAGGACAATTTGTTGCACTTGTGCTCCCTTGTTACTGAAGTGTGTGACCCCCTGCACCTCTTCAAGAGGCAGAGGCTCTGCCAACATTTGCCCCAAGATGTCCACAGGCCCTGTTGCACCACACCTGGTCTGATTCACCTTGGATTCCCACTGACAGCTGTGTATGTGTCTCCGTCTATTCTACGATTTCAAGTTGTTTTGATCTTGTGCACGTCTTGATCGTCTGACTGATGGTAGATACTCTTGGCTCTTGCTGCAATATTCTGTGTCATCAGAGCAACAATATTGGTGTATAATCATAGCTTTCTGCAGTCACATTAGCAACCATCCCTTGATCATCAATGATGCCCATGTTGTTGTGCACATCATGTTTTTGCCCCTGTCACCTTGGGCAGTGTTGTGTTTTTGTCAGCGGTTCAGTCACAGAACATCTATGGCATACATCTGTGGCCAAGAGGCTCTTGGCAAGATCGGTAAACCTAGTGTGAGTAAAATCTCCTTCCAGGTATGGTGATGTGATGTTGATCTGTTTGAGGTAGTGTGACTGCACTGTCAGGGTCTGGGGTTCATGCATGCAATGATCTGCACTTGGCAGCAAAGCTGTGCCCAGGGACCTACTAGCAACCACGCATACAAGCATGTCAGGGAGTCATCCATCAACAGTTGACTGCCTAGGCCAGCCAGATTGCAGATTTCACAATTGAATTTATCACAGCTGAATGGTGGTCTGCATGCAGTATGTTCACACCAGCCACCGCCATGGTCTGACTGTCAAACTCTCATCCCTGTACAACTGCACTAGCTCATTGATCCTTGTGTGACTGGGGCTCTAAATATGGAGAGTTGTGCTGACAACAGTGCAAATGTACTGTACACAGCTTGCAAGCAGTACTCTATATGGGCAAACTATAGCAGCAGCCGACAACAGTCGAGCAGCATCCAAGTGAGACCGTTGATTGTATTCCTATTATTGGGCCACTGGGTGTTGGTCCAAGTTGGGCCGCCCAACAACATCATTGTTCAACACTTTGATGCCATCAATGCTCGGTTGTTATCAAACAGTAGTATGATGGATTCCCGCACTGACCTCACTTGGGTTCGCCATCAATGTGGCACATGGCAGATGGCAGTTGATGATGACCGCAGGCTGTCGCCTTTTGTAATACACCTATGCATGTTTTGCATACTCCTTCTGAGCCTGAGTTGGAGGTTGAATCTGTTGATCTTCTGCAGGTTGAACTTGCAGATATTCAGCCGGATTGAATCTGGTTTCTGCTTCTTTTTGGTGTGCCCCCATGAGCCATCAGTTGGCTCCTTACGGGTGGAAAGGTAAGCAGTAGCAGCAGCACTCCCCCCCTCTCCTGGAAAATAGGGAAAATAACTTGTTTGATCATGTTGGCGTGTCCACGAAAGTATTAGTACTCAATGGCCAGACGGGCTTTTGCAAAATCAGTTGATGGCAGCACCACTTCCAATTGGCAGTCACTGCGGCGCAGGTTATCTCCAGCGAGTGGTAACAGAGGCGCAAATGCTGCAGTTACTTGCTGTGACTAAAGCTGAAATTATATCATCTGGTGCTTCAAAGGCAACGCGCAGACTGATTTGTTGGTCATTTGGTAGTTTGTACCACCAATATCAGATCACCAACTGCTCGACAACTGCCATAACAATCACCGCACACCATTCTGCCCAGAAATCTATTGAAATCCGAATAATGGCTCCTTTTCCGCGTGGACGGCAGTCTGACCACCTTCAGTTGTTTGACCCTTCACGAGGCTTACTAGTGCACGCGTGAACAGTGTTATGAAAAAACTTAGTTATGTAATTCATAAAGCAAAAGTCTGCAAGGTCGCACATAATCGCCAGCAAAACATACTTTGTTATTTCGGGACTTTTCCCTCTGTATGACTCAGAATATTGGACCAGAGTTCCTGCTGCAGCCAGCCCAAAATACCCGCACTTGCAAAGACATTTGCATGATAACACATTATGCCGGTGTTTGGATCCTGTGGTCCCTCTTTCCAACCAGCTCACAGTGAGTCAGAGCTGCTGGCCAGTTTTGTGGGCTTGACTGGCGCATTTGACATAATTACAGCCCCTTTACAGCGTACACATGCGGCAGCAGTGCTGCGTGGCGGCTGCAGAGCTAGTGGAGATGTCCTGACAGGCGCGCAGCACTCCAGTGCAATCGAGACCTCCTAAACGCAACGACTAGCTGCTTTTTACGATGCACAGACACAAACCTGCTGCGCTACGTCAGCAACCTGGCAGCCTAATAAGCAGTCAGAGTCTCAACGAATCTGACACCTGCAGTGGCCAGGTCCCTGATGGGGACAGCAGTTGCACCATCGGCAAGCAGCGAACATGCGTTGACAATGCCCTAATGCCATTCTCACAGTGGCAAGCTCAACAGCTTGTAAACCGAGATCTGTTATCAGCTGCAGCTCTGCTGGTAGTGTACCTCATACAACTTGGGAAGGCCGTCTCAGACATCTGCGGCGCAGCAGCTAGCCCGACCCAGCAGACGCTAGCTGGCACATGCAGCAGTCAGCAGCAGCATGGTTGGCCAGTGATGTACAGATATCTCTGCAGTCAACCAGAAGACGTGGCATCAGCTGCTCCCAAGCAGCTACAGTTCGCAGCAGTTGTGGCGGCAAAGCTTATTCTGGCAACTGCACAGGTGAGCAGCTGAGTTGGAGTCTTCTCTACATGCTATGCATCTGTGGATATTTGCAGCTCCTTGAAACAAACAAAGATAAATGGGGACAATATTCTCACCCCTGCTGAACATACCCGCAGCATGCAACTAGCAGTACAATGTGTTGTTATCTCCAATACTATTCTACCAGGTAATGCTCCTTACACCACAGCAGAGCAGCGATGCACTTGAAGACACCAGCTATGGCATGTCAGCTGCAGCGACTCCGAAGAACCCATCTGAGCTGCCTTGATGTTGCTGTGCTTCAGGCTGTTGTCGCCTTTCTAGGTGCAGTGATCATTCGTGACCCACTGCACAGTGTTGTGCCTGCTCTGAGGCTGGCAGCACTGCTGCTGCCACTGGTGCCTCTGCCTTACCCGAATCTGGCAGCAGTGTGGTCAACACTGGAGATCGCAACAGGAAGGCTCCAGCGATGCAGCAGCACAGGCACCACACGCAGTGCAACCAGCAGCAGCAGCAATGTCATTGGTTGGTATCATCCCAGCACATATTGGCAGGTCCCCAGATTGAGGCATGCTGTCATAGCAGCTCAACGTCTGCTACCAGCACTAGTGGCAGCAGTCTGTAAGAGCAGTCCACTGTTTGACATCAGCTGCTTGTCAGTGTTCCTGGGTCCACCGACAGTGTGGAGTGTTGTGGGCAAGTGCGCATGCCAGGGTTTGATCACTTCTACACTGGTGGTGAGAAGATGCCTTTGCTCACATCAGCAAAGATGCTAGGCTCTACAAGACAGAAGCCGCAGTTGCATCTGCTGAATGTTTTGAACGGGCTGCATCAGGTTCAGCTGGACAGAAGCAGCAGAACAGCGGCTTGTGTATGATGCTGAAACCGTAGCAGCTAATATCTGCACGGCTGCATTGAATTGTTGCATTGTCCATGCCTGATACGGCCTGCCATGACCTGGGCTCATGGTACTGGCACCAATTAACACCCCATTGCTGCTGCTGTTGCTGCCACTGCTGTCTGCAGTTGCCTGTCCGCCTTCATGTGCTGGTCAACATTCTTGAGTGGCTGCTCAACGTCCAGCTGTTTGCGCACAGCTCTTTACATGGCAGTGTTGGTATGAGCATATGTGGCAGAATGTTTAGTCTACCGTACATGGTCATCAGTTTTGTGTGTGTGATCGTTGCCCCCAGCCTGAGTGTCCTGTGGCTGGAGCAGGGGCACTATAGGAGGTACCAGCAGCTGCAGCAGCAGCACAACATGCAGGATGCTGCGGCTGCTGCGGCTGCTCCTGGTGCTGCCAAGGAAGGTGGGTGGCAGGGTGGCAACAGCAGCAGCAGCATCAAAGACGGGGCTGGCAGCTTCTACAGCAGCCTGAAACAGGAACACCAGAGGACCATCAGCAGCAGCAGCAGTGAGTCCAGCTATCAGTCAGATCAGGACGGGATCACAGCACCAGACACTGCCATCAGCAGCAGCACCACTGATACCCCCAGACGCAGCACCAGCACCCCTGTGCCTTGGATGCAGGCAGGCACTGACAGCTGCAGCAGCAGCGCCATTCGCAGTATCAGCAGCCCCCTGGCGACAATTTCTTCAGCCCCTGACACCTTATGTGAGCAGCTGTTGGCAGACATCACAGGCAGTTTGGAGCTGGCAGCAGCAGCAGCAGCATCCCATAGCCAACCCAAGGTTCTCTCTGATGACCTGCTACAGGCTGCCACTCTCGCAGCAGGCCTGGGTGGCCACGGTAGCAGTAATAACAGCAGATGTATGCAGCCTGATCTGTCAGGCCTGAAGCCTGCGATTAGCTCACTGCTGGCCGATGAAGCAGCAGAGGTGTTTGCTGCTGCTGCCAGTGCTGCTGCGGCTGGTGCTATGCCATACTATACTGGAGTGGTTGCAAGCCTGCCTGTGAGCCTGAAGGTGCGGGTTCCAACCCTCCTTTGTGCAAAATCAGCACTCTGGCAAACATACATGTGGGTCCTGTTGTGCTCTTTCAAGGACTAGACACCCAGTCATTACATCATTTGATAAGTAGTGGCTTCTGTGCTGCTTGCAGGTCCAAACATCCGCCCTTCATCACCCTTTGTCTGTGTCGTCTGTTGGTCCTGTGCTGACATCTGCCCTCCACTACCAGCTGTCACCCTTCAACACAGCAGCAGCACCACTGGCAATCACAACAGCGTGTTTCCAGGGCTGTGTGCAGCTCATTGCAAATGTGATGGGCCTCAAGACACAGCTGCATTGTGATGAACAGGCGGCTGAAGCTGCAAGCCTCAGACCTCTTTTGCAGAATGGCCACAGCAGACAGGCGTTTGCCGATATCACTGCAACAAGCAGCAGCAGTAAGAGTGCTTGTTCTGCCAACATGGATACTCTAGCAGCATCCCTATTGCAAACTGTGGCAGACACCTTGCAGCATCATGATGGGGGCTCTGTGTGTGGCGCAACAACCAGCTCAGCTGATGCGCTGCAAGTTGACGTGGCAGTTGACCGTGCAGCTGCCAGCTCCCGCTGCAGCAGCAGCAGCAGCAGTACTTGTCCATCAGTCACCCTCCAGAGCTGTTACCCAGCTTGCGTAGTCGCTGACCAGGATCAGCAGATCAGGCTCAGTCTGAGGCTGTCAGGACCACAGCAGCAGCAGCAGCAGCAGCCTGGTTGTCAGCACTTGCAGGAGTCACAATCTGCAGCTGATGAGGATTGTGCCGGCAGGGTGTTGGTCATGAGTGGAGCAGGTGTCATACTGGATGAAGATGTTGTGCTGTCAGACACCATAAGGTGGGAGAGCTGATGATGTTGCTGGCTGTCAAAACACCTGATCATGACATGGCTGGTGTGTGCTGGTTGCTCCCAGTTGTATGGCGCCTCCTTCAGTCAGAAGGAAGGACCTTACCACTGGCAGCAACCACCACCTTATGCTTGACAGGCCATGAGCCATGTTGTACCTGGTCGGCATCAGACAGCTTACTGTGGCAGCATATATATTGCAGTAACGTGTGCTGTTTCTGACGTTGATCACCATGAGCGCATTTGAGTCCCATACCTGCCTACAAGTACAACACGTGCTATTTGAGAACATGTGAGCATCATCAGTGCTGCAGGATCTGTTCAGTGCTCAGCAGTGTTGTACTACTCAAATGTTTTGATTCTTGTGCTACAGGGTCAAGCTGCCAGCTCAGACTTCTGGGGTGCAGCACCTGGCTCTGCTTAGAAGATACCCATCACAACCACCACCAGTGGCAGCAGCAGCAGCAGATCAGGCAGTTGGTGTGGTATCTGATGCATCAGCCCAGCCTCATGCACCTCTGCTGCTGCTGCCGATACTTGTGCTGCCAGCAGCAGCAGCAGCAGAAATGCAAACGTACTGGGATCAAGTAGCAGCAGCACCAGGTGGCGCTGGTCATCACAACAGCAGCAGCAACAGCAGCAGGCGCCTGGAGGCGGCCGAATCTTGGTGCTACAGCGTGCTGCCATTGAGCGCAGATATTGCATATGTGCTTGGGGTTTGTGCAGCAGCAAAGACAGCAGCAGCAGGCACCAGCAGTAAGCAGCAAACAAAGCTGCCACTGCCAAGTGGAGTCAAGTCGGTTTTGTCACACCTGCTGGTGCACTTGGCAATGTGTGGTATGTGGCATGTCATGCAGTATGTTGTGGAAACAGCAGCAGATGTTTTTGCAAATCAAGGTACAGATAATGACGCTGTTGCTGTTGAAGCAGTGGCTTCTGCATCAAGTAGGCGTCAGAGTGACACAGCAAGTGACAGCGGTCACAAGCGAAGTAGGGATGTAACAAAGTCAACAGGGGGATCAGCAGATCTCACAGCCTGTCAACCAGGAAGCAGCAAAGCCATTGACACACAGGCAGCTTCTGTGGTATCTTCCAGCAGTGGCAAACACAGTTCAGGGTGTGCTGCTTCTGGTGGTGCCAGCAGTGGTGAACTTGGTTCCAACTGGACCTGCAGACCTGTCGCAGCTGCTCAGCTGTTGTGGGGCTTTGCAGATGCTGAGCTGGAGTCCGCTTATCAAGCAACAGCATTCAGCAACTCAGCAGCAATTGATGGGATCGCCTGCTTGTTCTATGCTGTTTTCGCCACTGGGGCTTATCGAGCCAAAGGAGCAGCAGCAATACTGGCACCGCGGGGTACTGGCCGCTTGCTGCTGTTTAATGAGGTGCTGTGTTTTGTGCTGAATGTGTGGGGCCCAGTGGCAGTGCTGATTCTGCGGTGGAGGGTCTCTCAGCGCCTGAAGCAGCAACAACTTCAGCAGCGGCAGCAGCAGCAGGCAGATGGAGAAAGCTGCATACTAGGCAGCAGTAACAGCCTAGCTTTCAGCTGCTGTGAACCTCAACAGCAGTCAGAGCAGCAAAAGGCTGTTCACACAACAGCAGAGCTAGCCTGTGCCGCTCTGTTGAAGCAGAGGCTGCTTGCTGTGAATATTTCTATCATATTCATATGGGCGGGCCTGCTGCTGTGGGGCAGCGGTTTGTTGATCACTCCAGTGGTGCTCACCAAGACGTGGTCGAGGAGGGGCTGGTCACAGGACTTGGGAGCAATTGTTTCGTTGGCAATCAGAGGCTTCACCACACAGGTGAGTAGCCATTGTCACAGACTGCTGCTTCAACAGCAAAAACATTGGTGGTAATCTGATCACCGAGTGCATCTGCCTGTGTGCCTGTGTGTGTAAGAGAGAGGCAGCAGTGCAGCAGTGCATGCCCTGTGTTGGTGCATTTGTGTTGCTGGTCAGTGAAATTTTGAAGAGCTGTTGGCACTTGCAGCCCGCCTGATCATCACAGTCCATCCAGCCGTGCTTGCCATCTCTTCTGCTGTCAATCAAGCCACTTGCAGCTGAACAACATCTATGTGTGGCAGTTCTCATAAACCATCCGTCATGACGATGTGCTTGCTAGCCTGAACACATATATAGAGCATGGCAGCCCGCTTTAACCTGTTTTGCCATGATCAAGACAGCAACTGCGACTAACTGACTGTTTGTCTGCACACTCTGCAGGTGCCCTTCTCCTGGTTTGTGCCCCTAGCCATTGTCCAAACCCTCCTCAATGTGGGCGGCAGCATCAAGTATGGGTTGAGGCCCAGGTACTGGCTGGTGGTGCGGTATGTGCCACTGCTGCTGGTCACGCTGGGTGTGAATGCGCTGCAGCATGTGCAAGGGAGGCGCAGATTCTGCACGCGTCACAAGGTGGCTGTCTCTTGACTCTGTGCTGTAGGTTTGCATCATTGTCCGATTTTGGTCTGGCTCATTCTGACTTGAGATCTAGCAAACCACAAGCATGATTGCGGTATGGTGGAGTGTGGTAATGGCGGAATCCAGGCGTGTGCATGTATGAAATCGAGGTGCTGTCTAGGGTTGTGGGAGTCTTTAATTGCAAATTCTTGAGGCCAAGGCCAACCCACAGATGGGGACAATTGTGGTTAATTGGGGCATAGTAGAGGTACAATGTCTTGTACACTTGCATGACAGATTATGCATGTTCTTCCGCAGCTGCAAGAGCCACCAATTCTTTCATTGTGTACTGCTTGACCAAATTAGCGCCGTATGGCACAATTTCAGGATCTGTCGGGCAGCAAAGTCACCCAGCGCATCGCATGTTTGCATGGACTGTTACTTGTAGTGTTTTTGTATAAGGCATGTTATGAAAATCACATTGGTCAACCTGTCAGCTTCCAGTTGACAATACTGGCTCAGAAGTGGGGTCCACCTCTTGATGGTGCATGGTGGCACTGATTATTGTGCTACTTTCCCCATGACCTGCTGTCCTGATCTTGTATACCGAGTGGAGGGAAGTCACGTGCTTCATGGAGAAGAAGAACTGATGCCTCAAGCTATGAGTCGAGGTGCAGGTGCAAACGTTGTACTGCAAGGTGTTGATCAGGTGTGCAGCGATAGTGCTGTTGCTTGTCTCTGCAAAATTAAGTACTGCCGTCTGTCACACTTCACATTGTCACGTTGCAGCAGCGCTGTTTGGGCCTGCAGCAATTAAATCTGTGTTGCCCACATGCCTTCTTAGATGATTTGAAGGGCTGTCAGTTGGCAGGCAGCTCCTTTGGAGCTCTCTTGTCGACATTTTCAATCTTGAGGCTCAGTATTCTACACAATGATACTCAGTATGGGCTCATTTTACAAAGGCCAGTTATGAGGCTTATTCATGTTCCATTGCAATTTAAGGGGTCAATGCAATGTCATGCCTGTTGCAGTGTCAGGGGTCTCCTGACCAGTTAACGTTGTTCATTGTTGTGCAAGAGCCACAAGGAGGGCCGGCACTTCCTGATGCATGTTGGCTGCGCTCATTTTTGAAGATCATTCCGCTCTGGATGAGCCTTCTTCTGGTGTCACTGGAGATGCTGGCTGCAAGATTATAGACCTGCATGATCATGAGCTCTGTATCAGACATTGAGTTTGCGTCTACGAGCATGTGTTGCTGCATTATCTCCCAAATTGTGAATACTTTTACTCCCATTGATATCCACCTGGCCACCATGTCTTGAGTTGGAGGCCTGGACCAGTTGACAGTAGCCTCAAGCCACATATGATGGAGTTAAAAGAAATGCATTTTCTCCGAGGTCTATTGCATGTTGATAGGAAGGTGCTGCTGCAGCATGGTGGTTGGGATGTTGGAGTGGTTGCTGTGGCTAAGACCTAACTGCCTAGGCGAAGGCCTTTGTTGGTTGCTGGCAGGGCAACAGCATGAATTCCTTTACGTTGGACATGTACAGGGTGTTGATGAACACCGACGACGTTGCCATTGTATATATACAAAACTATATAGTTTTGCTTTTGAAGCGCGCCGCGCGCCATGATGGGTGCAACGTGAATGTAGAAGAAGAAGAAGCATTACCCTTTCCGACCGCAAGGCCCTTGGGAATATGTATTGGTGGCTCAAAGTGAATGTAAAAGAAAGACATTGAGCCCAGGCATACATATGGCACGTGATGGTTGTTCATTGTAAAAGAAATTGAGCCATGCAGCAAGTTGAGCTGCTATGACAAATGCGCTGACATGCAGTGGGGGCGCCAACCCTGGTATGATGCTTGTGCCTGCCTCGGCTGCCCTTGCTGCCCACCAGCTGCCACCTTGTATATTTTACCTCTGTCTGAAAACACCTTACATATGGCACGTGATCTGACATGCTAGGGATACCCTGGCAGTGTGTTCAGATCATAAAGGGTCTTGTTTCGATACTTGCCCCCTATACCATGTGCATAGTGTTCATACAAGGAGGACTCTGAGGCTCGGCATCCAATCCGACAAGGTGCAGCTTGCCTCCAAAGCGGCCCTTCTGGCAGGCTTCAAGGTCACAGACATCGTGATGATACCAAATCAGGATCTGGTCGACTCTGCTGCTGACAACAACCATTGGTGGTGATGCCAAAGAGATTGAGCCCATGCAACAGATGCTTGTACCTGCTACAACCTGTGAAATTCTGAAGGTCGTGCCAACACAGATGTGCGGTGGTTTCCAGACGGCAGTAACAATTACAACGAATATAAAAAGACCTCACTTGATTTCGCCTGAGCGCGTCCTGTTGCCGTCTTCTCCGAGAAGCGCACTGAGTAGGCTGCAGCTGCTGCGCTATGTCCATCATCAGAGGGTCTCATGCATGCGATGCAAGGTGGATTAGACATGACCTGGCAGGCACGAACAGCCAGCAACATGTTCCCCTTGCCTTCAAGGTCTCGCCATTTGACCGCTATGTACTAAGCTGCGTCAATCACCGCTGCCGCAGCAGTGGGCCATCCTCCATCATGATGGTCTTGATGAAGGCTGGATTGTGCCGACGCCAGTGCCTCAGAAGCAGCAAATATCTCAATTGCATCCTATCAGTTGCAAGTTACACGAGTATAACCCGCCCATTAGCGAGCCAATTCCAGGCTCATTGGGCACTGCAGGGGATCTGATCGCGATTGGTATACATATACAGCAAGCTCAAATGAGCCACAGCTGTTCCGCAGCCGGAACTGGTAGATGGCGGGTACTTCAGACGCCCCATCACCTCATCTACAATCAACAGCCACACTGTTCAGCTCAGCTCAAATCCAGCACCTGCTGTGATTGCATACAACACCTTGGACCTCATCTCCTCCAGCCCCTCATATGGTGGCAGCTTCAGCAGATTCATGCACGTCGCAGCAGTAGGTAGCCTCTCTCTGGAGCCTGCTCTCAACACACTGCCGCTCATCTGGATGCACAGCTGTGGTTCTAGGTACTTAAATCCCAGTAGGGGTGCCCTGCTGCATGATGTAACAAACTTGAGGAACTGGCGCTGCTGTTGTGGCGTGAAGCTGCGAATGGCCTCCCAGAGTGTGATGATCACAGGGTGCTCCTCATGGTAACCGCCTGTGAGTCAGCATAGAAATGTTCATGAAGCAAAGCAGCACGCGGCGGTGGAGGTAGCTTTGTCACCTACAATAGGGGGCTTGTGCCAGAGCACAAAGGGTGCTTGCTCAGATAAACGCAACAACAGCAGTGTACATACACCAGTGTTGGTTCCTGACACAGCATGCCATGACATGAAGCCTGCTAATACCCCCTCTGTACAGCTGAGGTAATCTGCTGTGCTTTCCCAGCTGATCCATGCTGCAACCATGAATCTTGAGTGCGGACCAGGACCATGTTTGCACATACACCGGCCCGTCAAGGTACTTTTTCCAGACCTTTGTCTCATGTCAACCCTGTTCATGCAGTCCCACCTGCGTAGTTCACATGCGCCACCAGATCATCCACGTCAATGCCCTCCTCACTGCCACTGATCAACATCTGCAGCTCAGCCTCGTTGAACATGCGCACCCAGCGTGGCTTGATCAACTCGAAAAAACCCCGCAGGAATGCAGATGCTGCACGATCCATTTGCCTGTTGAGCCTGAAGTCGGCCAGGCGGTGGATGTACTCTGTGACATTATCAGACCTGACTGGAATGTCCCGGCCCCCAGGCTTGAGCTCCACCTCATGCTGACGAGGTGCATGTGTGCTGCTGCTGCTGCTGCCATTGAACGAATCTGAAGATGGCTCAACAACTGTTGCTGTGAAGTTGAGGGACAGCTCTGCAAAGTCTCCTACAGTCACAGCAGGATATGCCAGAACGCTCTAGATGGTTTTGGATTATAAATATACAGAAGGTGTAATCACTACCAATAATGCATGATCAGCAGTGAAAAGCACCCTAGGCCATGAATACACTCTCCTGCACAATATGTAGGCATTATCATCAGCACAAAGGCTGCCCCAACTTACCCTTGAAATGTCTCAGCTGCAGTAGGTTCTTGTATACCTCCGGGTCCAACGAAGGCAGGTCATTGATGTCACACACACCACCACGCATCTTCTTGAGGAAAAATGCTGCCAGGGGCAGCTCCAGCAATATGCCCTCGTATAGGCTTTTTGCCAACATGCGCCCAAGGAACTGCAGCTGGCCCTCAGCATCAGTCACAAGCTGGTAGGAGGCTGGGGAGGGGTACAGCTGATGTTGAGGGTTGTCGGCAAAAAGTTTGGCCTGCAGCATGGAGCATGAGAATCCTTTTTGAGCAGATAGTGGTAGTGCGACTTGTGGCAGTGAGTGCATAGCAGCACCACATGCACATCACCAGGCAACCTGCACACAACCCTACATGGTGGTGACTGCACACAACCTTTATCATCATTAGGCCTGCAACAAGAGCAAAGTCGCTTACTTGTGGACTGAAGCCCTGCTTCAACAGCTCCTCCATGAAATCCTTGAACAGTCCTCCACCATCAATGCCTGCCTCAGCCAGGCCCGCCTCATTCACATACGCAATACGCAGCCGCCCTTTCAACCGCTCATTGCCCATCACCTTCAGCTGGTTGTAGCTGTCCTCCAGCAGCTGATCACGCCTGGTTCACAGCCAGCAGCAGGGTGCAGCTTGGTTAGCTTTGGGTAGCACACCCACAGACATACAGGGGGTGGATGTGATAACGCTGTGTACTGTGGCCTGCATCAAGCAGAAAATGGCCCGCACAACGAGCTGAAGCTACCCATGTAATTTCTCAATGCGAGACAGATCCATTGAGCACCGTTTGAGCACCAGGTCAACAGCACAGCTGCTATGAGTACCTGATGGTGACAAACTTATTCGCATGTCCGCCCATTAAAAACTCATGTGGGTCATCAAACATGAATGGATGCCGATCGCGCTCAGCGGCAGCAGCCTCCTTCTCTGCAGACACCACAGACTGGAACAGCTGCACACGCTCCTGGAATGGAACTAAGCAAGGTGCATGCTGCAGGACCAACCACACTCGGCTGCCAGCAGCAGCAGGAGCTGTTTTGCTGGCAACCATACGGCCACCACCACCACCTGCTGCTCCTTGCTGAGCTGCCTGCCGCCGCCGCTGCTGCACGACATCACTCTCATCAAACCCAAACCTCCTTGTGACCTGTGTTGCACCCCCAGGCACCATGACCGTCCCTGACGCTGCAGCTGCTGTGTCATCTTCCTCATCATCATCCCCCTGCTGCTGCTCTGCCATCCGTGCAGCACCATCCAATGCCGTCACCCCTGCTGCAGCTGGGCTCACACCCAAGCATCCTGTGCCCTGCTGCCGCTGCCGCTGCCATTGCTGCTGCCGTTCCAGGGCATTGGGTCCATCTTCATCTTCCTCGTCCTCATCATACCCTAAAGCCCCTTCAGCGCCACCTCTGGCAGTAATCTCTTGCAGGATTCTGCCAGCAGGGATTTCAGCTAGGAATGCTTCCGTTGGGCAGTACTGCCGGGTGCAGTTGCGGTCATGAAGCTGACACAGCAGCAAGCCGCCTACTTCACCTAGCAAGCGCCTGAGCTTCTGCTGTGCAGCGTTGGATGATGCAGTAGCGCTTCCACCTTCATTCCAGAGGACCTGCACCCAACACCAGTAGATCACAACGAGTGCTGGAAGCTGTACTTTTACTGCAGCTCAGGATGTCAAGGCAGGTGAAGGCCAACAGAACATGTGCAACTGCCTCAGGGCAATAACCTGTGTGCCACTGCTACTCTCTGGCCTACGCTGCAATGTGTGCACCAAGAGAACCTTCAGTGACTCACCTGCCATACCACACTCTTCAGCAGCAGCACGAACCCGGCAGATGGATTGCTGTTGTCATACAGCTGCTGCAGCGGCACCAGAGAAGCAGCTTCATCATAGAAGTCCTCCAGGTGGGTGAAAGACAATGCAGCACTGAACGCCTGCACCAGCACAAGTAGCGGCTGTACCCAGCCAGCATCACTGCCTCCTGCAGCAGAACTGCTGGCTGCAGTCCCAACCACCAGGCCCCCTGGGGTGCTGCTGTGAAGTGGCAGGATGTAACTATACCACAGGCGAGGCACTAGTCGGACGCCAACACCAAGACCAAGCCATATCCGCTGCCTGTACTGCATAGGACGAGACAGCTTCCACAGCAGTGCGCATAGCTGTTGCTGCTCAGGCCCTGTAGGGGCAACATCTTCTGCTGCCGACTGCTGAGCCTTGTTCTTGAGTTGTTGTTGCAATGCCGCTGATTCTGCTGCTGTTGTAGCAGGCAACAACAGTGCCACAAGCTTGCGCAGCAACTGGGTACCTTTACTTGTGCCAGCCAACAGATGGAAGCAGTTGCTGTTGATGCTACCCTGTTGTTGCTGAGCAGCTTGTTCAGCTGTGTACACTGATGTTGCCACTGGCTGCTGCACTGTGCTGCTTACAACAGCTTCTGCAGCACCCCCTGCAGCTGCTGTTGACGTGATGACATCTACATCCATAGCATGGGGTTCTTCTGAGGACTCGTGGTCATCCATGTCATCAATTGCCATGGCCTGCACCCCTTGTCGCCCAATGTAGCCTGCACCTGGGACGAATGATGTACCAGCCTGGCCAGCTTTGCTGTGCTGCAGCTGCTGTTCCTGCGGTCTCTTGCGCTGCTGTTGCTGCTTCGCTAGCTGCTTCTTTACTGCCACTAATTGTTTCTCTGCTTCTATGACTGCTACTAGTGTCAATATTGCCTGTCCTGCAAGCATTTGTTCGCCCTGAGCGCCTTTCAGAAGCGATCCTGCCGCTGAGGCTTCCAGCAGGTTGTCCATGAGGGATGCTAGTGCCACAGATGCAGCTGCCACATTGCTGGCAGCTGCAGCGTCCCCTGTGAGGCTTGTTTGTTGCTCATCACCAGCAGCAGCTGACAGAGCAGTCAGCATCTGGCTGCTACTTGACTGCAGGGATAGTTCTGCAAGAGCTATTGTACACAGACGGCCCATGACTGGGGCCAGTGACCGGCACCTGGCCCACAGGCTGGGAACAAACAACAGCTGGCACACCCCGTATTGCATGGACTCAGCTGCTGAGGCTGCATTATGGCCGGCTGTTCTGTTGCCGGCGCTGGTTGCAGAAGCTGCAGGCTGCTTACCAGCTGCCTTAAATGGTGTGCGTGTTGGCACAAGTTGCAAAGTGATTGATCTTACTGCTAATTGCGTGATCAGTACCTCTCCACAGGTTTTACCTGAGGATGCTGCTGGAATGGCTTGCAGGATGCAACGTAAATGAGTGTATAGCCGCTGATGGTACAAGTGCTTCAGCACTGCTGCTGCACCAGCCGCAGCTTGTTGTGAATGCTGCTGGTTGGGTAAGGTTGAGCTCCAAAGGTCTGGATTGATTACCTTGATAAGAAAGTCAACCATCGCTGCTTCTGGCTGTTGCAGGCTTTGCAGGGCTGCAAATGGACTGCATAACACCAAGCTACAGTCTGTCCTGCAAGCTGCCAGTGTGGACAGGCAGAGCACTGCCATCCTGCTGACCCTGTATAGTGCCAGCTGCTGCTCAGATGGGTTGCTTCCTGGAGACTCTGGCAGGCTACTGGATGCTGCTGCTTGCTGCTGCCCATGTGCTAATGATACTGCCTGGCCAAGGATTGTCCATGCACCTGGAGAGCGGGGCAACACAGTGAAGGTGGGGTCCAAGATGATGCATCAGAAGCTGCAGCTTGGTCGAGGCCTGGTGACCTGCACCTTCAGAGTCTAATGAAGTATATATGCGTGCCAACTGCCCACTGCGCATGCATAAATGCTGTCAACTCAAATAAACAATGATGCTAGACAACATACACAGTACAACATGGATATTAGAGGCGAAGCGGTTTTACAACTGCAACAGCTGACACCAAAACTGAGGTTGGTGTGAAAAGAAACCCATGGGCAAGCTCAACAAACATGCTCACCTTGTGCTGCTGTCCTTGTCAAAGCCGTACACACCAATGCCAACCCTCTTTTGTCAACTTCTTGACAGGGGTCATAGAACCGCAGCAGCATGGAGATGCACCTGCTTCCTTCATGGCCCACAATCCCAAAGGAATCGCTGCATGGCCATCGCGCATTAGCTCGTTTGCCATCGGATGTCACACGTGATGCAGCAATCTTCTGCAGACCCCTACCTGTTGCCTTCGCCCAGAGCAAGTCCATAACGCTCAGACCACTCGTTGCGTAATCTACTTCTGTATCTCCGTGCTGTGCATGCTTGTCGCCAACGAGACTGAATGACCAAGGCACTTTTCTGTTCAAGCTTGGCTCGTTGACGCTTCTCACGTTCAAGGCGTGCTTTCTCTAAGACTTGTTCTCTGGATTCTTCCACACGCGACCTGCCCCTTAGATCAACTTTACGTTGTGGCCCTGCTGTCCCAGTGAACATCGTTGCAGTACTTCAACCCAGAATGTTGAATGCGTGCTGCTCAGCTTTGATGTTTTATCGGCAAGTGGACAGATTATCGCTGACTTACAACTGTATCATAGCCAAAGAACAACCGGCTTATAATTCAACAGCGGGTTTAGGGCCCATGCTGTTGTGACAGGTCATCCACCAATAGCAATGTTCTCTGACGGTCTGCTCTACACTGGGTGACCAGTGTGTGGAACAGCATTCGTCCATCATCACAGATTGCAGGATTGCAAAAGAATGGTACACAAGCACACTGATGCTGATGGCCTACGCACGGGGTGATACTGAGCAGTACTGCTAGCTAGCCTATATGCCTGGGATCTGTGCAAGCCCTAGTGGGCCACAGGACCGGTGCTGTTAGTGGAGGGTAGCATCTAGTGCCAATCTTTGATGAGTGATCCATGAGCATGTCAGCCGCTCAACTGCCAGCCCATCCAATGTTGCACTGCATGGCATGGCTTCAATGTCGTTTCAAATAAATATGGCACTGTCCGACATTGCCATGATGATCTGATAGGCCAACACGCAGGAGTCGGCTGATGACTTGAGGCAGTCTTACGCCCAGCCATGCCTGAGCCCGGCATTGATGTGCCGGCAGCACAGTGGGTGGGTAGGTGGCCATTCCATGGCCAAGTTGGCAAACAGGGCCTA
Source organism: Coelastrella sp. MACC-549 (assembly GCA_018290735.1). Lineage (NCBI taxonomy): Eukaryota > Viridiplantae > Chlorophyta > Chlorophyceae > Sphaeropleales > Scenedesmaceae > Coelastrella > Coelastrella sp. MACC-549. The sequence goes on from JABEVS010000103.1 coordinate 113,801, forward strand.
TCAGGAAAGGCTTTGAGTCAGCTGCACGAAAGCTACAGGCACCAAGCGCCTAGCCTTACTGCAGCTATGAACAGTGGGAGCATCTCAGAGGTTGTGTACTGTATTTCCCCTGGAAAGCTCAGTGACAATTATTTCATTGCGGCCATTCGAACTAAACATCCAAAAGTCCTGTACCTGCAATCATGTTAGGGTGTTTTCAGACGGTAGTAAAATCTGATGAACAACCTCACTTGATGTACTGCAGCTGAGCTGCTACTTGAGCAACCAGTTGCTGACTCACTATGCACCTCCAGGATGGCCCCCGAACAAACACGAAACCACCGGTATCAGCTGCTGCTGACCTAGGTCAGGTCTGTTGTAGCGTGTTGTGGCGACAACAATGGCCTTGGCCAACACAGATCCAGCCAGCGCTGCAGTGGTCACCATGAACCACCGCCTAGTTGAGGTTGCTGCAACCAGTAAATAAGCTGTCTGCAAATTCATTTGTAGCTTTCCCGCCCAAACAGGAGTTTCTCATTACCCTGCTCAGTTTGATGCAAATTAACTTGCTGCCCTACTGCTGCCTGCTTGTGCTGCTTGCAACGACTTGACCTTGTCCTGCAGCACTGCTGTGATCTGAGCAAGTGCATTGCGCTTCTCTTGTACCACCTGCGAACCAGCCATTTTGGGTTATTGGTGGTGCAACCGAATTTGGTTACGACTTCAGTGGCAAAGACAAATTTTCTACCACGGCGATAAGTCAGATAATGTAACATCTGAGAAGCACCAACTACATGCCGAGAGGCTGTTGCTTTGCCTGCTTTCCACCCTCAATACTGCAAAAGTCTGCAGTATCATGGCTACTCCTAGGCCTTGAACCCACTACATGATCAAGGGTTCATTCTACTGTAGCCTCCAAACCCACCTTCTGCACCGCTTGCTGTTGTTTCTGCAGGTACAAAACTTTACGCCTGCAGTAGTCTGTGGCCTTTTCAGAGCTCATCTGCAGTGCGGGCATAGGACAATAATGGCTTCACATGATCTGTATGCAGTAATGGCTATTGTTCACCGCGAACCAGATTGTGCTGTACGGTAGCCAGGCGCAGTAAATCTGCAAACTCTGGAGTCCAACTCATGCACACATGCATCATAAGGGCAGCCTACCTCCACGTAGTAATCCGTACCAATGTTGACAAGCACCTTCTCCGTGTCTGCAACCGTGCCTTTGACGTACAGGGAGCTTGTTAGTGGCAGTAACAGTGGCTGATCTGCAAAGGCAGTCCATGCACAACAGCAGCAGATCTTTAAACAACTGCTGTGCTGCAGGCACCAGCACAGCCAATGTGCTGTTGCACAGCAGATGAAAGAGGTGAGAGCAAGCATGGCGGATGCATGAGCACGATGAGAGAATACACATCCGTCTGTAGCAGACGCACACCCGCTGGTTCAGTCAGGAACCCCACACCTGTTTTGGAATCAGCTAGTGTCTCGACAGCCCGTGCAGCACTGCTAGAGCGGGCAGCCAGACGTCCTAGCTGTACATGACTATCTACAAGGTCATCTACGTCGCTCGCCAGCTGATCCCGGACTCGCGCTAGCTGCTGAGGGCCTAGACTAGTGATGGGAACAGTATCAGCAGGCTGTGACGCCATGATACACGTGTACTATCAGCACAAGTCAGTCAGTCAGTTGCAGTGTTATTTCTGTCAATCGCAGAAGGTGGAGTTCGTACGGCGCCAAGGAACCGGGAGATCGGGAGTTCAGAAGAAGATTGTCGCAGAGACAGCGGTTCTGTTCGAAGCAGACACCTTTATAACTTCATCGTACTTCCATGATACATCGATCTGTCGTAATACCTTTTGATCGAGAGCGCAGGTAGGGTCCAGATTATGGTATGGCAGATTTGAAAATTGGGGTGTACCCGCAGCGGGCGTCAAGACGACACGATGAATGCAACAGGTCTCAAAGAAGAGACTTTGTAGCATATTGGACACATCAGTGCACTCTGGCGCCAACGGCTGCAACTTGACTTGACGTTGTTTGCCACACATACACACAGCCACTTCACGTGCATGTCAATAAGATCAGGAATGCTGCACTCTAGGTGCAGTAAGATGGATGCAGTTGCGGCAAGGCCAAGCAACATTTGCCATAAGCAACAACCACTTTGTCCCTCTGTGAACGCGCTGCGTCAGGTAGAGCGCGATCTGCTGTCAACAATAGCATATGAATCTTGATGGCTCTGGTCTTTGTGTTGCCGCAATAAGCATCACATGCCTCAAAGCTCACCAAGTGTTTCCATCGATGTCAGTTTGCTTCCCTCACTAGGGCCCAGCTCGCGTGCAGAGTATTTCACCTGCTTATAGGAGTGGTTGTTGTCTGTCATGCTTTGGTGCCCTGCTGCAGGGCCTCTCACAGCGTGGATGCGTAGTTAGCAGGCCCAGTAGCCTGCTAGGCCCAGGCAGAAGGGTGCTAGTGCAGCCAGTTCAATACCAGGAGGGGGATGGAGATGCAGCTGCTGAATCAACAGAAAACAGGGTTATTGTGATTACCTCAGGGAAAGGAGGCGTTGGCAAGACAACCACATCAGCAAACCTGGGCATGTCCATAGCTAGGTGAGTTGAGAACAGCTCACTGCTTGTGTAGATCTGTATTCTGAAAATTTGCAACAGATGCTCACCTGCTGGCACTAATACATCTGTTGTGGCAAAGTTCTTCCGCAAGCCGTACGTCCCATAGTTCACTCCAGACCTGCCAGCAGACTTACTAACTGCACAACGGGTTGATGAATTGTAGGCTTGGCTACAAGGTAGCTCTGGTCGATGCTGACATTGGGCTCCGCAATCTTGATCTACTGCTGGGTTTGGAGAACCGTGTGTTATATACAGCTATTGACATCCTTGATGGAGAGTGCAGGTGAGGTCAAGGGAGCATTTGCACGGCCTGTATCATTGCCCGTGCTCAAGTTCTGCAGTCATCGCACTGATAGTTATTAGTACTACCCATTGCAGCTGTTGTTAGCCAACAGCCAACCTCTTTACCTGCTTGTTTGTGCTGTAATACAGACTGGACCAAGCACTGATCCGTGACAAGCGCTGGAAAAACCTCAGCTTGCTATCAATTAGCAGAAACAGACAGCGGTAAGACACAACCTGGACCACTGCACAGCTTTATGAAGGTGGATACTGTGTGCTTCAGTCTATTCGCTATAGCGCATGTCAGCCAGTATTTCAAGCAGCTTGCACAAGAGCTTCTGGCATGTTGTCAACAATTCCTGGACCAAGGATGATGAAATTGTGATAACACTGGCAGTGTTCTGCTGATGCCATAACTAGACGATAGAATGCTTAGGCATTGCAAGCTGTCAAGCAGTGTCAACCTGATAGCATCTCTTGTTGCACTTTGCATGTACAGGTACAACATCACTCGGAAGCATATGGAGCAGCTGGTAGAGTCCATCCAATCACTGGGCTACCAGTACATCCTGATTGACTGCCCTGCAGGCATTGATGTTGGGTTCATCAATGCCATCAGCCCAGCTAAGGAGGCTTTGATCGTAACAACCCCAGAGATCACAAGTATCAGGTGAGCACCCAGTTTTTGCATGTATGTGCAATGCAATCAGCCAGGCAAAACAATTTGCGTGGCCCCCTTCTGCAGCAGAGGCTGTATGTACATGAGCAGCTGTCGATGGTGTGCTGCATAATGCTGTATGCTGTAGGGACGCTGACCGAGTGGCAGGCCTTCTGGAGGCAAACAGCATATACAATACCAAGCTGCTGGTGAACAGGGTGCGGCCAGACATGATCCAGAAGAACGACATGATGTCTGTAAGAGATGTACAGGTAAGAGGCTTTATCTTTCAGCTATGTTGGCTGTCTGCTATCATCTGCACACAGGTGCCATACATGTGGACAATGCATTGCTAGTGCCCTTCTCCTGACTTGAATATAGAGCCAGCATAAGTATATATGTATGTGCATCTGATATTGGATATTCATTGTTGGATCAGGCACCCCGCGATCTCACTGCTGTGAACAGCTTTTCAGCTGCCAGCAACTTGGAATTCTGTTGAGCATTGTTCATCAGGCAGTGCAAGGTGGTGTGTGCTCACTCACTGCTGTGCCACTCTGCAGGAGATGCTGGGAATTCCGCTGCTAGGAGCTATTCCAGAAGACCAGCAGGTTATTATCAGTACCAACAGGGGTGAACCTCTGGTGCTGCAGAAGAAGCTCAGCCTCAGCGGCATTGCTTTTGAGAACGCAGCAAGGCGGTTGATTGGCAAGCAGGACTACTTCATTGATCTCAACACACCCTACAAAGTAGGTGCTGGGCAGGACAGGCACATGCAGCTGCTGTCGCATATGTCTCTAGTGTGTGCTAGTTTTGGTCTCTCTCGATGTTCTCCACCACTTGTTGATGCACAGCTGCTAAAGTGCACGAGTAGCCCTTATCATTCACAATAAGCCAGCGTCATTGGTCTTCATCAATGTGTGTTGCGCTGTATCTCTGCTTTGCAGGGTGTTTTCCAGAAGATTGGTGAAATGTTCACAAGCAGTTGATACCACGAACAAGGCGATCAGCTGAGCAGCCATGTGAGGGTGGGCTCTCAGAGCAACTTTGTACATGTGTATCAGGAGTACAGCGCAGCACAGTGTGCGACCTTGTGCTTTGTGTGACACGTGCATATATTTGGTGTTGTGCTGCGGCCATGCTGTGTCTCTGACACTATCCAGAGCATGCGGCTGGTTGCTGCCTGTCAATGGTGCGAATATCCTGCTTCAAATACTGCAGCCGGCCTTTTCATGGCTTAAATAGCACGAGACCAACACTCAGACCCATTGTTTGACTCGTCAGTGTAACACACTTTCCTCCATGAGCCCATCAAAAGGCGATTGTATCCGATTATAATGGTTTTTTGCAAGATATGCTGCACTGCGTCTACCGCCGAGCATGTCGTATTGTTCCTTCAAGGCGCAGAGGTCGGATATTACTGATTTGCATGATTCTCTTGATCCACGGCAAGATGACCGCTGATTGATATATACGCAATATCACGTGTTATGGTTTAGCCCGTGCTGGTGGCAAGTAGAAAGGTGAAGGTTTGGGGTGGGAAGCAGTACTTCGTGCTCCTTGTCTTCAGCACCTCTCATTGTTCAACGAAAGCGTGTGCTTCAATGCATGTTTGAACTTGTTTTGTAGATGCTGTTAACATAGATCTTACCTTTTTTGTGTGAGTCGGTATGCAACTCAAAATGTGCACTATAGCTGTCCGCTGTGCAGAGGGGTGTGGGGACAGAAGTGCCACAAAAACTAGCACCATGTCAAAACCAGGCAATGGCAGGGCCTCTGGCACCATGGGTGAATCCACACGGCAACGTCTGGCAGCCTTGATCCAGGCTGCCAAGTCCAGCAGTGGTGAACCAGCTTCACCAGGGGACAATCCCAGAACACCAGGAGCTAATTACGTAGGGGGATTTCAGGGCAGCTTGCATGGCACATGGGGCAGGGCCGCTACCGGCAGATCAGGGCCGCCTACTGCCCAAAAGGTGATAAACCCTATCCTGGGTGGACAAGCTCCCAGGTAAGCACCACCAAGCTTCTTGTTGCCATTAGCACTGACTTCGCTTATGCTACAGGTGCATGCAACTGTGTCATGTAGGGCTATCTGATGAAAGCAGCAGCACTCTCAAGTAGTGTGTCCCTGGTTTGAGGTACTGCTGAAAGTATGCTTCGCGTACAATTTTGCAGACCATCAGCTGCTATGGTAGCAGCGCGGCAGCAGGAGATGAAGGCAGAGTTCAACCCCAGTGCAGGCAGAATTCGGCCAGCCAGTAGCGGTGCTAAAAACGTGTGGGACATACTGCCGTCAAAAACAGAGGCGCTGTTGAAGAAGCGCCAGCAGCAGCAAGTGTCAGCAAGTAAGTGCTGAGAGCCTGCAGCAGGCAAAGCTGCAAGCTATGGCTGCAACTGTGGTTTTGTAGGTTGCACTGGTATTACCCCTAATCCTATCTTGTTCTGACACATCCCTGGCAGGCAGCCACTAGCCAGTTGCACTACGCGTATACAGGCTGTGATGGATCTGATGTACAGGTCGGCCCCGCAGTGCAGGCCCCAGACTGCAGCAAACCCATCAGCAGGATAAGCATGCTGGCAGACAAGCAATAATTGATTATAGAATCCAGGGCAGCGCCATTGGCTCACATCAGTATGCAGCAGCTGCTCAAGCAGGTGACCTGGGCAACAGCAGCAGCTTTGATGCAGAAAGTTTCAGCTTTGCAGCAGGAGAGGCGCAAGCACAACGGCCAGCTTCTGCACATATAGCATCAGCACCTGCTGCTGATCCACAGAGACTTAGCATCAGGTGAGGCAAATGCACAAGTGTGCAGTTGATGAGCTTGCTGCTGGTATGCTAGGGAGTCTGCATCATGCAAACAATGCTCACCAGTGCAGATAGCAGATTTCATGTAGGATTAAACTGCAGCAAGAGCGCCAGACTTTGCTCAAAGTCACTCGGCAGCTTCACCTACACCTTGTTGGATGGCCGATGGAAGCTCAGGGTCACCAGATGAGGGTTTTTTTGCCTTGCGCATTCTTGGTGTTGTAGTGGTCCAGCTGCTGGTACTGGTGTTGCAGCTGTGGCAGATCTGACTGAGGCTCGTTTGGCCAAGCTGGATGACAACATCAGAGATGCTCTCAGGCTCAAACGCAGTGTAACCACAAACAGCAAGGCAATGCTACTGAAACTCTTCAAGTGAGCACTGTGTGCGGCATCGGCAACACTCCTGTGCCACGCAGCCACATCATGTCAATTGGTCATCAGACCGCTCACTGGAATACTTGTGGAGTGCCAACATCATGCCTTGCAGAACCAGCAACACTTGCTGATGAAGATATTTGTGCCTTATTACTCTTGTTTTGTGCTGGCCTGTAATTTGATGCACACTTCAGGGAAGTTGATGATGGCAGTGGGGATGTGCAGGTTCCAGAATTCTGTGAGGTGTGTGGTAAGCTAGGGGTAGCTGTCAGTCCTGCAGAGGCAGCTGCCCTGTTTAAGAGGGCTGGCTATGGGGGCAGCATGCCATACGAGCGATGGGCACACAACCTCATAACACAGCCCAGCAGGCAGTTGGCACAGGAGTCTGCAGGTAAGCCATCAGGCACTGGTTAGCAAACCACCTACAGTGACGACTGTTTGTGCCAACACCAGATGCCAGCATGGTCTGCCCTGTGCTGCATCACTAGAGCATCAAAGCAGTTGATGAGACGTGTGCTCTGTTTGTGTGTGCCATGCAGTGCGGAAGGGTGCCTTTCAGCCTGGCCAGTCTGCCAACTTCACTGGCAAGATCATTTATGAGGAGAGCCGCAAGCCGGTATGGACACCCAGCAATTGGGATCCTCAGTTAGCAGAGCGCAGTGCTGAGCTGCCGAATGCAAGGCTTGCTCTGGAATTCGCCTATGGGTATGCAGGTATGCGTAATACAAGCTGTGACAATTTGGAGCCAGCAAAGGTGACAATTGACCGGTCACATGCCATGTGTTTGTTGCAGGCACCAAACAGTCTGCCTGCATTGTGTGTGCGCATTGGCGACAGCATAGCCACATTTTCCCAGGCAGTTTGTTTATGCTGTCCTGGGTGACCACTTCCTGCTGTTGCTGCCGTCTCATGCCGCAGGTGCCCAGACTACAGCCCAGAACCTGTTTTACAACTGCCTGGGTCAAGCCGTCTACTTCGTAGCTGGTGTGGGTGTTGTCTACCATAAGCCACCTGAGCACTGCCAGCATTTCTTCCTGGGACACATTGATGACATTAAGAGCCTGGCACTGTGCCCTGCTGCGTTAGAATTTGAAGAACAGCAGTACCCGTCAAAGTGTCTGGTAGCTACAGGCCAGGTGAGCTCAGTGAGGCTGTCAGTGTGGTCTGTATCTCAAGTGGAGATGGCACTTTGATTGCAGGGCCTGATAGCCACGATACAGCATGCCCAAGGCTGAAGTTCTGCCTTGTCTACTTGAATCACCAGCTAGCTTGATGGCACTGTGCTGTTGACAACGTTGCAAAGCACGATACCCACACCCTGCGGCAGCAACCATTGCAACACGCTGTTGCATGGCGTGTTGCGGCTTGGTGGTAATGTGCAGGTGTCATCAACCTCTGCTGGGCCAACCATCTGTATATGGGACAGTCGGCAAGGCACCTCCACCACAGCCAGCGCTGCAGCAGCTGCACAACCGGCAGCTGACCCACAGGTTGCCAAGCTCCAGCTGGACAAGGAGTACAGGGGCATTGTGGCGCTGGGCTTCAGCCCTGACGGGCGCCTGCTGGCCGGTGTTGCTACTGACAATAGTCATACTGTCACTGTGTGGGACTGGAGGGCAGGGTGGCGGGTTGTTGGCGAGGGCAAAGGGTGCATGGGTGAACCACCTCAGGTGCGCCACGTTCTGTTGATGGCATCAACAGCAGGATTTGGATTTTCTACTGGGTGAGAGCTTGCAGGTGGTTTGCCACCCACTCATCAAGTGTGTGCTTCATCACTGCTTTGAGAACTGCCATGCACCAGAGTGACCTGTTGGGCGCATGTGCCCCACAGACCTGGCAGATGGTGATGGTGTGGTGAGCTGTCCTGCAGGTGTTTGGCTTGGAGTGGAACCAGCATCAACTGGAACATCGCCTGGAGCCCCGATTTGTGACATTTGGCAAGAAGCACATCAAGTTGTGGAAGCCAGCAGCACCCAATGGAACATGGACTGCAACACAGCTCAGCTTTGGAAAGCTGCCTTTGCAGGTATGGTGCCTTGCAGCTGCTGGGTGGCCCATAGGTGTGAAACCGTCCTTGCACATGCTGCTCGGATAAGCTGCATGTCCCTAAATCGATGCTGTACCTGTTGAACTCCACTGCTGCAGAATGTTGTGTCGGCGGCATTCCTTACCCCTCGTGGTCCTCAGAATGAGTGCATGCTGGCAGCTGGCATGTCAGACGGCCAAATGTACCTGTTCAAGGGCACCACTCCTGTGTCAGCTATAGCTGCCCATAAGCCCGGCCCAAAATCACTCCAGCCCGACGGCCAGCTAGCTTATGAGGGACTCAGGGGGGTGAGGCTCTGTAGACAAGGGAAGACGCTGCTGACAGGTGGGCGGCCCCACCAGGCTGACGGTCAGCAACAGGCTGACAGTATAAGGCTTCACTGCAGGTTTTAGAAGGATTAGCCTGACTGTTCATTGCACTCAACATCGTGTGCGAATCCCGTATGGCAGTGGCCCACTGTCCAATGGCATCTGCCTGTTCCCCTTAGTTGCTTGCTTACCTGCCGAGCAGCAATGTTCTGGCGGTCGGTGGTGACAAACAACCAGAGCTGTGCTGCACTTGTTGTTGATGGCTGTAGGCGGTGCTGATGGGGTAGTCATGCAGTGGGATGTGTCGGATGGCACTATGACTGATGGCAGATTTGCAGGACCGTCTATAACACTCAAACACCCTCTAGGTGAGGCTGCAATCCATGTGGTGGGTGCAGTATGGTTGGGCTTTCTACAGGGGCACTAGCTGTACACATTCAACCACAGATTGGGATGACAGATCGTCTGCATGCAGTCATTTGACTGCGCAGTCATTCCTCATGGTGGCTAGGCTTGCATTGCCCACACAATCGTCGTGTACTGCGTATACCATGTTCTGCAGGCCAATTTCGTCAACAATCTACATGCTACTGCCATTGCACTCAGGTACCGACAAGAACGCTCCCATCATCCGCTCATTGGACTTTGAAGACAGCAATGGCGGAAATATACTAATCGGCACTCTGGACAGCTGCATATGGGAAGTCAGCACTACATGCCCAGAGCAGCAGAACGTCCATGTGGCTGGTCATCAAAGTGATGTGTGGGGCGTGGCCATGCACCCTGAAGAGCCCCACATTGCTGCTACCGTCTGTGATGGCAACCGGGTGATGCTCTGGGACCTGCAGGCCCGGCACCTGCTCAGATCAGCATCAGTTGGGTTTGTGTGCAGGGCTGTGACTTTCAGCAGTGTTGCCTATGGTGCTGGAGGACATCACATTGCTGTGGGAGGAGCCAAGGGGCACATCAGGGTGAGCAGGCAGGCCACCCGACAGCTCTTGGTCCCCAAGTTGTTAACCCAAATTGGTTGATGCAAATCTTTGCACCTGTGAGACTGCAGGATGTACTGCAGGTTTCATCACCAGCCACCAACTTTTGACTAAAACAGTCAGCCCCTGTTTGGGATGCCAAGTTGTTGTTTAGTTGTGCTGTGCAGGTGGTGACTGAGGCAGAGCTTCGTCCTGTTTGGGAGGGCCGTGACAGCACACTGGGCATCTCAGAACTTGACTTCAGCCCTGATGGCAAGCTACTGGCAGCTGCCACCTCTGATGCCTGGATCGATGTTTACAATGTGGAGAAGGGATACCAGCGCATAGGTGAATTGAGGCTCCTGATGCTTAATTCACAGCTGATGGCCCACCAGACAGTCGTGGTAACGGAGACATCTGAGCCAACTTGTACATGTGCATAATCTTTCCCGCCTTGTCCAAAAAGTGCGTAGATATGAGGTGCAGGGCCGATGGCAGTAAAGCTATGGCTGCAAATACTGCTTAACACTATGTGCATATGGCCTCTCAAGGCCGTAGCAAGGCATGGATTGTGCAGTGCATTCAAGTCAGCATGGCCAGAGCTGATGCCCATGTTGTTGTGTTTGCAGCTCGTTGCAGTGGTCACTCCGCCGTAGTGCGGACAATTGACTGGAGCATCGACAGCTCAGTGCTGCAGAGTAACTGCGCGGCACGAGAGATCTTGTACTGGAATGCACGCACCGGCAAACAAATGCCCAACAGCTGCAGGGATGTGGAGTGGGCTGGCTGGACCTGTATCTATGGCTTCCCTGTCATGGGCATATGGCCTGATACTGCAGATGGCAGTGACATCAATGCGTGTGACAGGTGACATACAGGCGGGGTGAAGCTGGTGATGGGACACTGCCTACACACTGCCAGTGAAAAGGATAGCTCAGGCAGCTTATGCGCTTCGGATCTGTCCACACCAGACATATAATCATGGAGCATGCGGTTCAATGATTGACATCATCTACCAGGCTGTAAGCGGTTGATAGACTGGACACTTGGTCACTGCACCGCCGCAGGAGGTTACATACGGTTACTTAAGGTGCTGCATTGCCTGGTGCCACCTGTGCAGGTCAAAGTCATGTCGCTACCTGGCAACCTGTGACGATTTTGGCCTTGTGAAGCTCTTCAACTACCCAGTTGTCATAGAGGATGCACCCCACAGGGCTTACAGAGGCCACAGCAGCCACGTCATGTGTGTCAGGTTCAACTCAGATGACAGCCTGGTATGCAGCGCTGGAGGAAAGGACTGGGTGTTGTTTCAATTCAAGTGTGTGCCTGTCGATCCAACAGAGATGGCGGGTGCTGGTGCTGAGGCGGTAGCTGGTGCTGGCACTGCGTCCGGAATGGCCTTGGGTCTGGGTGGCGCCAAGAAGGGAGGTGCAGGTACAGCTGCTGGGAAGAAGGATGCAGGGAGCACTGACATGGTGTGGGGCTCCTTAGATGCCTCAGGTGGGTACTGGCCTGCCAATGTATTGCACAATGCTGTCGTGCCAAGGTTGATGCACAGGATTACCTACTTGCACTCAATCATTCACCCTGGGTGTATTTGCATGTGCTGCTTTTCAAGGCTCAGGCTATGGTAGAAGTGATATGGAGATGCTGTTTTATGCTTTTTATGACATTGCCTCTTTAGAGGGAGGGCTAGCCAGCTAGTCTTGTGTACAACACATGGGGGGGGGGCATTGATCAGCTGCAGGGCCAGCACTGCTCTGAGAGTTTCCGCACTGCAAATCTTGGTGTTTGCAAGCAAGCTTCAAGCTCGTATGAGCCACAGTGCAGTTTATGTATCGAAACTCCAGCCTGGGCCAGTAGGTGTGGTGGCCAGTGTATGCTGTGCTTCTGCTGTCTTGGACCGCAGGTCGTAACTTTGGGTGGGTACCTGCTGGCAGCCAAACTCCAGTGGCGGCTGCATCACAGATGCCAGCAACTGAAGCTGGGCAGTTGTCTGGCGCTACAACTGCAGCAGGCCAAGCGGCAGCGAGGCAGCCACAGCCAGGAGCAGCTGCGCTTGTGCAGTCAGCACTTGGCCAGCAGCAGCAGCAATCACACAAGGTGACGCGGTATGATGCTGAGGGTGCAGAGGGCGTAGAAGAGGACGATATTAATGAAAAAGTCGTAGGTGAAGATGTTGATAGCTTGCTTGAAGATGAGTTTTGAATCTGCAGTCCGTCCAATTTGAGCGCTTCAAGAAACCTCAGTGAAGTGCAATCAGCTTGGCTGGCGCTGCAGCAGTTGGTGTTGATGGAGCTACCAGATGCTATCTGATCCGTCTGTTGCAGCATATATGCTATAGTATTATAATTTATGAAGTCAGTTAGTGCCGGCATAAGACTTACTCCTTGTTGGGATTCTGAGGACAACATCTTTCTCCACCAAACAGGCAACAAGTCAAATGCTATAGTTTACTAAGCATGCATTCCAAGTGAACTCCTAGTCAGTGCTGCAGTATAACTGTGTATGACACAAACTTTGCATCGCTCCAAACGGTTGCCAGTGGTCTTCAACTAAGAGCCCCCGAGTGCTGACCACGAAGTGACCAGGGGGACCCTGACTGTGCATTGCCTGAGACTGCGGCTGCTACGCAAGCTGTGATCTATGCATTCACTACCTATTCCACCCTCAAACCACATCAAGGGAAGGGCCTGCTGCCCAGAAGAGCCTTTGTTGTCACAGTGCTTGCAACAAACGCTATCCAGTACTGACCTGCATGCGCCATGCCTGAAATGCATCACCCAGTAAAGACAGCCCGCGTCTGTAACCCGTTGAATACTGACAATAACAATGTCTACCAGCGGTCCTCAGGCTTTGCTGAGGGTGACAATATGAGCTAGTAATGTGGTCCTCCTGGCTGGGCTGCAGCCCCTCTGCTGGCTTCTGCTGCAGGCTGCGCTCCCTGATACGGCTTATTATCCCAGAGTTGCGTAATTGGCTCTCCCTCTTGACACCTCTTTATCACTTCCAAGACTTCGGACATAACCTGCAACCAAGGGAAGAGAGCAGCGGCTGGTGGTGGTTGGTGTTGTCAAAATGCAACTTGTGTGCTTGTGGGACCGTCAGCTGCAGCACTGGTGATGACTCCTGCTGCTGGTCTGTTCATCAGATCTCTGCTGCTTGAAGCAACAAAACGCTCACAGGTCGCAGCAGTGCAGGGGTGCATGCCAAGCAAGTTTTATCACCTGATCATGTATCTGTTCTGGTGATTGGGAAGCATCTACAACAAGCCAGCTGGGGTCTTGAAGTTGTTGAAACACACCACGAACCTGCCAAGGAAATTACCAAAAGCAGCAGGTGCAAGCGGTCAAGGAGTTTCAAGAAAGGCTGAATGCTTGCAGGCTGGCAAAAGATGTACGAGCAGTGCTGCTGGTTTGGCTCAATTGCTGCAACTATGTAACCTTGACAGATTGAATTTGCTGTACAGGACGCAATTTTGGGCAATAGATGTTTGCACTCAAGCTGCTTGCAGGTGTTGATTTCTGGGCCGATGGCATCTGACAGCAGTGGAGAAGCCTAATCATACACTACATGCTCATGCCACAGAAGTCTAGCAGGTTTTACAGCTGCTGTTACCTGGGTAGCATGAAGTGCAGCACAATATTTGCGTTCAGGGCCTGAAGCAGTGCCAGACAACATGTGGCACTCACAGATGTGCAGGAGCTAGCAGTTGCTGCTGCAGTGGCCCACCTTGTCCTGAAACTCTGATCGTTCATACCGCTCTCCTCCAAAGCCTGCTCTTGCTGCTGCCACCTCATTGCTGACGTTGAGGTAGATGACCAAGTCTGGAGCAGGCAGCCCAGCATCAGGACCCTTGCACCAGCTGACGTCCATGCCTGCAGGAACCCGCCGACAGCGCTGGATGCTGAAAGTTCAAACTCAGCCGAGCAGAAACAACGACGCAGGTGTGCTTGCTGCTGCCTCTTGATCAGGGGCTAGCTGTATTGTGCGTACCAGTAGACCTGTGAAGATGCGGTTGCTTACCTGCTATCTGCATATTGACATCTGGCTTGGTGTTAGTGGTTTCTATCCCACCTGTCACAGCTGCTCTGCTGCTGTCCTCTGTTCATCTCAGTTGATGCATTCAACAATGTCTGATGTGCTGTGCTGATACAATAAATCAAACCTTACCTGGTAACGCTTTGGCTGCTGAGTATGCTACCCCAGAGTAAGCGTATCTGTCCACCACCACCGTCTTGCCAGCCCTGAGGGCCTCAAGAAGCGCAGACCTGTTGCACAGGTCAGGAGCATCACCACATCAACATCAACACGCTGGGCATGACGCTGTAAGCTATTCGCCACGGTCGTATGATGATGGTCAGAAACAGAGTACTAGTACAGCTTTGATCAGTTTTAAGAGCTATCTCAGCAGCTGCTTACCTCTTCTCCCATCTATTGGCACTGAACAGCAGATGTATAGCTGCATCATCCTGCTCGTTCTTGCCGGCTAGGTACTCGCTGATAGCTTGGCCTGTGACTGTGTTCTTTCGGTCTGGGAAGTTCCACGACAGCACGTCCACCTGTCAGTACAGTTGGTGGTTCAGCTGCACCACAAGGCTGACAGCAACAGGGCGCCAGCTGGAAAGAAATACATACCCCTTGTTTCTGCAGTGAAGCAGCTAGCTTTGCGGTTTGAGTGCTTTTGCCACACCTATCTACGCCCTCAAACAGGATGAAGGCACCTCTGCTGGCCATGTTGCAGATCGCAACCTGCCGTCCCTGCCTTGCAAGCTTTGCACCACTCCTGAAGGATCTAACAGCTGCGGAATGCAACAGGTGACGTCGTAGCATGAAAGAGCTCGATAAGGCTGTCCATGCCGAGTTAGAAGTGCGTTCACGCGATCATGTTGACTACGAAAACAAAGATTCAAACATTAAAATGGGCTGCTTTCATCCGGTCAGATCCACTTTGGATGTGCAGGTGCAAAATGCTCCCGCCAAAGACTAATGGGGTAACATGAGAGCCGTTTCCTGTTCTGTGGGACTTAACTTGACGAACGTCATACACAGATCATTACGCTTGAGGCGTGAAGGATTTGCAGAAGCTGTGCATCACCTTTCACCCACAACTGCTCTGTGACACCACCATGCTGCACATTGTCAACTGACTTTCAAACCAAGAACAACTCTGACTTCATGGACTCATTGTAAGCTGCTCCCAAATCAATGCAATAATAGTCATGTATTCATATTAATACATTGGTGGTGTTGCACTCAGCCAGACTGCCAGCACAAGGTGCTGGAGGGCCACACTGCTGTTGCAGCAGGACTGCGGCATGACCAGCCACCAAAGCAACTCAGTTGCTCAACGGTTAAGTCTCCCGCGATGTTTTCATGGGACCCATGCCTTGCAGCAGCAGCTTGTGTATACTGTGGATTCTGAATGCAGACCCTTGGAGTGTCTGAAGGCTGGAAAGAGATTGAACAAGTGAACACTAGTGCTGCTGGGCAGCTGCAGTCATCGCAGTTGGCATGACGTTTGCGAGCTCTAGTGGCAGCAGCAGCAGCTCGCCCCATTTTCTGCGTAATGCCCTTGCAGTAAACAAAAAGACTGCCATCTGACCATGAGAAGCAGCATAAGGCTGCAATTCAGATTAATCGCAGGCGCCTTCTGCTGCCTAGCAGTGTGGGTCACCAAACTTGGATGTTGTTCTCTTGCCCGGCTGGGCTTTAAACCCGTTGCTGCCGCTCCTTTAAGATATTTTGGCAGCATTGGCAGAGCTCACAGTCTGTTTAAGCACCAGCTCATACTGTAATTGGGGTAGTACCTCAAAGAGCTGTCCGGCAGTGTGCAGCAACTGCTATCTGGTAGTGACGCCGCCGCTGCTGCTGCTGCTACTACTACTGTTACCACCACCCTTGTCCTTGAAACCCAACTCGCCAAGATCCTGCTTTGCCATGAGATTCCTGCAGGCCAAACAGTGTAACACAACGTGAAGAGTTGTGCTACACATAGGGCCTTGCGTGCAGGAGACATGAGGCTTATTTAGGGGTGAAAGAAAATATTTGCCGCAACAGGTACACATGTGTTTCAAAAGCGGCTCTGATGCCTTTGGCTGTCCTTGTGCTGCTGCCACTCCTGCTGCTGCAAGGGAGCATGCGGCACTGCTGCCGAGGGACAGCAAGGACTTTGGCTGCCCAAGAGCCTTTCCGCTGAGGACATGATGTCGCAGCCGTACCTAAATCCCGATGCTAGATTTTAACACAGATGTCCATGGCTCAGGTGTGCAAGATCAGCTAACATGTTGTGAGGTCGCGAGCATACGGACTGACACTGCATGCTCTATTTCTGCACCTTTCCATCCTGCATTCCAGGTATGCCTTGGCAAGCTCCTTGCAAGCAGCACCCTCCCTTGCATGCTTCTTGAGACAGGCCAGGTACGCATCAGCAACCTGCAGCCACATGAAATGAGTACTAATACAGTCTCATATCCACCGTCAGCAGCTGTCTAGTCCCGACAAATCGTACAACAGCAACGCCAGCAGCAGCAGCAGAGACACATAGTGACTGCTCCGCTGCACCATTGGCGATTGTGAGCAGCGGCATCACCAGTAGCTTTAAGTAGATACCTTTTTGCATTCACCAAAATGATCCAAGGGGAAGATGCCCTTCTCTGGGGGTTTGGCCCCGACACCACGAGGACCTCCGAACGCGCTCATGCTATTGTCTACAGCACAGCATTTGTGCTCAGCTTCAGTGGACGCAGACGTAAAAGGTTTTCAGGCCTGTACAGATCTTGATGGGCAGCATATATGCTCGAGTCTCAGCAATTCACGATTGTCAATCGTCTATTGATCATTGGGTGGATGCATGAGCTCGTGCCATTGCTAAAAGCTGGCAACGCCAAATCTATACTCCTAACTTAGACTCAGTCTATCGTATTGTTCAGCCATCGAAGTGCAGAACATGACGAAGGTGGCCTGCTGATTGGGAACTGTTACCCGGGACTTGAAGTGTTAGGAACATAACCACCTCACATTGTCAACAAACCACAGATGGCGGTCAAGACCACAGATGGCGGTCAAGTGGTCACAACACCTAATCGAGTCCTATCTGCTCTTGCTGAAGAACTTTGCTATGGAGCCAGCAGACCGATGCCTGCTGGGCTGCTTGCTCCCCCTGCCCCGTCCAGCTCTGCTGGTATTGCTGCCAACAGGGATCGTGCCTGCTGGCTGCCCTGCTGCCCGTCTCACCTCCATTTGTATGTCATAGGGCAGCTCTGCAAGGACACCAGGGTCAATGTCAGACATTCGCAGCGATGGGTGCTGCCAAGCAGCAGCAGCACCAGCAGCAGCAGACGTTGCAACACCACTAGTATCACTAGCTGTGCTCTGTACTGCACCAGCATCATCAACGAGGTTGACCTGGCCCTGAGAGGCCAAAGGCTGCTGCTGCTGCAAGGCACAAGGATCCCTCAGCGCTGCAGTCTGCTGATGTTCATGATGCCGCCTTTGCTCATGGTGGTCTAGCTGATGGCGCTGACGTTGCTGCTGCTGTTGCTCAGGCACTTCATGGAACTCAAAGCCTTCTGGCACAGACTGGTCCAGCAATACTCCATCATCCTCGTGCTGCTGAGGCTGTGTTTGCTGCTGTGATGTGCCCAGCCAACCATTGAGAGAACCTACTACCTGGCTGGGCAGAGACGACAGCTGCTCCGGCCCACCAGCAGCAGCAGGAGGCAGAGGAACACTGCAGGCCTGCGACAGCTCAGCTGACACCATGGCAGCACCAGGGGCATCATCATGTGTGTGATCATGCTTTTGTTGTGGATCCTGCTGCTGCTGCTGCAGGTTGTGGCCTTTGCCACCTGACTGCTGCGGCTGCATGTGGGGCTGCTGCCTGTGTTCCTGCTGGCTCCGTGATCCTGCTGCTGCAGCAGGTGCCAGCCTGCTGAGCGTCAACAGGACTGACCTCGCCTGACCTGCAGGGCTGCTGCTGGCTGCCGATGCTGGAACTGCTACTATGCTGCTTGACGCTGCATTAACAGCAGCAGCGTCAGACTGTGCAGTTGTTGAAGCGGGCTTGCCAGCTGCAGTGAAAGCTGGGCTCCTGTCTGGCTGCTCTTGCTGCTGTGAGTTTGTTGCTGGTTCTGCAGGGGTTGGCACTGCTGCATCATTGCCGTCTTGTGCAGTAGGGATTGATGGGCCAAGGAAAGCCCTCAAGTCCCCATAACTCCTCTTACCCCCGCTGCTGCTGCTGTTGCGGCCACCTGGTTGGCCTTTGCTGCTGTTCAAGCCAGCAGCTGCTGCTGTTCGCTTGGCACCCGCCAGAGCGCTGCTGTTGCTGAGTGGATTGGTGCCAGAAGCAGCCCTCCTCAGAGAGGTCTGGACCTCTGCCAGGCTGTCAACACCATCAGCTGCACCCCTTTCACCTGAACCAACAGCAGCAGCAGCAGCAGACATGGGGCTCACCGGTCCTGCTGAGCTTGTCTGCTGCTGCTGCTGCTGCTGTTGCCAACCTGCTGCTGCTGAAGCCATGAACCTGTCCAGTGTTGATGCTCCTGTTGGTGCTGCCACAAAGTTTGATGCGCTCAGGAACATTCCAATAATCTTCCAGCCCTGACTCCTGCAGAGGTTCAACAGATCAGCCAACACACACTCAGCCTGGCCAACAACTGCCTGGTCAGCCACTGCTCAGGGGAGACACTCATGGGCTGTCAGTAGCGGTGCTTCCCTGGTCTTGTGCCAAGTGAGGCCATGCAATATACACACACCCATAAACATTCAGGAGACCAGTCCTCCTTTGCTCTAGTGCCATCACTACTTGCTGCACATGCCGTTGAATGTACATGATATGCCTCACTATACCCTCAGCTGCTGCGGCGGAGGATTTTGAATCAGCTGAATACAGGAGTCATGCTGCATGACCTGCTAGGCGTGCAAATGTGTGCTGCAGTGTGGTCTGACCTGTCCCTGGCCCATTTCTTCACAAGCTTCAGGGCATCTTCTGCCAGCACCTCAGCCACAGGCCGCCGCAGCCCACAGGACCTGCTCACATTCACAACACCTGCACGCCAGGTCTGAGCTGTGTGACGACCACCGTTGGCAGCAACAGCAGCAGCTGCATTCTCGCCCACGGCCGATGCAATGGCTGCTGCTGCTGCTGCTCCTGTTGCTGCTGCTGCACCTGAACCGCCTGGCAGTGTGTCAATTGAAACGGTCAATAGACTCGGCAAGCGCTGATGGTCTTTCCTGTCGGCCTCTATACGCTCCTGCAGCTCTTGGCCCAATTCCTGCAGCCATTTGTGCACTGCACTGAGCCCTGTGATGGCGTTCCCGCCACGGAAAGTCTTGCCGCAGCTGATTGACTTGGGCAGCGTTCTTGGCTTGACCTCTTGATCATCAATGCCCTGTGCTAACCTGTACAGCCAAGCAGCGCTCTCCTCTCCTACCAGGGCTTCAAGTCGACTGGCCGGAACAGCTGCGAGTTCACCGACAGTTTGGATGGACAGTGACGTGGCAATCTCCTCACCAAACTTGCCGCCCAGCGCCCGCAGCTTGCTGATGGGCAGCGGGTTCAGGAGGTCTGGAGGATGATGATCATGCAGCAGCAGGTGGGGTGGTGATGAGCTGTCACTGGGACAACAACCAACAACAAGGAGAGAGCACTCTGCAAGACCGCACCAGTCCTTGGCCACATGAGTATATGGCCATGAACAGCGTTCAGCAGCACCGTGATAACAATTGACGTTCACCAAGCTGCAAAATAACCTGAATCAGCACGCTGGTCAACCAATCTCTCAGCGGCGATGGCCGCAGGCACACAACCTACACTGAATCCAGCGTACCTCACCTGCCACAGCCGCAGCAGGGACCAGCGTCTGCTGTGCCGGCTTGTTGAGTCCAGCACCCAATTTGGCCAAGATCTTTGAATGTGCAATGCCTGCACTGCAGCTAAACCCCAGCTGTTGTGCAACTGCTGCCCGTAGTTGCGCCACGATGACTGCTCCAGCTGCCAGCAGCTGATCATCCTGTGACTTGCCGGGCTGTTGCCACCACTCAGCAACACCAGCAGCACCGGGGGTCTGACAGGACCACAGGAAACCACCAGCAGCAGGAGGGAAGGGACTGAGTGTTGTGCTCAGTTCAAGCATTACCACGGACACTTCATGCGCATTCTGTGGGTTGTGCCAAAGCATGGTGCCTGGCAGGCTCTGGAAGCTCAAACACCAATGTATACAGTCTGTGCTGACATGCTGTGCTGTGCTGTGCTGCAGGAAGACTAACTGGAGTGGCTGACACCAGCAAACATGATCCCTGGTTGCCAGCATCACTCACCATGCCAGCTACATGCCACCCCTCCACTGACGCAGGAAGAGCCACAAGGACACTGCCACCAGCACTGCCAGCAGCAACACCGTCACCCTCACCAACAGCACAAGATGATTGTGGCGCTGTTGCGACTGCCTGCGTGGGCTCCTGATGCTGTATCTGCTGTCCTTGTTGCCCCTGTTCAGTTAACTGCTGCTTGGTCTGCTGCCGCTCTTTGCTTGTACTGCTTGCTGCTGCTGCTGCTGCCAGCATCTGCTGAGCTCCTGTTGTCACATCCAGGTATGCCTCATCAATAGATGCTCTCTCACAGACTGCACCACCTGACAGGACATTGATGACCTGAGCACCAGCTTCCCTGTAGATGGTGAGGTCTGCTTTGCCATGTGCGACAGGAACCTACAACAGTAACATGGTCCATTGAGGAACTAGATAGAAGCCGATTGGCGTGTGTCCCCTTGGTGTCAAGCTCAAAGAGGTTTGCACGGAGGCTGGTAAGTAGTTTAAGCTCTCGTGAAAAAAGTGGCATGCTGTACTCAAAGCATTGGTGTGTGCAATGCAACTGCTGTCACATGGTTCTGTTGACGGCAAAGACTATTGCGTGTGCTTTGCGGGCGGCACTGAGGCATGTTTGGGGGCTGATGCTTCTGTCTCACACCTGCACAATCTTCAGGTCAGGACACAGCTTCTTAGCTGCCTGAGCCATCATGTTTCTGCAGGACCAGCAGCAGTGCCGGGCCCTCTCATTTACCACGTATGAAAAGCTTCCATCTCATTTATGCGCCTCTCCTGCTTGTATTGCATGACACAGGCGCCATTGTTGGCATCAGAGCACAACAGCAGTATCACCGTCAGATTACTAGAACACTCACCGCTTGACACCAAACTTCCTGGCTTCATATGATGAAGCTATGATGCTGCCGTTGGAATCAGGGAACAGACGGACATCAGTCGCCTTGAGTGTCCGCAGGTCACCATACTGCACAGCAGCAGCGGGATTAGCCGAGTGCTGAGTTGGCGTGGGTCAGGAGCAGCTATGTGCTGAGGCAATGGGCCGTTTCTTCTGCTATGTTGAACTGCCCTGCCAGTCTGGTCGTTCAGAGGGCATGCATGTGCCTGGTGTAGCCTTCCTTTGCTCAACATCTGTAGTATGCTCTCAGTTTTTGGCACTGCAAATACTCTTAGGTCCACACACCCTGTTATGGTTGCTGTTGGTGGTCTGCCATCCCGCTCACCGGGTTGTACTGCACAACCACCACAGGTTGTCCTCGCAAGCTGCAGTCCCTTTTGACCTCGACCTGTACCCAAACAAGATGGCAAAACATCGTTTCTGATTCCTTGTGGCCAACTGCAGCCCATGTGCTGTGCTAGCTGGGCACTGATGCTGCGACAGGCCTGCGCACCTGGGTGTAGAAAGAGTCCATATCAATGAGTGCAAGAACTCGCATCTTCAAGCTACCCTTCACTGCGCCTGCAGCAGTGCAGCACCTGCTGACAAGTTGCTGCACTGCTGTCAGTGCGCTTGCCAGGCGGGAGGGGGTGGTTTCACAAAAAGTGTGTCTTTCTCCCTAGCTGAGAAGCTGTGCGCATTATGAGGTTTCAAACATGCTGGTAGGGTTACAGTCAGATGGTGTCGTACGGTACGAGGGTGATCACGTCAGGAAAAGGAGTCGCTGCTTGCTGACTGGACCGAGAAGTGTACCAACAACACACCAGAGCCATGCGTTAGGTATACTGCAAGCACCACTTGGACTTGTCCTCCTTCTCTTCAACCACTTGGTACTTAAACAAACAAGCAACGTAAATAGCGCAGACGACTCTGTAAACTTTACTTGCTTGCGATCACGGGTTGCTTCATTGCTGACAGGCGCCCTACACAGGGTGAAGTGTCCCCGGGATCAGCCTTCTTTCAAGGGCCTGTCTCATCGTACACCGGGGTGATAAAACGACTGCGTTTGGTTGCAAAGCTGGTAGCAATGCCTCCTCGCGTCGTGGACGTAGGGCAGGCTGGAGCAGGAGTTGGCAACTGGTACCAGAGCCTTCCGCCAATTACCCGATTTTTGGCCACCGCTTGCTTCCTCGCAAGCTTAGGATACTATGTTGGCATCGTCAATCCTCGCTCTCTGGCGTTGGTCGGTCCTTGGATATACAAGAAATATGAGGTGAGGGGACCAACAGCTGTATCCCTTAATTATGCAGTTGGCCTATAAGCAGGCATTCATCAGAAACTCTGTCGTCATGGGGTGCTGCTACAACTTTGCCCGATTCTCACATCATTCGCAGCTGCCCCAGCTGTGCAAGTCAGCAGAGACAGATCGGATCAACACAGGCCAGTATAGTCCAGCAGGTTGCAGTCGGTCTTGCAGGATGTTGGCGGCTGCAGACAGCAACGAACATTGCTGCCAGCAGCTGTTGGCAGCAACTTTGGGAGGCAGCTGTGCAGACATCATGCAGCAATCATAGCTGCTACATGGAAGTTGTATGCGCTATCAGAGACAGTATCGTAGAGTGATCATATATTGTAAGCCTCAGCGCCTGCTTCATCTTGTATCGAGTATGCAAGTAGCATTGAGAGTGCCTTCAGCATCAGACGGAATGCTTATTGTATCAGTATCCATCCGGTAGTCACTACAGTGTATCCTGCCATCAGGAATGGCGGGCATTGCTGTGTGCTGCACATGTCATTCAACTTGGCACATCTACCTACCATTGATGCCATGACGTGCAGTAAGGATTCATCAGATATGAGGTCTCTTTGCCGTTAATGACGTCTTGCTGCTGCTCCTGCACCTCCGCCGTTGCTGCCACCTATCGCAGATCTGGCGACTGGTGACACATCTGTTCTTCATAGCCCCGTTCAGCATGACCTTCCTGTTCAATATGCTCTGGCTGTTGCAATATGGGCAGATTCTGGAGAAGCAGACTTTTGCGTTTGCACCAGCAGACATGGTGTACATGCTGTTGTTTGGTGGTGCATGTTTGACAGCCGTGTCTCTCCTGATCCCGTCCTTGGGGATGACGTTCACTGCAGCACCACTGATCTTCATGCTGATATACATCTACAGCCGCAACTTCCCAAATCAGAATGCCAGCATATATGGATTGTTCAATATCCAAACATTCTACATTCCTTTTGCCTTCTTGGGTGTTACAGTTCTGTTGGGTGGAAATCCTATACCTGATATTGTGGGTATGGTCACCGGGCACTTGTACTGGTTTCTGACTGAGCTATATCCAGCACAGGGTGGTAGGAACCTGTTGGAAACGCCGGACTGGGTGAAGCGATTGGTTGCCAACCTGGGTATTGGCCCTCCTCCTAGGCCTACTGACTCAGTACCTCAGGGCTTTGCAGCATTTAGAGGGTCCGGCAGGAGGTTAGGGCAGCATCAGGATTAGGGCAGAGTACCAGTACGAGTGTAGTAGGGATAACATGTAATGCATGGTCTGGCCAAGTGGCAAGACACCAGGTGACGTCTGATCCTTCAGCTGGGACAGGCCAACAGCGCAGTGCAGCCTGCCCGAGGGGCTTGGCAATCCATCATCATTCTTTGCATGGCATGCTGATTGTCAAGCAGACCGTCACTGGTGAACTTGCACCTTTTTATCATTGTTGTGTGCAACTGAGCTGTTGAGTGAGCTGAGCCTTTGACTACTGTCTCAGTGATGGGTCACCTGCTGGATGCCATCCAGTGGTTCTCCGAGGGAGGGTGCATTTCATCTGGTGCAGGACTGTGTTGATTACCGTCGGTCGTCCGGTATGAGTTGCTGGCAACAATCACAATCAAGTGATTGAATAAGTTATATCTCATAATATCCCCCCTCCCCTTTGCGAGCCCGGATTTATTTTCCAAGTCAAGACCGGGAGAAGTCTGCAGCCCGCAAAAACTGCCCCAAAACCAAGTCCCAACCTGCGTAGGCTCAGAGAGCCTTTTTCGCCCACTTCCAACAGAATACGGCAGAATCAGCACTGTAATGAGTCTCATGTTGATGTCGACCGAACTGCCAGCTTACACCGCAGGGTCCGGCTACCCAGTGGCATCTGGCAGTTCGGCAGAATTAACTCAACACACGTGCGTGCACGTTTGCGATCATGTGCTTCCCAACACAGCTTCACAACGTTCAGATAGCCTCTTGATACTATCAGCCCATCACAGCCAGTAATTTGTGAGCAGTGCTTGGTCAAGGCCTGCAAATTTGGCAGTTCAAACTGCCAGCTGCCTCAGCGCAATCTCCCCATGCCCAGCACCATCTGGCAGCTGCAGGGTGAGCAGACATCGCCATGAGACTTATCACAGGCAAGCCGAAGCACACGACAGAGCTGCCAGACAGCACTGCTCGGCCATGGCCATGCAAGCTCTTGCACTGGACAAGACTTAAGCCTGTGCAGGTTGGGACTGAGTTTTGGGACAGTTTTTTCGGGCTGCACACTTCTCCCAGGCTTGACTTGAAAAAATAAAATCCGGGCTCGCAGGGGGGTGTTCCCGATGGAGTATGTGACAGCAACGGTCAACCTGGTGAAGGGGTTCCTTTAATGGAACCCGAAGGGACCTTCTTAATGATCACCCTGTTGGCTGCAAGACCCTTGATAAAAGTACTTGGTGACTCAGCTACAGTCAAATAACCAGGCTGGTTATCATGTATAGAGCTCTACGAGCCCGACCACTGGACAAACTCGGGATTCTGATACTGATACCAATACAATCGGGGACTCCAACCCCTCAGGGGAGGCTCCCGGCACAACTAGTGCTGGGCCAGCGGACGGCTGACAAAGAATCATTCACAATGACACAAAACAACAGACACCGCGCAAAGGTTGAAACATGGCACGCAGGCTCATGGGACGCTTATGCCCATTTGACTCAGTATTGGCATTAGCGCCGGGCAGTATTCAGTATACCGTATATAGTATGCAACAGTTCTGCGGCAGAAAAAGAAATTTCCGCATCTCAAGACAATGCCTAATTGCTTTCCCTAGTTACCTCTGTTACATTCACATGTACTCTTTGCTATCAATGCTGGTCACAATTCCAATTGCTGCATCTTAACAATTGCTTTCCCTAGTTACCTCTTTCACATCACATTCAAATGTTCTGTATTGTTGCACTACTACGCGAGGTATTGTGTCTGCAGTGTGTCTCTACAGGTCGTACCATGTTACACCGGAACGATGGTACTACTTATCCCCAGACGACCCAGCAACGCGCTGGGGTGCGCCACCCCTTCGACTACGACGATGCTGACTTTTCGTCCCCTTTTTTACAGGTAATGATGTGACGTAGAAGGACAGCTCGGTGGACAGCCGGACAGCCGAGGCAGGCACAAGCATCACACCCTGGTGGCGCCCCCACGCATGTCAGTGCATTTGCCATTGCATCTCAACTTGTTGCATGGCTCAATTTCTTTTACATTGTATGTTTCCAACAAGAGCCCCTTGTGGAGGGTCCACGCATGAGAAATTTACATTAACATTAGAAAAATAGAAATAAACATTGAAGAAGAAAGAAATTAAAAAAAAGACAACATACATATCAAAAGTTGCCGTAACTGATGGCATCAGCCATAGCAACCCTGTCATCAGCCCCGCACCCTGTGCTGTTGTCTGCAGGTCTGAGATCCATCACATCATTTCTAAGGCTGACGCTGCTCAGCAGAGCAGCCAAGTTGGTTGCAGATACATGAGTTGGATCCTCAGCAGCATTCACCCCAGGTCTCTCCGCAATCTGGCATGGAAGGGGAGAGTATTGCTGATACCTCTGATAATGAGGGGCTTGCTATTCCGGGGCTGGCAGCTGTTGCACTGCTGGAGTCCAGCCTGAGACAGTGCATTTGTTCACGCAACACGAGTCCTGCTGCGCCCTTTTGAAACAACGCTACTCCAGCTGGGGCTAGCGGTGGTTGTCTTTTCCACTGTTTGTTTGGCAGAAGCAGCTACAACCTTGTCTGCTGCTTGGGCGGCAGACTCTGCAGATGATGTCACAATGACTGTTGTCCCTGACCTTGCCTGCTGTCGACCCATCTTGACAACATCAATCCAGGGGCTTCGTACGCTGCTGCTGGTCAGTGGTGTGTTGACTTCCAAAGATTGCGATGAGTTAAATGCTCTGTTTGCTGCGCCACTTTGCATGCCTGCCTCTCCTGGCCGTCTCTTGGCTGTTCTTGATGCTGGAAGCTTAGTAATCTGCTGAGATGCAGTATTCTTGTTGCTGTTGACAGCATGTCCTCCAGAGAGCGCAACATTCAATACAGCATCGCCTTTGTCAGGCATTACGTCATTTGAGGCAACCTGAGGCTGTGTGTCAAGGCTGATGACAGAGTCAGAGCTGCTGCCGGCAGTTGTTTCTCCAATGTCACAGCTAGAGAATGTTGTCGCAAACTGTGCCTGGTCTGCATTTGTCCCAACTGTGTCTGCTGGTTCACATGTGTCCACAATGGGTGTGTTGTCTGGGGCTCCTGCTGCAGCAGCCACCACAGAGGCTTCAGCCGCTGATTCTCGCCGCATGGATGCCAGGCTCATGGTTGCAAGGCCTGCTGCGTCGTGTGACCCCTCGACCGGTTCTGCCTGCTGCTCTGTGACGAACTCAACAGATGGTGTTTCATCAAACAGCTGGCCTGACTGCTTGCTGAGGTTGCTTTGCAGAATTCTCAGGAGCTGTTCAAGAACATCAACTGCTGCGCCTGGAATGCGACCGCTGCCCCTCGCTGCCCTCTTGGCATGACTGAGGAGCTGCCTGATGGCGGCAATGCCACCTGCGCCTCTAATGGCAGCCTGGCGACCAGGATTGTTATAGGCAAGGTTGAGCAACGTATCACCAACTTGCTTGACCACGAAGTGGTCGCATGCACTGCTCCCCAACAGGCCAACCAAGGTTCGGATGGCGCCAACACGGCGCAGAAGCTGTTGGGCATTAGGATTTGAGGACAGCAGTGCCAATGACACTGCCGCTCGTTCCATGACGGCAGGTGAAGAGGCTTTTGATTCCAGGAGTTGAAGCAGTGCCGTGACACAGCCAGGCGCTGCAGGTTGAGTGTAACATGGCAGGACAAGGTCAGCAGTATAAATTCCCCTGCAAAACACAGGGGCAAGGCAATGGTGCCCAGGCTGCAGCATTATATGCAACTGAGCAGCGTTATGAGCATGCAGCTGATGTTAGGCCTATGATGCACACTGCTGAAGAAGATCTTACCGGAAAGTAGTGCTTGGTGGGTAGTGGAGCTGCAAGATAAGCATGTGAAGACTGCTGCTACCTGCTGCAACAGTGATTGTGCATTGGCTTTGTTTTGTAGCACCCTGACTAGTGTTGCCAGGCCACCAGGGCTCGCTGCGAGCGCAGCTTGGTTGATGGCATGCTCACAGACGAGGTTCCGCAGTGCACCTGCTGCTGACCATAATATTGCCTGTTCCTGTGAGCTGCCGATGAGTCTGAGAAGCACTGGTATTGCACCCAAAGCAGCGATTATGGTCTTGTTGTCAGGGTCCAAAGCTAAAACTTTGATTGTGAGAGCTGCCTGCTGTAGTAGGGCTGGGGAGCTACGATCTGCTCTTAACAGAGGTAGCAGTGCCATGACCCCACCTGATGCTGTGATAAGCTGCTGGTTGGTAGGGTCAGAGAGAGCAAGGCTGCACAGGATGGAAGCAGAAAACTGCCTTGCATTGTCTGTGCTGTTTGGTGAACAAAGGATGCGCACGACCGCTGTTATGCCCCCAGTCAGGGCAATGTTCTTGCAGTTATCAGCGTGGTTGTTGGCCAGTGTGCTGAGAGTCCCCGCTGCCTGCTCCAATGTAACAGCTGTGCTACATTCGTCCTGCATCAGCTGCACCAGCAGTGGGACAGCCCCACTGCTCCCTACTGCTGCATGTAAGTGAGGGTTAGCTGCCAGGTTCCAGAGGCAGCCACATGCAGAGTGAAGAATATCCTGACGGTGCCTGAAGGTGAGTAGTTGTGCCAGAGCGCTGATGCCTCCACATTCAGCAAGCAGCTGTTGGTTGGAAGGGTTATTGTAGGAAAGGCTCCAGAGAGACCTTGCTGCTGGCTCCAGCGAGTTATAGACGCCGTTGCTGTGAGAGAGCGTATGAGTTTGTTGTGCTTCTGCTTTAACATACTCTACTAGCTCGGGAATCGTTGTTGGCATGGGCAGCCCGTTTGGCCATGCCAAGTTCATCGGTTGCTGCTGTGCCATCACGTTGATTGACCACCTGGACTAAACTGGTGACGTAAGCCAAGTTGCAGAAACAGCGCACTAGGCTGTACACAGTGTTCAATCATGTCTCTAATAGAAGACCAGGTGACCGGGCGACACAAGTGAGCTGATGCGCTACCACGCGTTGCGTCTGTCGAAGTCTGCTCCATTGTCACAAAGTTTGACTGCTCGTGACAGCTGCAGCTGCATCCATCCTCTTCATTTCATGATGTTCAGCAGGGTTTCCAGTTGCCGCAGCTGTTTAAGTCTACTGAGGGCTTCAGCTTGGTTATGTGCTGCCGTTGCATTTGTCTCAGACAGACCTTGTCTGTCCTGCCGAATTCCCTAGTGACAGGAACTTCCTGGTTTGCCATGCCATGGCAAATCCAGTGCTTTTTCTGTATAGCTTTCAAAGTTATATAGAAAAAAAAGAGCCATGCAGCATTGAATGAGCTGGCAAATCAGCGGACATGTGAAGAGGCCGACACTCAGGGATGACTCATTTCACGGAGCACTGCTTCATGCTTCAAGCCTGTGTGACACAATGTGTCTGTGCTGCTGTTCAAGCTTCAGAGACCTCCTACTATTGTGGTGACCACAGCAACACCTGTACAAGAGCAGAACAGGTAAGAAAGCTGTATAACCTTTCAGTGAACACTGATACCTCCTTAACACTGTACAGGATGTCAGTGCATTTGCCATTGCATCTCAACTTGTTGCATGGCTCAATTTCTACTGTACATCGTGCTCACATGCAGCGGCGCCACAATGGCACCAACAGGCTGCCGACACCCATGCTGGGAAGGTTACAGGGTTATGCCAGTCCATATCACGGTGATCATTCCAGGCTGCCTTTGACACTGAACACGAACTAGGCCAGTTCATTTTGGTTGGTCAGCAGTCCAATGATGACTGCAAAGTGACCGTCACAGAGTGCTGAGCAACTGCCTAGAAACTGCAGCAGGCTAAACCAGGGCTCAAAGGGCCCCGTTCAGCAATTCATCCAGTTGTGGCAACCACTAGTTGTAGGCGTGCATTGACCCTACCAGTTTCCTACATGACACTTGAGTTGTCATACTGTATGCAGGTGTTGTAAGGCATGGCACTGCAAATGTGATTCATGCCATAATGCAGGCTCTATGCTGCCCTTGGTGCTGCCAGCGCCGCACAATGCAAACAGCCTATCGGATTAGGTTCCTGCAACTCCACCAACCACCACCTGTTGCATATTCAGCAGCATGGCTTGCTTGTGTGGAGCAGGATATCTCACACTCCTTGAAGGGCCCTCAATGAAATAGCGTTCAGTAAGTTCTCAATATGTGGGGTCAATAAGGCAAATGACAAGCCAGTGACTCTGGCGTTCCCTCACAAAAGAACCATCTTCTGTAAATGGCATATCAAGCAAAGCCTGACCGGCTCCGCACAACCACACCGTGCTCTAGCTCAGCACCAGTGGCAATGCCTGCCAACACCATGGCAACAAGCCGGCTCAATCAGCAACAAGCTGCCCAGGAGCCACCGAGAAGAAGCTGTGCACTCAGTGAGCAGGAAGACAGCTGCGCACTTGGCCAGGGTACGTACAAGATTTGCTGCCAATGGGCCACACTGCTCAGCCATGTCTGAATATACGCAACATTGCTGCTCCAAACTCCTCAGTGAGCTGCATGGCGCCTAGTATACCAGCTCAGCCTTGTTGTCTGCCAAGTCGTAGCTGCCGGTGTCAATGGGGGTCATCAGCAGCACACGGATCAGCAGGCTGGCCATGCGCTCATACAGCGCTGCCTTGGCAAATGGCTGTACAAGGCCTGGGATATTGCTGGTGCCGTTACCTAGTGCTGTCAGCTGATTATTTACTGACACCATTCTGTCCATCAGATCCCAGAATGCTGGGGAGTCAACAGTTGGCACCTGTGAGCAGCAGGTATCAGAGTAACAGCCACATCAGATGAGTTGCAGACTCGGATGATCATTGGCATTCACACCTTGCAATCAGGAGCTTGCTGTGGATGTCTGCCAATGTTGAGCACTAGACGTTTCCGTAATTGGCAGCCACCTGCAAGGTTAGTACTCTGATGGGTGCCTTTAGCATCAAAACTTTTGTGATAGTGTAGACAGTTAATCAGACAGAGCTTTTGAACTGCCAGTGCATTTGAACTGACAGTTTTTATCTGACAGTCCATATTTTTAGCTGTTGTAGACCTCAGTGAGGTCAAAGTGGCAACGTTGTGACTGACTGGCCTACCTCAGGGAAGATGCGCTTGCTTGTGTTGTTCGTCTCAATCAGCACATGCCTGCAGAACTGTGTGGTGTTTAGTCCCAGTGCCTCGTAGAAGGTGCTGCGCTGGTGGTCATTGAGGTACATGGTGATGTACACGGTGAGGCAGAAGAACTTGGTCCAGGCCTTGGCAATGGGGCCCTTGAGGAGGTCTGGATGACTCTTCAAGAGAGCTGCCAGGAAATCGCCGTGCCTGCAGCGCACACAACACAGAATTCACAGAGCGGCATGGACTGTCAACAATGACGGGTGGGTGTCAAGCAAGGTGCCAAGCCTAGTCAATTGTTTATATGAGGTTCTGCACTCAGGTAACAATGGTTATGTCATCTGCAGGCTCTGCCAGAGCTTGGCAAGCCAACATCTCAATCTGAGTGTGAGGGGCAGCTGCAGGTGCTCTGCCCAACAGCAACAGTCCACCTGTGATGGACACTTGGCAGTGTACAGACATCACTCTCCCAACCAAATCTGTGCATAAGTGGGGCTCCGCCAGGCTCAGCAATCAACCGCTGCTCAGCCAACATCTATTGCAGCGCACCTGCATTCATCCTGGCACCAGGCTTCAAAGTATTCAAAGAGTGGGTAGAACTGGCACTCTGGGTTGCGCTGCAGGTTGCGGTAGATGGTGATGTAGCGCCAGTAGCCGATCTTCTCTGACAGGTACACAGTGTACAAGATATATTTGGGCTCAAAGAAAGTGTAGGTCCTGGCATCAGTGAAAGTTGGCACAAGACATCACGTCAGACGGGTGTTCATTGCAGGGTAAGTTTTGATTATTTGAGGTACAATTGCTATTTGGTCCCAATGAAAGAGACTTATAATGCACATGCTGGTGCTGACCAACCTTCTACTGCCACTGCTGTGTTGCTGTTGCCGCTGCCGCTACGAAGGCCATCAATATTGCAATCTGCTGCTGAACATTGCCCGGAATGATTGTATATCTAGATGGTTGCCAAACATGCATATTTGCCTACGCTGCACCTGTTTTTGGTGAGGAACCCAAGGTCCAGAGCCAGGTTAAAGTCAGACATGGCCTTGTTGAGGAAACCGGCGTGGCGTGCCTCATCTCGGCTCATCATCTGGAAGATCTCTGTGGAGTGTTGACATTCGACAGGTAGCAGCAGCAGAAGCGGCAGCAGCAGTGGTTGCAACACAGATATCACAAGTCAAGTCATGCAGCCAACCTCACAGCATAACCCACTGTGGGAGAAGCAGTGACTGCTGCTGACGCTGCACAGGTGCATTGAACACACCCTCTGTCCCACGCCAACAGATAGGCAGCATTGCTCAGCTGCTTTTCTCTGCTACAAGCACTACAACGCCATCTGGTCATTGAGTATCGTGGCAGCACCAGCCTGCCATGCTATGCTACATGTTTAAAAGACGCCAATGCAGCACCATGCTGGTGACCCCTTGAGCACAATCGTGTGCACAGCATCTGCACGCTGTGCTACCCGCTGCTGCTTGAATGCTGACCTACCTGCAACCACTGGGTTCACATCCTTCAGGCGGCGTGCCAGCTCTTTGAACAGCAGAAAACCACTGAACTCGGCTGTGCAGGAACGCTCCAGGAACTCAATGAAGATCTTCCTGGTTTCGCCGCTCAACTTATCAGCTGCGAGTTTGAACTTCTCATTTCGCACAAAGTGCTTCTGGTTGTAGTCGTTGCGCATCTCTTGCAGATACGCCTCAAGCTCCTCTTGCTGTTCTTGGGGAACGTTCTTGGGGTCAACCAACTCAGCCATGGCCTCAAAGTCTGTGTCATCGAACAAACACAGCTTCATCGAATAGGTGATACTGCTGTGAACAGCAGCGTGCATGCTGTCGACAAGCGCATCATACACGCAGCACATCCCGCTGGCGGGATCAAAAGTAACCATGGTGGCTAGCTTCTGAAGGCTGCTGCTGCTGCTTGTAAAGTAAATTTTCCAACAAAGTTGCTGTATATTACTACTCAGGCACCAGATTCAATTACATACCTGTGGTATAGAAGCGGGGGGTCAGGATGGTTTCCTTGGATGCTTTCTTGATGCCATCACGCATCAGCTCAAAGCCCAATGGGTCTGTAGCGGCTGGAGAACCAACCTGAACTGCACCAGGCCTGACGTGAGCTGCTCTGGCGGGTGCACGGCTGCACGATCGCATGCCGGTCAGCTGTTGGGACTGCATTGTGAATGCCATTGTGAGCTCGGCTTTAATTGTATAGTGCCTGCAATCCCGTGCACTACAGATAGCTATGCGACAAGAAGAGCTGGACCTTATCACGCTGCATTCTCACGAGCTATCTCTGTCAG
The DNA here is from genome assembly GCA_018290735.1 of Coelastrella sp. MACC-549. Lineage (NCBI taxonomy): Eukaryota > Viridiplantae > Chlorophyta > Chlorophyceae > Sphaeropleales > Scenedesmaceae > Coelastrella > Coelastrella sp. MACC-549. Next base: position 146,915 of record JABEVS010000103.1, read on the forward strand.
CTGCGTGACCTAACAGCGGAAGACTCAGATCTACCTGAGATGGACACGTATCAACGTGCAGGCTGCAGAGGGGATTATGCTGATGTATGCTGGTTCCGAAGCCCTTTTTGCCGATCTTGCAGCTGCCTGACTACCGTTGGGGCATGCTGTCGTGCAATAGCCATTGTTACGCCAAATGGGCATGTGACGGTCGAGAGAAGCAGAGTTTACCTTTTTCGAGAGCCTCATTGTGCTACTAGATGCAGATGCTGTCGTACAGATACAGCTGCCATCTGGTCATGCTTCCGGAACTGTTGGGTCAGATGCTGTTACGTAAAGTGCAACATTGCAACCGCTGATACTCACAAATGCACCAGCACTGGCGCCTCAAGTGCCCCTGTGTAGTAAGCTGCGATGTTTATCATGCCGGTAAGTTCTTCTGTTGCGATGCACCACACAACTGGGAACAGATCATCACCCTGCGACCGCTAAGCTTGGCGTGGCAGGCGCCTGCTGCAGCTTAGGGTTGCCAGAGACCCTCTGAGCTACACCCGTCACTGTGTACTTCTTTGTGATGAATCTGAAGAAGTCTCGCCAGAGTAGCTCAAACAGCAACCACTGTATGCCTGCAAATATGCGCAGCGGCAACAATGTGTTCAAATCTTATGTGCAGCAGCAACAGCACTAGGAGTGATCTTGTTATTTAACAGGTACTACTAGCGGGAGCCACTTGGAGGTGCATGCCGACATGCTCTTGGCATTGACGAGCATGGCACAGCTTTTGCACTGCACTTGCAATGGGTGTGTAACAGTGTTGACCTGCAGCCATGGAGAGAGTCTCTGCGTACACACTGCTGTAGACAACTGCTATGCAACATGGCTAGACTTGGCATCAGACCTACCTGTCTCTTCCTCTTCCCCAGCTCCTTTCACGTGCTGCCTCTGCTGCTGCTGTCCAGCCCCAGCACCACCTGTTGCGCCCGCCTCCTGCTGCAGCTGCACATAGAGTTGCCTGGGGGACAGACAGCCAAGCGCCAACCAGGGACTGATCTTGCAGCAGAAATCAGGAGCGCTGCCAGCTGTGCTCTTGCCCCTGCACCCTGCTGTGGCTGTCAGGGCACTACTGCTGCTGCTGCTACTGCCAGGTTGTTGTTTGAAGTTACTGATGAACTTTGCCAGCCTGCTCAGAGCCTCTGACTCTCCGCCCCTGAGGTGTGCTCCCCCTGCTGTGCTGTCACTGGCACAACGTGAGCGGGTCACCGCATCAAACCCCAGCTGCTGCAGCGTGGGAATGTCGCCCGGCACAACACTGCATGCAGCACAAGCCAGGAGCTGATGCAGGAGCAGCCAAGCATGATTGCTATATGTCTTTAAAAGTAAATTGTTGAGCTGAGCGCGTGGCAGGTGGCATGCAGCAGAGACCAGTTGCCAAGCTGTGACTGCTACTGCTTGTTTGCACAAAGCAAACCACAGGTAACACTGTCGAACCAAGCTTGAGCGACACTTTCAGCGGCTGACCTGTGTCACAGCTGCCACCAAAGACTGTGTGGCATCCTGCATGCAAAGCATCAACAACCACAAACAAGCGCATTACAACAAGAGCACACACATCGCTATGGCAGTCCCGTCTCTCACCTTGCTGCTGGCAATGCCTTGATCTGTGCTGGAGTTTCTACTGGCGACCTTACTGCCCTGCCGCGCAGTGCCCGCCTGAAGTCCGAGTAGTTGCTGGGCATGTTGGGCAGCTGGAAGGGCAGATCCTCAACGTGGAAGAGGGTGTTGCCCCACATCACCTGCAGCAAACACATGCACACTGCTACTTGGGATGACAGATCAATTTCAGCAACAACTTATGCTGATGCCACCCTCTGCAACTTGCAGAACGACAGGACGTGCAGGTGTGTCATGACTCAAAGGATGCACAACTTTAATGGAACCGTAACCACAAACAAGCACTGTGAAACGGCAAAAGGAGCGTGCGACAGCAACAAAATTATACACGCACATACCTTGAGTGCTGCCCCTGTCTTGTCCAATGCCTTCTTGACTGTTGACTCCACATTCACTTCCTCTGCTGTCACCTCCCCATGACAGTACACGGCACCAGCACCCACAGCACGTGACAGCTCAGGCAGAACCACCTCTGCAGACAGACAGCAGGAACAGCAACTGGAGTGATGGTGTTGAACAGTCATCAGCTAGGGTGCTTGCATGGCTGATGCAGCAGATCACCATGTGTGCAGGAGGGCTCCTACCACATCACAAGCTGCCCATAGGCAGCACAAAATGCTGCTGCTGTCGCAGCGTGAAACAGCACTGATTTGGTAGCACTCAAACCAGGCAGCAGTTGGTGGATGCAGATGAGGGTGGCTCGGTAGTTTCAGTCTGTAGCCACACCTGGTTTGCCAATCCTGACAAGCAGGTCACTGCCGGCATCCCTGAGCCTGCTTCTCAGGTCATGCAGTGCCTCCAGTATGAATCGAGCACGATATGGGCCAGTCTTGTCAAAGCCGTTGGGACTCTGCAGAACAATGAATTTCAGCACTGATGAGTACCTATGCATTGCACAGAATGAGCAGCACGCTGGTCCATGGATGTGTACTGCTTTTGTGTCTTGCTCTTGTGCTTGTGCGTGCAGCAGTAGCAGTGACTTCCTAACAGCCGCACAAAGATTGACTGCTTCAGGACCACAACTTGGTGGCATTACTCACAGCTCACCTTGCCGTACTCCCGGGGGTCAAAGATGTAGACGGGCAGGAGCGAGGTGGCACTGCTGCCGGCTGCTGCCAGGGGCTCATGATCATGCAGCCGCAGGTCACTCCTGAACCACACAATGGCTGGCTTACGGCCACCAGGCATGCCAGGCCGGCCAGCACTGTTGCCATCAATGCGCTTCAGCAGCTGTGATGGTGCAGCGCGGCAGCAGCAGATAGTGCAGGGCAACCTGGTGGTCAACACATGCCTGCTGTCGAGGACTGAACACAGCACAGAACAGCTGCAAGTGCCTGAGATGCCCAGGATAGACATGTGGTAATGTCTTGCTTTGAATGCATCATCAAATGTTTGTGACTGCATTATTGGTTGGCTGCCAAGGGACAGCAGTAGTAAGCAGTGATAACTGTTGCCTTGTTGCTGACACCGCTCTCTTCAGTCATCATTTGCCATTGCCATGCTTGGTTCATTCAGGGCCTTACCACTGCTGGCAGCAGCCGAGCGCTTGCTTTGCGAGCAAAATGCAGTAGGACAGCCCCTGTAACCAGAGGTATCGTCCATGCTTTGAGGGACCCTGGCGGTATGTTCTTGCTGCCACTGCTGCTGCTGCCTCTCCTGCTGCTGCTGCTGCTGCTGCTGCTTAAGGTGCTGCTGCTGCTGCCAACCAACAATGTATTTGGACCCACAGCAGCTGACCTTGAAACAAGCATTGTTTTTCCCTTGGTAACTGTTCCTGAAGCACGATGCAACAGTCAGGGCAAGCATGGTCATAGCATCCGAAACCTGAGAGGTCAATTGCAGACACCCTGCTTATGGATGATCAAGGCTGCACGACAGACTGAAGCCCATAGAGCAGGAATGCTGGATACATACCAGCAGCAGCGGTGCAAGGTTGAAATCACCTGGCGTTGGGTGGATCGACGGAACACCCTTGACGACAGTTGGGGCTGTGCTGGCACTAGACTTTGCCAGGGTAGCTGCCATCGTCAAGCTGGCTACAGGAGCACGTGTCACGGTCTCACCTGCGGAAGCAGCAAGGTGAGTGTACTTGAGGCGTTATCAAATGCACGTCTCAGCACAGCACTAAGCTGCACTCGGCCGAACGACAGACTTTGGACTCACCCTCGAAGGCCATATGGTCTCAGACAGGAGGCGATCACCCTTGAACTAAATGCTTGCAATCAAAGACGAAGAGGCTTCAAATTTGCAGCTGACTGCCACTCTGCGACTGCACACCCGAAACGCCCTTAACCGTTCCCGAAACCCTGATTGATTATTTATGCACGATATCTATCATACAAGCATTCTGTGTAACATTTTTGGCGATGCTTGCCCAGATGACAATTACCCTTAGACCTCAGCTTGGAATCCCTTCTTTGCAGAGACCATGCAGTGGATGACAAGCAGACTCGCAACGCATGCTGACCCGGAGACTGATTGATAACACACAAGCTGCAAGCAGCATGACAACAGTCGGGAGCATATGCTCCTGAAAATGGTGCCTGGCGTCCAGACGACAAGAAAGAGTAACTGGCTTCGATGATAACCGCAGGGAGATGTATATATTACCTCTGGCCGCTTGACCGGGTCTAAAGGTGGGTGTACTTCCCAGGATTTGGCGCCTGTGCCATCTAATACTTCGCTTATTACCAGTCCTGGCACGTGACAATTGTGACCATTTGAAATTTGCTGAGCAGTGTGTATGCCAACTTCACGCTCAGGTGCAGCACGGGTAGTCAAGTCAACATCATCGACTAGGTGTGTTGACAACATGGCTGCAATGACGACGCCCTCTGAACCACAGCTCACAGCAGAAATCCCTGGCCATATTCTTCGCCATGTGGAGGTGCTCAGGGACGGCATCAAGGATAGGAATAGGCAACAGACCCTGTGCACTGCAGCAAAGGCCTTGCGTGACCTGTCAAAAGACAGCCCTGACAATATTAGACAGCAGATTGCTGCAGCTGGTGCCATACCTGTTCTGGCGGACATCCTCCGCAACAGCGACAGCAGTCAAATACTCCTACAGGCAGCCACAGCAACACTCTGGAATCTAGCATACGAGGCTTCTTTAACACAACAAGTTGCCTCACATTCGGCTGCGCCATTGAGGGTGCTGTTGCGCCGGTCTGGCGTGAAAGCCTGTGTCCTGGAACAGGCTACTGGTATGTTGAGGGCCATCTCTGTCAAGAGTTTGGACAGCGCCACAGCTTTGCTTAGCTCTGGGGCGATAACTGCCATGCTTCAGTTTATAGCAGCACAAGAAAGCAGCGAAGGGAACATACTAAACTGCATTGGTGTCATTGCTAATCTGTCAGCTTTTCCCACCACCAGTTCAACACTGCTGGATGCAGATGTCATCCCTCAGCTGCTGCAGCTTTTGCATCACTCATCCAAGCAAGTCCAGGATGCAGCAGCACTAGTTCTCAAAAAATTGGCAATCTGCAGCAAACCAGCTTTGCAGCAACTGTCCACTCCTGGAGCTGTGCAGACTCTCATCAGTTTGATGCAAAGGGGAAATTGCACACCCAGCACATTGCGAAGTCTGGTTGCCGTTCTTAACGTCCTGCTGATGGGAGCTCCAGTGAATCACTTGTTTGTTGCAGCTGCCATGAGCACAGACGACAGGGCATTGTTGTGGGTTGAAGGGATGCACACCTTAGAGGAAATGCTCATGGAACAGCAGGGCAACATAATACAGCACGTCGGGGAGCAATTTGTGGCTGCTGGCGGTGCCAATGCCCTGGTGGCAGTGCTGCAAGTACAGGGTGTGCCCGACTGTGGTCTGACAGTGGCCATCAACATCATCACCTTATTACTGGACAAACGACTGCTAAACCCACAGTCAGCACCACCGACAATCCCTACCCTTATCAAGCTGCTGGAGCACAAGGCTGGCTGCAGCGACCATGCACTGCTGCACGTGCTGCAGACACTACTTATCCGGCTGGTCACAGACTCCCCTTCAAGGTCAGCAGCAGCAGCAGCTTGTGGGGGCATACCAGTGGTAATGGGTATGCTGAACAGCAACCAACCACCCAGCACCCTGGAAAAAACAGTGGACTTGGTGCGCGCCCTTGCATCAGCACACAGCGACATGAAAGTGCGCTTTCAGCAGGCTGGAGCACTGCCTGTGCTGCAGAACCTGCTAGTACATGGTGATTTGAGAGTTGTCTCTAGGGTGATATCAGCCTTCAATGCAATCGGCGCGCATCCAGAGCACCAGACCCCTGCTGGAGAAGCTATTAATGTGTTGTTAACCCTGGTCAGGGACAAAGCAACACATCCAGTCCAAGGAAAAGCAGCATGGGCGCTGGCGCAGCTGTGCTGCGGTCATGAGGCCAATGCCCGCAGGCTGGCTGTCGCTGGTGGAGTGCCTGTGTTGATTCATGCCCTGAACACCCAGGACACCTCCAGTGGTATGGCAGCTACCTTCACAGTAGCTGTCAGTGAGATTTTGAAGTCCATGGCTGGCATAAACAGCACCAGCAGTGCCGTGACAGCAGCTTTGCACAATGCCACCTTTCTTCCTGTGCTGAGCATCAGCGGCCCCACAGAACGCTGGCAAACGATAGCAATTATGAAGTTATTTGATGTGCTGCTTCTGGTTGCCAATGGGCCTCTGAGCATCATCGCATGTGGCGGTGTGGAATATCTGACAGCAGTGTTGAGTAAGCATGCAGAGAACATCGCGATAGTGGAGCCAATGATCAACTTCCTGGCCAGGTTGATGCACAGCAATCCCCCACGGGCAGCAGCAGCACTTGCAGACAGGGATGTACCAGCCAGTGAGACTCTGAGAGCAGTTCTCAGCAAGTTGGCCACGCGTCATGATGGCAGCACAACACTCACTGCCAGCACCATGGGGAACTTGTGGTGGCTCCTTAAAGTGCTGCAGGGACAAAGCAGTGGCGCCGACAAGAAGAGAACCTTGAGGCAGTCCCTTGCAGTTGTGTGGCAGGGGAGAAGGGTGCCACGGCCCGTGCACCATGACAGCCCTGCAGCATCTATCCAGACACCGACACATGGGCATTGCCCCTTGCAGGCTGCAGAAGGTTCACTCAGCCACTGGCTGGCGAGCCACAAGACACCAGCACCACAATCACCAAGGGAAGCTGTCATGCAGCCTGCAGCAGTTACCAACAGGTTTGATGATGACCAACCAGATTACCAACCTGTTGGTAATCATTACCTGAGGGTGCCAACCTGGGCAACGGCATTGCCCCTTGGTGTCAACGCTGTCAACCATGTGGACTCAGATGCAGCAGCAGGGACCATTAATCACGTAGCTGCTGCTGTTGGTGAGCCAACAACATCAGGCCCTGTCACTTGTGCTGCTCCTCCCCCTACAAGTTCAGCCAGAAATCCACTAGAAGACAGCACAGCCCTTGACATGAGCATGCAGACACCACTGGCAGCAACTAGAGTCAGCCCACGAAAGCAGAAGGGTGCCAAGAAGAAAGTGGGGCCAGGTGAGGCTGTGCAGCACCATTCTCTCAAGCCGCCAACATATGCGAGAGATCAAATACCTGGCTTGGCACCATGCCTGGACCATGAGGCAGTGCCAGCAACAGTCCATGCTCTGCCAGTTGTTGGTGCAGCTGAAGCGACAGGGCACACAGCTAGCAGGGCAGACAGGCGTGTGCAAGTCAGCTCTGACGTGGTGAGGGTGAAGGTCAGCGAACTTCAGGTAGCATCAGTACAGGTCAATGAGCCAGCCTCAGATGCTGGGGGTGAGGAAGACACTTGCAGAGATTATGATGGTGGCAATAACATGTTTGCAGTACTGGCCATCAGCTCAACTGAAGCACAGGCAGACAGTGACTACCAGTCAGTCACAACAATGCGCTGCGTCAACAGGCGCGTCCTGCCAGCTGCAGCAGCAAAAGACAGTGGTCCTGCAAGTGCACACGCTGCAGATACTGCTGACAAGGAGCAATGGACTGTATCACTTGGCACGAGGCGCCTCAAGCCAGCACGCCGACCTGCCATATGCAGCCCAGTCTTGGGAGGCATAAAGAAATTATATGTTGCTGCAGCTGGCCCCTCCTTACCAGGCAGAACCAAGTTGGCTACGTGCCAGCACCCAGTGGTCAAGACTGCTGAGCCTGCAGCAAACCCCGCACTCACTGCTGGAGCCCAAAGCAGCCAGGCCCAGGGTGTAGCAGATGGGCGCCTTGAGCAGTCAGTACAGGGCCGACACAAAGCCTCTCAGCAGCTGACTGCTGCTGCAGGCTCAGCGCCAGGAGCAACGGCGATTCCTACAGCTGCAGGGTTAGTAGCAACAGCTGATTCCCCCAATGGCCCACTGCAGAACCCAGCTGCTGAAGGCCTTTGGACCATTGCTGGCATGCTGTGTGCTGTTGACAGATTCATACCAGCAAGCCATGTTAGGAACCAGCTCAAAGTTGGTATCACAACTTTTCATCCCTGGCGGCAGCAACAGCCTCGTCTGATTTTGCCATGGCTGAAGTTGCAGCTTGAGGATTTGGTGAATCGCGGCATGCAGGGCCTGCCAGGTTCTCAGGAGGTGCTGCAGGGCATGCTGGACTTGCAGGAGAGTGTGACCAAGGCACTTCGGGAAGGACCTCCTACTGACACTGTTGGCCAACAGCAGACTTGCTCACTTGCATCAGCAGCTGTCATTGCAGCAGGAGGCGGTCGGACAGCACAGCAGGCTGCCTGTGCCACCAAGACTGCGACTCCTGCAGCAAAGGCAAGTGAGGGGGTGCTGAAGATGGGGACAAAACAAAGTGCTCTGCAGCCACTTGCAGCGAGCATGGCACCAGGTGCGACTGCATTTGCAAGCACTGCCCGTACCAATGCAGAAAGAGCAGCAGCTGACATTGACACTATCAGCCATGCTCAGAGAAGGGGACGCAAGGGCAAGGCTCAAGTTTCTGCAGCAGCAACACATATCAATGCAACTAATGGCCTATCAGCAGCAGGAACAACAGCTGACGCCAACCAGACTGCTAATCTTGGTGCACCAGCAGACTGCATCATTGCTGCCAGGAATGGCAGTCCAGCAGGTCCATCAGTACGTCAGGCCTCGGCATGGGATGCAGCAGCAGCCAACCTAGCGCTACAGCAGTCACCGGCAAAGAAGGAGTCAGAATTGGCAGATATTCTCAGTGAGACAAAGCACCCTTCAGATCGCATATGCTGCGTTGTGTGCATGGATGCTGTGCGCAGAGTGTTGCTGCAGCCATGCCGTCACTTTGCGTTGTGTGAGGAGTGTGCACTTGATTTTGCACCTATCAAAAGAGGCTGCAATACTGCAAAACAGCCTGAGTGCCCAGTTTGCAGGACTGCAGTGGAGCAGCAGGTCGTCATCTACATGACATGAGCACCAGGGGATATAGTGTGGCCTGTTGCACATAGGCGAGTGTCCCGTTTGCTATGATAACTTGCTGTGTGGAGTTCGTGATCAATGCTCGATACAACTTAATATCTGGTTCAAGGTGGAAAGCAACTCTTGAAGGCCCAGACTGCGCAGCGAGTATGTTGCCCGCGGGACTGTGTCAAGTCAGGTACTGCTCAGAATCATGCTTCTGGTTTTACATATCCACATAAGAAGTTTCCTTCGCAACGTCTTTTGAGTCTACATCGTGCAGCGCCTGACCCTTAGACTGGAGTCACTCCCCAGCAGGGCCCCCACCACAAGCGATACCGCAGCAGGAGCTGTCAAATTTTCTCTTCACAGGACATATGCGCCCATCATACATGAGCCACGCCCGTGGCCTTGTCATTCAACCGAACCGTCTGCGTTCATCGATATATACACGTAGCTGGCATGCACCTGGATCATAGTGCGCTATGTATGCAGTATGTGGTAATCCCTGGAATAGTTCTTAGTATACGGCCACGTAGCCTATGGTGGTTGCCTGCCACTGAACAGCCCTCACTGCAGAAGCAAAAACTTCGCTGCCAACCACGCTAGATCATTAACACGTACGTAATAATCACGTTTTGCTCAGGCTTCTTGCCTGGCAAGCTGCGTCGTGGCGTGCCCGGCTCAATGCGGCACTGCCACGTGAAGGTCACCCTGCAGCAAGCAACGCATCGCATGCCTTGTCCTCATATAGTTGTAACAATGAGTTGAAATCTTCAGCTTGAGTACCTTATCATGGCTTGCGCACGACATTCGTCACAGTCTCCACGGCGCGTCCTCCGCTAGTGACACTGCGAAGACAGCAGTATCGGCGCCATTTCCCATGTTGTCTGAAGGTCCTTTACATTTTCTCCGTGTCTGCATTTGAACGCAGGATGACGGTAGACATGGGGAAACCAGTAGAGGACAGTCCTAGCTATTCTGAGCAGTTCAAGAATCTGAAGGTGCGTACATGCATTGTCAAGCAATGAGTGTGGTCAGAACAGGCGATCCACAATCACATCGTGCTTATCTGCGCTAGTACGTCGCCATCGGAGAGCCATAAGCAAGTATGAGCCACGGGAATGTGCCAGCAATGGCCCCTGCAACTGAGAAAGATCTTGATTGTAGGGATGCAAAGATTACGACATGCTGAACACAGCCCATCCCAAGCCTTCCAAGAATGCCCAATCAAGGGTGCCAGGTGCCCACAAGCTGCTGTACTCGGACATTTTTGCCAAGTCAGAGCAGCGCCCACTGCTCAACCTAGAGACAAAGGAGATACCACCTCAGGTGTGAACTCAGCATACTTGCATAGTTCTTGCAGCTGCGGTGAATACAGCACCATCTGCAGCTATGCTGGAATCGACCAAGTGGTGACCAAGCTACTTTACTGCAGACTCTGTTCTCTTTTGTGAAACTGTCTACAGCCTGGGAAAAATTGAGCCCATGCAACAATTGATGGCTTGGTATTCAAGGCACCTAAAGCAGCCAAAACAGTGATCTACATCTCGTCTTGCTGTACAGGGGGCTAAGATCAAGAATGCTGTAACTTGCTTCATGAGGCTGTCGGTGATTGTGGCCATGCACAGCATTGCATTCCTGGTTGCCCCAAGGTAGGCAGTGGCAAGAGCACAGCTCCGCAACAGACACAGTTATGGCAGCTTCTGCAGGAGCAACAGAGCAAAGTGTTACAGTGTGAAACCCTGCACTATAACTCAGCATTGTAACATGACACTGAGTCTGTGGCGGCTGTGGTCCTGCACCTGTCGCAGTGTGACGGGGCTCATATACATCAGGCCTCAGAAACATGATGCTGCGTGTTTGTCACTCCTTGATGGTTTTAGGATTCCACACCACTCAACACCATCAAACACCTGCTGTACATCCCCAGGTACTTCTCCTGGAGGAATGCTGCTCTTGCCTGGGTTATCTACACCATCCCTGGCATCTTTGGCATCACCCTGTGCTACCACAGGATGCTGACCCACAGGTCATTCAAGTGCCACAAGTGGTTTGAATACCTCTGTGCCTTTCTGGGAGCTCAAGCAGGCCAGGGAGATCCAATCGAGTGGTGAGCCATGGACAAGTGCCTGCTGGTCGGCTGTACCAACAGCTTCACACAGCTTGACAGCAGCTGTTGCAGCAGGGTTCCAGTGATACAAGTCTTAAGCTCAAGCCCAGTAGGACGCTTTCAGCTGAAGTGGTAGCTAGCATTTGCAGGTGGTGAAGAATTGCATTCTGCTGCTCACAGTGCACAAAAGTATCATGGCAACCCTGCGGTCGACACCCAGTGTGGCAGATTTACATTTTCTGCGTTATCTATCTGCATCCTCAGGGTGAGCACCCACCGCTACCACCACCTTCACTGTGACACGCCCATGGACCCGCACTCCCCCTACGAGGGATTCTTCTGGAGCCACATGGGCTGGCTGTTCAGCACTGAAGCATCAATGCTGGACTACGCCAATGTGCCTGACCTCAAGTCACAGTGGTTTTACAGGTGAGCTTGCAGGCCCTGCTTGTCAGCTTTCAGAGCATGAACAACTTGTTGCCACGTTGCTGCTGCACGGCTGTAGAGGTGAGTGAGCACTTGCAAGTGGCAGCAGCCTGCAGGCTGTTGTCACCCTATTGCACTGCAGGTAATCTGTCATACACACAGTCTCAGGATGTTGATATCATCAGCATTCTTGCTAATACCCTGCAGCTTACTCTGTTTGTCACTGCAGGTTCCTAGAGGTCGCCTTCTTCCCTTGGTTGTTCATTATCAAGCCTTATCTGACCTACCGATACGGCGGCATGGAGCTGCTTGCCTGGACCATTGCAGTTCCTATGGTTGCTGGCTGGCACTCAACTTTCCTGGTCAACTCTGCAGCACACGTCTATGGCAGACAGCCTTATGACACAGGTAATGCAGTTCTGTGCACAGGCATGAAACAATTGCATCGTCAATCACTGACACAGGGGCAACCAACCAACCACACTGGTGACATGCCAATGTCAGCTCCTGCATAGATGTATCTTGTTGCAGAACTCATATACTAGAAATACGCTGAGTCATTGGTGGTGCCATTGCCTGCTCACAACTGTGCTGCATGTCAACTTTACTCAGGTGACCTGTCCACCAACTGCTGGTGGGTGGCTGCTGTCAGTTTTGGCGAAGGCTGGCACAACAGGTGGGGCTGAGGGCTGCAGTGTGTGGTATGCTGTTGGCAGCTCAACAAACTACCTGTATGGCAGGCGCTCCCAGCAGGCAGCATGAATAGTGATGCATCAGGTCTTGACAGACCATTGACTGCTAGCTCACAGGCGAGCTGTGTATCAGCATGCAAGATTACACCCAAAAGTTCTACTGACATGCTGTGCTGGTTGCTGCTTGGCTCATTGTTGTGCAGCCACCATGCATTCCCTTACTCTGCCCGTCATGGACTTGAGTGGTGGGAGATTGACCCCACCTGGTACCTCATCTGTGTGCTCAAAGCACTCGGCATTGTCTGGGATGTACAGGTCTGGCTGCATGGCCTAGCTGGCAACTTGCAGGCTGCTAGCAGTTTATATGCTTTGATGAGTGTGACGAGCATAGCAGTTCATATGCTTTGATGAGTGTGACAAGCATGCTGTCTGGCCAAGTTACAACACAGTACAGTACTGTCCTTTCTCAGGGCAGAGTGCTGGCAGCTGATGCACAGCTGCAATGAAGTCCCTCTCCATGAGATATGCTGCATCCTAGCTGTGAGAGGACTCCTGATCAAGTCTTAGTGATGTCATCTGCTGCCCTGCAGGTTCCCAGTGAGAAGGTAAGAGAGGGGAAGAGAATGAAGAACATTGTCAGACTCACAGCAAAGGCAGAGTAAGCTTGATGAAATGGCGGCGTGAGCCCAAACAACAACGCATGGCAGATACTTGGCAACAGCAACTGTTGCATCCTTGGTTCGTGACCCACACCGCTGGCAGGTACTGTTACGTGCCATGTCCTTGGGTGTGTCCTGTGTGGGCTGTTCATGGTGGCTGGCGGCTGGGCGCGCTGATCACTGCAGCTACTGCTGACTAGCCACCAACCGCCTGAAGACTGCGTTTACGTCAGCGGACAAAGACACTGGGTTTTGCGCAATAGGAGTCAAGCTTGGTTCCAACTTTGTGTTGGGTGTTGTAAGGGTGACTAAGAAGGAGCTGCGTGTGGAGGGCAAGTGCATATGTCAGCAGCATCTCAGGTGACAATGTCGTTGTTGCTGCTGCCATTCTTCCAACAGTTGGCATCTTGGACATATGGCACACTCAACTTCATCGGCATCTGCATGCCAGGCATTATGATCACGCGGGTGGTGCTCAAGTCTGTAGGTGAACAGTACAGTAAGCTAGAATAACTGGTCTGTGCTACTTTTATTGATGTTATCTTTCTGCCGGTGAACATTTCATGATGACAATAAGGATCCCTGATCTACATTGGCGATTGTCAGTCAACCGTCTAATACAACACCTATGCTCAGGCAACCTGCATGCAACAGTTGTGTGATGAGCTGTTCTTTTGACACATTATCAGTGTATCTCAGTTGCAGTCTGCTGCCTCTGGTGCTGCAGCGTATACCTCATCACATACTTCTGATTGGTGGTCCTGTGACTACTGTTACTGGTTGCCAGGCATGTTTGCTTTAGTTGTGACAAACCTGCCGTGCAATGCTGGGATGCACATCATTTACCAGTGTCAGATCATGACACACAGGTTCTTGATTGTGTCATGAGGCATATTTCATCACAAACAATTTATTTCAAATGTACGCGCTCCTGTGAGGTTATATGCTGTTGTTACTTATCAAGCAATGGGTGTCCTTGACAACTTCTGTCTGAACTTGTGCTGATGTGGCACCATGTGATGCAGCTTTGACCCACCAAACTCATACACATATATATGGACAACTAGTCATGCTCGGAGCAGCATGAGTGATCCTGCAACAGTTCAGTCACACTGTCGGCAACGGTTGCGGCTTGTGCATTGCCTGAGCCATTGGACATGACTGATGATACTGCCAGGCTGGGGTAGCAATACCTTTCTCCCCACTGGCTGGCAGCCCACAAGTAACTTTGGGCTCGACTTGTTGGATGACATGGGTTGCTAATTATATTCAGCATAATGCTACATGCATGCTGATGTCAATGTGTGTTGTTGGTTGCAGCCTGCCGCTGTACATGTGCTCAGCAGTGCTGCAAGGCATGTCCAGCTCTCAGGTCGTTCATTATATTTTTTGCTACTGTCTGAACACACCTTACATGTCCAGCTCAACAGTGCAGTGTCACCCACCACCGTGTTGCTTGCTTCTGATAGGTACTCACACCAGTAGAGTGCACTGTACACCATTCACTGAAGTCAGTGGTTTGGGCATTGCAGGGAGACTGCACAGAGCACAGATCATTATGGCTGATGACTGTACATGCTGACTGGTTTGGCAGTTGCCCTTATCGCAATCTGCGGGTGCACTATGTTCTCCCACTGGGATTATGATTTCATGTTGTGATGTCATGGCATATGCTGTTCTGCAGCTGCAACTGCCTCAATCTGTACATACGTGTGGCCTGAAGTCCATTAGTCAAAGCATGGTGGCTGATCAGCAAGTGCTCATGAGTGCATGCTGAAGTTCTGACAGCCGAGTCAGTGCGTTTGTAATCATCAGGTTTTATGATGCATGCCAGCAGGTTGCAGGCATTCTAACTTCAACTGTGTATGGCACACCAATACCAATACCAATACAATTGGGGGACTCCAACCCCTCCCGGCACTAGCCAGCGAGCCAGCGAATGGCTCATGGGACGCATGGTACCCTTCACCTCAATCGCGAGAACGTGCGGCCTCTGACCACACGTTTACGGGTCTCAGATCCAGTAGCAGTTTACCCCCCTGCGTAGGGCCCCCCTGCCAGGATTCGAACCTGGGTCTCCAGCCTATCGGGCCGGTATGCTACCACTACACCACGAGGACACACACTCTTGTCTCTGCAGCTCAGCAGAGTGGCACTCACAGGTCAGGTCCAGAGAGTGCTGCGCTAGTAGCCAAATTTTGTCTGCTTGGCTCCCAGGCACCAGTTGCAGTCTTAGTGTGTGTGTTGTGTGACCGGGCAGGCCACCCTTGAACGCCGTAACATACGCTGCCACAGCCATTACTGGCTGTTGAGTCCTTCTGCACTTGCTGCCTTGCTTCATATGCCTTGCATGTACTGGCAGAGAGTGTGAAAGAAATATAGCCATGCAGCAAGTTGAAATGCTATGGCAAATGCGCTGTCATGCGTTGGGGGCGCCACCCTGATATGATGCTTGTGCCTGTCGTCTGTTCTGGCTGTGAGTGTGGATAGTAGGGCCAGTGGTCAGCCGACAAAAGGTCGGTGATGCACAGGCTTGGCGTGTATGTGCATGACTCTGCGTGGTCATTGCTGGCGGATATACAGGTCGCACTCAGTTGCTTATATGCCTGTGCCAGACCAATGTGCTGCTTGTGATGGCATGTGCCTTCCATGCTGAAGCTTGCTTGGCATACATGTACAAGGCAGGCACAAGCATCACACCCGGGTGGCGCCCCCACGCATGTCAGTGCATTTGCCATTGCATCTCAACTTGTTGCATGGCTCAATTTCTTTTACATGTTGCATCTGTCTGTGCACATACTTGGTGCCTGCAATTGGAGGAAGGTTGCTGGGGTGTAGGGATTGGGTAGGCCAAATACCCACTGGTCATTGCAGTCTGCATGGCTGGATGGTGCATTGTTAGACAGTGTTGTCCTAGCTGGGTGTGAGACAGTGAGTGTCATTGGTCAACCTGGTTGACCATTGGCCGGGGCAGTACTGGCCTAACAGTACTGAGACCTGAGCAGCAAAGCTGGCTGGTCATCAGGAGACCACCCCCTTGTAACAGACACAAAACAAAACAAGGCTCTGTCGCCACCATGTACAGTTTGAACATGTTTCCGACCTCTCAGACTAGTCTGAGATGGAGTACTCCACACTACGATGGCACTACTCCCAGACAAAGTTGTCGAGCCGCAGTTTGACACATCTTGCCTCATGACTGATCGGTGTGACCCATGGGGATGTTCAATGCCATCAAATGCATAGTCTGCGTCAACAGCTCAACTGAAAAAGAAATTAAGCCATGCAGCAAGTAGAAATGCTATGGCAAATTTGATTTATATGCGCTGACATGCGTTGGGGGTGCCACCCAACCTGCTTGTCACTTTGCGTGCTGCCAGCATGGTGCACCACGTGGTGTGACTCACCGCCATTCCAAGGGCCTTGGAGGCCCATGTGCATGGCCAAGCACAATGCTCAACTCAAGTGAGGTCGTTTATTCCGCATTGAAACATCTGAGCGTTCTATACATAACAGTGATATGTTGCATTTGTTACTCCTGTCTGAATATCCTGAACATTATGCAAATGACCGTCACTGGCAGTTCGTAGCACACTGTGCCATCGAACGGCCAGTTGAAACAGAAAGAATGCAGCCCTGATGCTGCTGCCAACAAAACAATCCAACTAACAATCCTGTCAATAATGTGTGGAGTTTGGTTGAAAAGATTGGGGTTTCAGGAGCACATCCAGCCAGATGCTGCCTTCCACAAGCAGACCACTTTGCATGCAGACAACAGATGTCAGTGAATAAGCCGTCAGACACGACCACTGCTTACAACACAGTATCTCTTTACCTTCTACACAGTATGCAGAGCATTTGACGCTCATGACATTCCTAGAGCAGCACTTTGAAAGCCACAAAGGGCCTTGTGCACTGCAACAGGCTTGCTGCTGCCAGACAACAGCAACAGATGAAGACATGTTGAGCCACTCCCAGCCACTGTGCAGCTCCCACCAACGGCCGCTCATGCATGGCGACGACGGGCAGCGGCTGTCTTGCTGGTTGCTGCTGCCTTGACGACCTTTGGCTTCTCCTCCTGCAGCGGTACAGCATCAGGTGCATCATCAGCCTCATCACTGGCCTCATCATCACTGCCACCCTTTTGTGCACCCTTGCGATCTGTTGAGACGTGTTTCTTCTCCTTCTTCATCTGCATTTTCTCAACAATCATCTTGTGTGACACGAATGTTGCCATGATAAGGAAGGCTGACAAGGTGAGGTCCAGGAACAGCTCAAAGGTTTTGAGGCTGTTGACGACCTCTGCAAAAAATCCATTGGTGCAGAGACAGAGAGCATCAGAGGCAGTATATAATCAAGCTGTGCCACAACGGGCTACACTACAAGCTGCTGCTCAGCAGGGCCAAGTTCTGTCAAGGATCATTGCATCAGCTGAGCGTCAACATCCGGTGCTGTATCTCAGCAGTGCAATTGTAACAAGGCCTGACATCACTACGCCACCTGCATGCTGCAGATACGCCAAGACAGCATAGAGATCATCTTTACCCAGCATCAAAGAAGGTCTGCCTCCAAGCCCACCTGTGCTGTATAAACCATTGGTGTACTTGCTGTCAATGAACTTGGCCATAGCCATGGTTTGGTCATAGGTTGGCACACCACCACTGTTTGTGCCCTGGTGGTAGATCCAGCCATTCAATACTTCCTGCACAACAGAGAAGCAGTTGTAACAACACACACGCAGATCAATCAACCACTCAATCAGGAAATGTAGCTTGCCAAAGGTGCTATCAATGGCCCAATCTCAAGGCCTCGAAAGCACACTGGACAAACGGGTAAACCGTTGTTGCAGCGGCAGGCATGCCTTGTGTATGACTGCATTGGGAGGAGGCTTGGCTGAGAATATTTGTGGTTGTCAAAATCAAATGGATGAATTTGCTCACCGTAGCCGTGATGAGGGCCTGTATTGTGTTGAATGTCTTCAAAACGGACAAACTCTCTTTTACTGTGCCCAGTCTAGCTGCGGCACAGACAGGACACAACAACAAACCTCCCTTGAGTCCCCATGTGGCATGATATAGTGATTCAAGCAGCTGACCGGCCGCAATAGCAGAGTCAGCTGGCAGGCACTTGCATTCGGATGATATGATGGTGCTGCATGCAAGCAGGAGTTTGCCTGGACTCTTATGGGCAGAGCCTTGCCACCATCACTGAGACTGGTCAGAGAAGGTATCCAATGATGCTTAGGTGGGTTGCTGTCACACTCTTGGCCGTGTTGCAGACTGCTCTGCAGCTGCTGTGTTGTGCGTCAAGGGCTACCCATGCTGCAGGAACTGCTGCAGAGAGCCCTGCAACTGCTGACAACTGCTTCTGGAGTGGCTATTCAAGAGTTGAATGTATTGCACATGCAGATATGCTCACCCAGGTTGTAAACCAGCAGCAGCGTTACTTCCCCGGCAATCATGGCCAGCACATACTTGGGGAAGCCAGTGCCTGCGGGAGCAGCAAGTGAGGTAAACTTCACATCTTTCAGGCGGACACGCAGAGCTTGAGTGCCACACAAGCACCTTACGCCTTATGAGTGCCCGAGTTGCTAACTGCAAGTCATTCTGCTGCATTTGCAATGGTGAACACGCCATACAGCTCGGATGTGAACAACTAGTAGGTGTTGCAGCTGCAGGACACACTGGCTTTTACCTCCAACAACATCTGCTGCATAGGTCCATGCCAACTTCACCAGCAACACCACAATCTGCAGCATAACTTGAATACGGTGAACCAGGTGTAATGTTTGAGGCTTCTCAATTAGTGGCAGTCCCAGATTGTCATCAACTGCCACGCCTGCATAATCTGCTGTTGCATGACACAGGACTCACATGCAAGGAGATCAGCTTCTCGATGGAATCCTTGTACTGAGCCATGCGCTTGTAACCTGTTTGTACCGAATGCTCAAACAGGTCAGCAGCTGAAGCCCCTAGGCCTCTCAGCAGCAGCAGCAGCAGCACAGCCACTCACGGTCAGCAATAACCTCCCGATAACTGTGGTCTCGTCCATCTGTACCAGCCTACGCACATGTTGGTATGATCAGATACTGCAACCGGGATCATTGTGACAGCGCTGTAGCGTGCAGCTGCTGCCCTTACTGGTCTAGGAGGCATGATGGTGGCTCTACACGTGTCTGAAGGTGGTCACGAGGGATGATCGCGTTGCCCGACCAGTCGTAGATGATGCTGCCACTTTTTCTGCTTTGTCTGGTTGCTGAAGGCCAGTTGTTGTGCCGCGGAGCTGCAAGATGCCAACTCGGCCTTTTCTCTCAGTGAAGCAATGGCCGGGCAGCAGCTTTAGAATTCTCGTGTTGCCGAGGTTATTGTGCTGCCTACCACTTTTTCCAGCACCGTCCGTCTGCCTTCTTCGGTTACAAGAGAGGTTACAACAGTATCACAGAGTGGCGAGGTGCATTCGCAGCGCTCACGATACGTATGCCACCGGGATCAGCTTTACAGGTGGCACAACTGCTCTGAGTCTTCAGTCAGGCGTCGCAGGCAAACCTCATATACGTTCTCAGCGTGATGGCTTCACAGAGTAGCAAAGTCATCAACCTGGCCAAGTTCCTTGGCCAGGCTGCAAATCCATCAAACTTCATGCAGGCAGCAGCGCAGTTTTCTACCGCTGGAGGCGTCGCTGCTTACAAGCTTCCAGAGCTGCCTTATGCTTACAGTGCACTGGAGCCAGTAATCAGTGGTCAGATCATGGAACTGCACCACAGCAAGCACCACGCCACCTACGTCACCAACTTGAACAAAGCTCTTGAGGAGTATGCCGACGCTGAATCCAAGAAGGACCTGCAGAAGATGATCTCACTGCAGAGCGCCATCAATTTCAACGGAGGAGGTACAGTGTTGGTTCCTCTCCAGTTGACTCACTCATCATAATGTGGGTCCAAACGAGTCTGAAATGAGACGCACCTGCATCGTACATAATGTATTTGGCACACATGCCAGTGCGGCTGTCCGTCACCAGAGTCAATGCATGCTCATAGTTACTGTTGTTCTCCAGTAGTGGCCAGAAGGCAGAAGAAGCTGCAAGGCCACAGCAGATCAACAGTGTACTGCTGTCTGCTTACAGGCCACATTAATCACGATATCTTCTGGACAAACTTGTCCCCTGAGAAGGTGGGTAGCCATTCTGGCTCACAATGCATCATGTGTGCGCCAGCAGCAGCAAAAGTATCAGTAGCAGCAGCGGCAGCAGCAGCGGCTGATCTTGTTGCCACTTCTGTGCACGTACAGCAGAGCTGCACATGGTACAGTCTATGGGGCGTCATTCAAATACAAAACGTACAAGAATGCTAACTGATCACCAAGCCCAGAATTCAAGCAGATGATGCGGTCACATTCTCAATCTGCTTGGTTAAGGTTAGTGACAGGCAGAGTAATGCACAGTGAATATCAGAATTCCGGGACACATTGCTAGTGCTGCAATGCAGCCTCGTAAAGCCACTGTGTATCTGCTGCATTTGCCTCTTCACCGCAGGATGCTGCTCCTCTGTCTGGTGATCTGAAGCAGGCCATTGAGGCCAGGTGGGGCAGCAAAGATGCTTTCATCACTGAGTTCAACACGAAGACAGCGGCAGTGCAGGTGAGAAAGGCCACGGGACAGCTGTGCTGGGGCTGTACTGATGACACACACCTACTACAAGGGTGATTGACACATATGACACGACGGCAGGGCTGGTTATCCTGCCTGGCCACATCATAACCTTGGGGCAATGATGGTAACACACCAGTGTTGTGAAACTGTGCTTTGGGCTGAGGACTGCTTAGGGCTGAACTCTTCAGCCTCTCAGGAATGGGAGCCTGCTGTATGGTGATCCAGCAGACAGGAAACATACACTCAACTCACTGATTTCTGCGACAGAAGCATCTCTCAATTGCCGGGTTGATGACAGGTTGGCTGCTGCATTCCCTACTGCTACTGCTGCTACTGCTCCTGGTCAGGGGTCTGGTTGGGGTTGGCTTGGCTACAACAAGGCAACCAAGGGCCTGGAGATTGCAACATGTGCAAATCAAGACCCACTTGCAGCCAAGGTATGCGCACCATCAAAGCAGCATTGGGTGGCAACATGGCTGACCTGTGTTCCTCCTTGCACGATGTAATGGTGCATACGGCTTGTCTGGCAGGAAGGCTGTTATAATCGTTGGCTGCTGTTGTGGGCAGTTTATGATACTTAGAGTGGTGCTTAGGGGCAGCACTGCTTGAGCCCCTGCCTGACAATCACGGGACAACAAGCCACAGGCATGTCCAGTTGTACCTTTGTTGTAACCCCACAAGGCAGCCAAGGTTTTTGATCACTAGGGTTCTTTTGGTACTGATACCTCATGCATACTTGTTCATGCACAAGCGCCAGACATAACAAGTCTGCTGTTGAGGTCCAGCTGCCTATTGCATGACTGACTATGCATGTCTTCTTCTGGTGCACTCATGATCTTGCAGGGCCTGATTCCACTGCTGGGCGTGGACGTGTGGGAGCACGCCTACTACCTGCAGTACAAGAATGTGCGGCCAGACTACCTCAAGGCCATCTGGAGGGTGGTCAACTGGGACAATGTTGCACAGCGTTACGCTGCAGCCAAGAAGTAAGGCAGCAGTAGCCAAGCAATGCAGCAGCAAGGAGGAGTATTGAGCAGAATGACAGGGATGGCTCATGGCTATGCATACTGAAAGGCATTGCCATGGATCATTCGCACCCTGGCCCAAAGCCACGAACTTTGTGGGTCAGGCAGAAGCTGCAATTGCTTACTATGAAGCCTGCTATGTACAGCATGTACCGTCAGTTGCTGTATGGGCATGCGTGGTGGGACAAAGGGGGTGGGAGGGGCAAAGAGGATGGAGTTCGGGTGGTGGTGTCTGCCCTTACTCAGGGCCCATCCTCTAGTAGAGTGTGTCGCCGTGGGGTAGAGTGTCTGCCTGGGGGTTGTAGTCATGAATGTCATAACTAGTAGTCCGACGTAGATGACAACCATTGGTGAGTTTGTACATGTTTATGTCAAGGTTGCACACCTGGTTCAGACCCAGCAGGCACCTGTTGCATGTGGGCCATATTGCTGCTGCCCATTATAGGTGCAGCCCCTGTACCATTAACTGTGATGTAGATGGCATCTACAATTCATTGCTCATGCAGCACGACACCTTGTGTATGGTGCTTGATAGTGTAGGAGCACCTCAGCATCAGTTGTGTCGTGACATTCGTTGCAGAGCCACTGGCAACTTGCCCATCAGTGATGGCATGACTTATGATGGGGTCATCCCACTAGGTTGGCTGGGGTTGAAGCTCACTGAGCCTCAGCAAGGTGCAGCTGACACTTTGATCAAGCTTATCGTCAGTGATGCTTGTGCCACAGTATTGATTTGGGTCAAATACCATTGAGCCAGTAGTACCGATTGCCTGCTAATGTATATGGCCCTGCCAGCGGCTAATCGCTGACTTTGTCAGGCACTGCCAGCGATTCAATCGCAATCAATAAGGCTTAGGAAGGAAGGAAGGAAGTTACCCTTTCCGGCCGCAAGGCCCTTGGGAGAAGTACTTGGTGGCTCAGCCACACTGGCACACCAAGATTAAACCACCCTCCGGGGAGAAGGTGCCTTCAAGACACAAATCCCACTCAGTGGGGATGACCGACTCCAACACAAGACACACCAGCCGCTGACAGTGTCAGAGGCCATACAACAAAATGAGCAGCAAGTGGTGAACGCTACCCTATGCAACACATATCATACCACATCCAAGAATACCACCCTTTGGCAAACTTTGTTCAAGGAACACACACATAACCCATGACACCACACAATGCTGCTGTACCTGACACCCAACATGAAGCATGACGCAATCAACAGCAACCATGGTACTGTCCAGGGTTGGCTTTGATCATACCTGCAGGGCAGAAACCAGTCAACTATCATTGCAACTGTGCTTCAGGTTCTGTTGGGGATGAGTTTCATATGATTTTTGAGTGTGAGTGGTACAATCAAGTGCGGTCCCGTTTTCCCCGGTTGTTTGAGCAGTTTGGTGGCCATGAGACCTTGCATCACTCTATCACTACAGCTGGTCCTCATATGGCACGTTTCATGGGTCAGGATAAGCGTCTTGTGGCTGCATTTGTTCATTTGTGCTGGTTGTTGCGTTGCAATCCATATACACCTATGCATGTTTTTCATAATCTTTCTATGTCTGAGTTGAAGGTTGAGTCTGATGATCTTCTGCACGTTGAACTTGCAGATATTCAACCGGATTGAATCTGGTTTCTGTTTCTTTTTGGTGTGCCCCCATGAGCCATCAGTTGGCTCCTTTCGG
>JABEVS010000104.1:4074-162143 GCA_018290735.1 Coelastrella sp. MACC-549
CAGCGGCAGCAGCGGCAGCAGCGGCAGCAGCGGCAGCAGCGGCAGCAGCGGCAGCAGCGGCAGCAGCGGCAGCAGCGGCAGCAGCGGCAGCAGCGGCAGCAGCAGCAGCATTTTGGTGAAAATTGGCCAGCATAGTGTGTTAAGTACTTCTACATGGTCCATTTCTAGATTAATACACAGATTTAATGGCAAATGGGTGACTCAAAATCTCAGCCTTGAACCTACCTTCTGATCTTCATTTCCACACACTGCCCAGTGACAGCAGCACTCAATCATATACCGTAAATAAAATGAGGCTCGTACCTGGCAGGTGTGGTCCTGCCGGCTCTGTCACTTCAAGGAATTTAGGAAACACACATCCGGTCCCCTGGTGGGTGAGGGCTACACCTGTCACTGGGCCAACAGCAGCACTGGGAAAGTTCACATTTATGACTGTGCCTGCCTGGATAGCTTGCTGGTGATGAGGGAGGCCTGCCTGAAGTGTCTTAACAGTAGCCTGCAGGGCATGATCAGTCATTAATGTTGTTTATTAATGCATGTTATTACATACCATAACATACCAAACCATACCATATAGCCTGGCCCCTGAGGGGCACCCCGTAAGAGCCAACAAAGTCGCTCATGGGGAAATTTTCATTACTGACAATGCTGATTATCATCAGCATTAATGCAGGAGTACAACCACCAGTAACAGTAACATTGGATATCTATAGGTATAGCTATTTTTTTGAATAAAATTATCGGCATGCAAAGCTTTCGGCACACACAATAAAAAGATGCTCAAATGTATATACATTTACATACACCTATCAAGGTGTACGATTGCTGTTTGTTTTGCTGTGCATCTTCTGCTGTATACATAAATAAATACTAAACATATAAATAATAGATATTGTCAGGCCTGAGGTAGCCAGCAGGTCTCACTTGTATGAGGCTGACAGCAAGTGCTGCTGATGTGTCATACTGCTGCTGCTGCTTGGCACTGTGGTCAGCAAGAGACAGGGCTATGGCGGGAATGCCCTGAGCACAGCAGCAGCAGCAGCAGCAGCAGCAAAAATGAACAGCAGCAGCAACAGCAGCAGCAGCAGTGTACAGCAGCAGCAGTGTAAAGCAGCAGCAGCAGCGGTGCACAGCAGCAGTGTATTGTGGCAGTGAAACCAGCAGCAGCAGCAGCAGCAGCAGCAGCAGTGTTAGCAGCAGTGTTAGCAGCAGTGTACAGCAGCAGCAGCAGCAGCAGCAGCAGCAGTGTAGTGTGTAACAGAGTAAGCAGCAGCAGCAGCAGCAGTGTCAGCAGCAGCAGAAAACTTACACAACAACAGCACCTGGAGAAGCAGCAGCTCATATTATTCACACACTCACAGAAACCTTTGCTTTAATTCATGCCCAGTAGTAAGTGAGTACTTTTTGTCATTACAATTCCCTATTTTTTGCTTCAATCCAAACAGGCCATGAGATGAATATGAGGAAAAAACAGTTCACATTGGAAAAGCATACAGGCTGCTACCACTCCTTCACTGCTACCTCTTCACTGCTGCTGCTGCTGCTGCTGCTGCTGCTGCTGCTGCTGCTGCTGCTGCTGCTGCCGCTGCCGCTGCTGCTGCTGCTGCTGCTGGCACACAGGACTCACCTTGCATGCTGCTTCTCTTGCTGCTCCTACTGTCCCGCTGTCAATGACATGAAGCCCACTGCTGCTGCTGCTGCTGCTGCTGCTGCTGCTGGTGCAAGGCACTCACCTTGCATGCTGCTTCTCTTGCTGCTCCCACTGTGCCGCTGTAAATGATATGAAGCCCACAGTTGTCACCCCTGTTGATGCCTGAAGCCACCAGATCAAATTCAATGCCCTGTTACACATATTATAACAACTTGTCTTGATGTTTGCGTACATGTGGAGTTTATGTTGTATACATACACAAATGATAAGTGATGTTGAGTATGAATTGTCCTGTTGTCAACACATGTAGGTGTGGTCAGGGTCGTGTTTGAAATTCAATCCATAAGTCTAAAATTTTTCTTTTATTCTTTAGTAAAACACTGTTGATCTTATATATATTTCTTTTATTCTTTAATATAATACTTTTGATCTTATATATAATAACATGTCAAATCACTTGTGCATGTCTATACTGTCCATAGGCATCCAGCTGTGACTGCAGCTGAAGAATGTGCCATATTTGGATTAAATGACGTTCTTGCATGTTACCCCATCTTGCAGTTTACCTCAAACACCGGGCTGTTAAGTGCGAGCATGACGGCATCAGCAGGCGTCCCATCAACTGCAAATGACTGCACTGCGCCTGGAACATCAGAAGAGTAACACTGCAGATACCTGATCAGACAGCAGCAGCAGCAGCAGCAGCAGCAGCGGGCAGCAGCTGCAGCATTAGCGGTTATTAATTGAAGAAAAGTGGACTTAACATGAGTAAGCTATACCGCGTATTGTAACCGTCACAGAACTTGCAGACTGACGTATGAGGTGCAGTGGGGTTGCTGCAATGTGCTGCTGCTGCTGCTGCCGCCACCGCATGCTGCTGCTGCTGCCACCAGGTGCTGCTGTAAACCAGCCCTACAGAATGCAACCCACCTTCCAAGCGTGATAGCATGGCTCTGAGCAGATCTTTCACTGCTTGGTGCGCAAACATGGATGTCTGCAAAATCTGCTTTGGCCAAGTGTGCCACTAGGGCTCGTAGGCCCGGAGCCTTGATGCCATCGTCGTTTGATACCAGTATACGAGCTCTTTGATTGTTATGTACCATGAATTTGTCGGGAGGTTGAGCCTTGCAGTGCTGGATCGGTCGAAGGTGCCTGCTGTGTGGTGTAATGGCGGGTCTTGAAGGTAAGCTGCTATTCATCACACGCAGTGACGCATGTGTACGATGGGCAGATCTTTACTTGACCTACAGGCTCACGTGCAACTGGTGTCCTCATCTTCCACCGTTGATACCCACAAAGCGGGTAAGAAGTATAAATGGTCGGGGTGACGTTACGCCGTTTGTACTTCAAACCTGGACGGCACGCATGCTGATGTTGTACGTGGAAACAGAGACAGGCACCAATTACGGATCTTCATACATCGTCGCCGTTTTTCGCTACAGCTCAAGCTGCTGTTGACACGCATCCACCGCTATACTGCTATTTCATGAACTGCTTCATCCTTCATCGTCAGGCTGTGTTATGTCCTCACAACGTATGCAATCATCACAGTGACTCCAACAAACGGTTGATCGCCGCCCGAGGCCTGAAGGAGAACGTTGCATCCCTGCCCTCCTTTGAATCTATCAAAGCAGTGACCTTGCAGCCGATAAATCATACGATACCCAACGCCCCGGGAAAGAAAGCAAGTGTAGCAATATATAGTTATCTGGCGTCTAAGTATGGTGGGAAACTGACGGCAGAAGCAGCAGAGGAGGGTTTACAGTTGTATGATGAAGTGGTAGCAGAGGCCAAGGCTCAACCGGGGTCCCATCCGAATATTGACATACTGCTAGATGTGATCAGCAACCAAACGCCGCTAATCATAGAGATTACAGAACAGTAGGGTGAGTCTGCAGTGAGTGGAGAGCAACCAATGTCACAATGACGGTCATTGCATGATGCATTGCCAACACGAGGCATTAAATGATTAGAGCAGGGAGGTTTTGAAGTGCAATTTGCTGCACCTCATTTTAGGCCCATCAGAAGCTTTTCATTGTTGTTATCACTATCAAGCCGGGGCAGTACCATGCTATCGTGGAGTCAACAGGGGTACCAGCAAACTCTGCCACACAGTCTTGAAAGAGGTTGAGCCCTTGGGTGCAACATTCTGAATGAGCTGGCAACTGACAGCGTCAACCTGCTGCTGCTGGTGGCAAGCACATGACTTTAGCTTGTGAAATCGCGTGCCAAATGCTGTTGTGACAGAGCAAAATCCTCACTGCATGCATCACTTTTGTCGTGAAATCTGTCTTTTCTCGGCAGATGGCTTGAGTGTATTTTGGCGTGCTGCTGCTGCAGCTTGTGAGATGCTGCGTTTGAGCTGCTACTTCAACTTCAAGTGCCTTTTTTCCCCCTTACTTACCGGTGACACCACCATCATCAGGCCAGGCTTGTCATTTCCTGCAGCCCTGGAGGTGCCAAGGCGTCACACAGCAACGAGTGAAGTCAGCCGTGATGGACACAATGGCACAAGCAACGGTAGCTGCTGCTATAGCTGCCGCTGCCGCTGCAGCGACTAATCTCATTTGAATTGGATTGCTTTGAGTGAAGGTAGCAATAATGGACACAATGGCACAGGCCCTTCCGGGAACCAGTAGCTGCTGCTGTAGCTGCCGCTGCAGCGACTAGTCTCACTTGATTTGGATTGCTGGTTCATTGAGCTGGCTGGCAGCTTTATAAGCAACCTACAGGCCTACCCTAGACCATGCACATAGCAGGCAGTTTGCATCGTGCCTTGTCATGCTTTTCCTTTGTTCATCTATCCCGTTTGCAAACGGACAATTGTCCTTTGTCGGACACCAGTGCTGTCAGATTCAACTTAAATGCTTCAATCAAAACCCACACTGTGTGGGTGGATTTGAGGCGCGGGGCCGATGGCAGTAAATGCTATGGCTGCAAAGTACTGATTATTATTATTACACTGTGTGTGGCACTGCGGCATGGTGGGGGATCTCACTCAGCAGCCATGTCATGGTTTATTGTTGTCCGCTCCTGAAATGGGGCGCGTGGCCGATGGCAGGATTGCTATGGCTAATGGGTAATATATATACATGTACATGTATATATACATAGCCACGTCGTATCAATGGGTGCCGTCACTTATCCCGGCTACTATCCCTGAGGGGCCACACAAGTCTGTCTAAGAAGACCTCACACAAGTCATGACTGATCAGCCGTTGGCAACTGAGTTTAGGGTTTTCAAAGCAGTTCAGTACGTATCTGCAGTACGAATTGGCAGTTTCAAGCTTCATGTAGAGGTCACACACAGTCAACCGTTGCCCATGGTGGGCTTTCCTGACTTGGATCGTAGCGTAGGGCGTCTGTAGTACAGTATACTGTACTTTAAGAAATAGTAAGTGAGTTGACAAACTGACTTGCAAGTCTACCATGGTAGATCACTGGCCAGTGATTTACCCGATGATCGACAGATACCAGAAGCGAGTCACCAAGAGACGTGACTACAGCAGTGACACACTCCTAGTGTGAGCCTCAGCCTGAGAGCCGGGCTAGGGCTCAGTTCAAGGCCTAGAAGATGATAATATTAATCAGTACTTTGCAGCCATAGCATTTACTGCCATTGGCCCCGCGCCTCAAATCTACCCAGTGAATTCAATCCACTTTCGGTTCAAGGACTAGAAGATGCTCTAACACTAATGACCCCTGTACACACTATGATCGTCCGACAATACTATTGTTGAATGATTCAACTAAGTTAACAACTCTTGTTCAACTGCCTAACTAGCCTTCTGCTGGCCCGCTGGACTGGCAGTCCCACTTGCTGAGCTGCTGGTAGGTGCATTGACTGGTGGGCCAGCTGCCTGGCCTGCCGGATGAGCCGCATCTGCTGCCGGATGCTCGTAAGGCTCATACTCGTAGTATTGTACAGGCCTGTAGTTGGCCAAGGCAGATGAAAGGCCTGAGAAGCCACCAAGTTTCTTCTGCTGTTCTGGCTGCTGCTGCTGCTGCTGCTGCTGGGGTTCCTCAGGTACTGGAGCAGCAGCAGCAGGTGGCTGAGCTGCTGCTGCGGGTGTTGGTGTAGATTGCTTGACAGGTTCTGGTGTAGGTGCCACTGCCTGCTGCTGCTGCTGCTGCTGCTGTTGTTGGGCCGCTGGTTTGGGAGCTTCAGCAGGCGCTGCTGCGGCAGGTTGCTGCGATGTGCTGACCTTTGCTGGCTCTTGTGCTGCTGCAGTCTGTGGGGTGTGCTCTTCTGCTGATGTTGATGCTGGTGCTGGTTTGGAGTCTGCTGCTGCAGATGCTGGGGTTGTTGAGGCTTTAGGAGCAGGCTCTGGTGCTGCTGCTGCTGCTGCTGGCTGTGCTGCAGTTGGTGGCTCTGCTGCAACTGCCACTGGTGCAGCAGTATGGCCTGCAGTCCTCATATTACTCTTAGTGAGTGCTGGCATGATTTTGCCCAAGAAGCCCCTCAATCCAGTGAGCGCTTCTGCTGCTGTCTTGGCAGCTGATAACGTTGCCTTTGCTGGGATAGCTGCAATAGTGACTGGCGTGACTGGAGGAGTGAGAGAGGGTTCTTCAGTTGCTGTTGCTGCTGGATCCTTGCTGGCGTTAGCAGCCCTGGCAGCTAAAGTGCTCAACAGGGTTGATAGATCTGGAAGCTTGAACTGTATGGCTGAGGGTTCGCTGCTGTTGCCCGCTGATGCACCCGTAGAACCCGCAGCATGATGGTCCCCTCCAAAGAAGCTTGGTAGTGTGATGGTTGGCATTGCCGTGGGCTTTTTGA
Source organism: Coelastrella sp. MACC-549 (assembly GCA_018290735.1). Lineage (NCBI taxonomy): Eukaryota > Viridiplantae > Chlorophyta > Chlorophyceae > Sphaeropleales > Scenedesmaceae > Coelastrella > Coelastrella sp. MACC-549. The sequence continues at coordinate 10,503 of JABEVS010000104.1, forward strand.
ATATGCCTGTGATACTAGGGAACAGCTCCGTTATCCGGTTGTCGTCGTCGGAGCCCTTCGTCACACTGTCGACAACGCTGGTGAGATTTACCTTGGGCAGGACTTGACTGATAGCCAGAAGTACGTCATTTTTGGTGAGGTTGCTCATGCCTGTGAGGTTCATGACGTTTGGTACGCCGGCATATGGATCGCTGCCGTCCGTGGAACAGTCGCAGATCGTCCAGAGTTTGCTCATGTAGATACCCTCATTGCCGGCTTCTTCACCATTTGCGTCCAATGTATAATCTGATGGTGTTGCATCCAGGCATGTAGCTCCGACATACTTCTGGGAGTCTGGATGCACGGCAACCTGCTCGGCGTAGTGGACGACAGTGCCGACGCAGTTGCCGCCAAAGGCATCGGTGGTGCATCCCGTTGTTGCCAGCTTGCATGCCAGACCAGAGCACAGCTCACTGCCACCAAAGCCAATTCCATTGTTGGTTCCATAGCATATCATGTTGGCGACGTCCTTACCCACACCAGAGATCGCACAGCTGCTGCTGGCACATTTGCCACTGCTCAGGCAGCAACCGCCCCTGCAGGCTGACTTTGTGTATGGAGGATTCCAGACACAATAGCTGAACTGATTCATGGAGGCTTGTTCGTCACACATATCCGTTTTTGGTGCACAAACTGAGGGGTCGGAATTCGCATTTGAGCTGGACTCAAGGTCGAGGTCTGCTGCTGCCGCTGCTGCTGCTGGTGGAGGACAGTTGCCTGAGCCCCAAACAAACTGCAGCTGCTGCAGGGCCCCTGGCTTGGAGTCTGCAGCACAAACAGCGACAGCAGTAAACCCTCTGTCAATTTAAGCCTTTGCACTATATATAAAACTGCAAAAGTAGCAGTGAGGCAAATTGTGCTGGTGTAGTCTATCAGCATGCCACTCTGCTGTTTCTGAGTAGTAGATCATCCATCTGCCCTGTAGCTATTGGCTATGTGCAACATTGAGTGCATAGTGCGTAGTTATTGCAAGCAATTTACTTCTAATAATCATCATCAATCCTTTGCAGCCATAGCATTTACTGCCATCGGCCCCGCGTGAATGCAAGCAGTTTACTTCTGTGCTAGCGGGCACAGTCCCTGCACTGCACAGAAATTCGCTGTCTGCTGCTGCTTATCCAAGCCACATTGGTTAGGCCACAAATCAAGGCCATTCAACTTGAGGCTTGGGAAGAAGCAGTCATGGGCATGGCATTCTACGCAGCCTGTGCTGCGTAGGCACTGCTACTACACCCCTGCTGCCACAGAAGCCAGCTGTGGTGTTATCATAGCATACCAAATTCACAGCTACGTGCAACTGAGACTCAATATTTTGTTGCCAGCTGGCGACCAGATGATCTCTGCTAAGGCGACCTCTGTTGAATGACTACACAGCAACATGCTCCATTGAATATTCAGATGTACTGGCAGTGCTTTATTGCAATTAACTTGTCTATTTAGTTGGTTCCTGCATCATCACTCACCAACAACAGCTTGGAAACCTCTGATAGCTACCAGCCGCCCCCCTGTCTTGTTTGCTGTTGTGGTAGCCAGGGCTGCAGGGGCACTGGCACTACCAACAGAGACACTACGGCCCTGATTGGTGGTCAATTTGACATATTCTATACACCTGTAAGCACAATAAGCAGCCAGCAAGCAGCGATTTCTTCAACTCGTTATCAATGCGTTGAGGTGCGGTGCGGTGCTCAAGATAGGGGTTGCAAATACACATGATGCTACTAGTGACCCACATGGAAAGGTTAACGATTTGATAAGGTAAAGTGGCTGGAGGAATGGCCAGTTTCTGATGCTGGTCCTGAGGGGCACCAGCACTCAGTGATTTTAGTAGTATGTTTCACTGCATCAGCAGCCGCAGCAGTAGCAGCAGCAGCAGGCATTTTTGAGTGCAGCATCCGCTGAAGATTTGCAGACCCAGGCTGCAAGCAGCTGAAGATAAACCCTCTGCGGTGCAGTCTTACCTTGTTGCCTTGTAGTCAGCTTTTGTGACATATTCTCCATCTTTGAGTTTCAGTGCTTCCTCTGTGCTGTTTGCTGATGTGCCGATCATGCCTCGTGCTGGTTGTTGTCCATACACTGCTTTGAATCCTTTTAGGCAACCTGCTACCTTATTGTAATACAGGGATACCTGAACTATGCTGCCTTCACTGATGAGCTGCGTGTGATCGACGTACTTTGCGCCTGATTTCTTGGTGCCTAGGGATTTGCTGTATGTGAGATCAGGGCAGCCTTGTTGTGCATCTGCTGCTGCAGCAAGCAAAAAGCAAAGTAGCGAATGTTTCAGTAATTGCCTGATAGCCGCATGACATTGTTGTATATCTCAGACACATAACTCTTGGTCGTATGGCTGGTGACCGCTGCCTCAAGACATATCACTTGAAGCAGATGAAGTGCATGTTGTCACTGTACTGCTTATAGTATTGCTGCTGATGCTTCTACGCAGAACCAGCTAATTCAAGGACATGCAGGCACCCATATGTTTGTATTGCACACATTATTGCATTAAACAAGCGTGCAGACTGGCAATCGTCAAGCCCAGTTCATGTGCGTGCTTGCAGGGGACTGGACTTGGGTATCCCATATCCATATCCATATCAACTGCTATACCCCCACAACTCTTGATATTTCATTACCTGCAGCAATTGATGCAGCTAGTGCTAAGGCAACTGCCATCCACAGACATCTGCAGCTCGCCACCATCTTTAGGTTCGCGCAACCCGTTTAGAATGTACGCTCACCCGCTGATCACAACAAGAGCATACGTATATGTTTGCTATGGTGTTTAAGTCCACAAGATCGGGCCAATGAGCTTTTGTGCCGTTCACCCGCAGTACACGCTTGAGCAGTACGGCTCAGATGGCCCAAGTTGCCAGATGATATCACCTCAGAATATGCTTAAACCTTCAATCGTTACTGTGGACAACCTTATTCAGGTTCGCGGCACTACCTTCCGCGCGGTAAACCTCATCGCCATGTCACCTGCTGCTCCGAATGCCTCATTCTGTGTCAGTACTATGCAGGTAGCGTTCCTAAACTGCTGGTTCTTAAGTATGCTGTACTATATATGTGGCAGTCAGGCTGTGTTGCTATGCATAGCTTCGCGTGAAGATGACCAACCCACGTGCACTGGAGAACCTGGAGGTCACACAGGTGCGCGATTCGAACGTCCGGCAGACGCACCCGTTGTCTAGTCTGTCCGTCCAACAGATACAGCCAATGCAGATGCAGACACTGCGCAGTACTACTGCGGCAGTGCCACCAGCTAGTGCCACTATAGTGCCATATTCAAAGTTTGGCATGCCACAAGCCTCTTACTCTTGCTCAAGCTCCAGCAGCCATGTCAGCACCAAAGCTATTCATGAGAAGTTAACAACCGTACACAGCTCACCCATAAATGCCAGACAAATTCTATCAGAATGTTGAGCACCCATTGGCACTGCCAACACAAAACTGCTTTGATGGGCACTGCCTGGTGTCTTGGAGACAGTGGTGCTGGCTGAGCTTGCTACATAATGCCCCCAACGCATGTCATTGCATTTGTCATAGCATCTCAACTTGCTGCATGGCTCAATTTCTTTTACATGAAGGAGGTGCACACCAGCAGAAGCAGCTGCAATCACTGCGGCTTTGGAAGCAGACTCTTGTTGAGCAATACCGCTTAGGAGGATAACAAACGTTCAACAAAATGTTCATAAGATCATACACTGCTGCGGCCAGGTATGAATTATGAGGTCAAGTGCTGGCGTGGAGCACAACAGCAGTGGTGTGGCCTGACATCGCTGCTGTCATCACCCAACGATGTTGCTACCGATTAGCAAGTGAAGCAGGCTCACTGCAATCCAAAATAACACCTGAACACCTAGCCATACTCTGTCGCATGTCATCACAGGTAAACCTGCTGCTGCTGCTACTGCTGCTGCTGTTCTTTACTATAGGGTAAGAGGAAGCTGTACAGCTGGTGCTATGGCCGACCAGTAAGCCATCCAGTGCTGCTGCTGCTGCTGCTGCTGCTGGCAGTCAATGAAGAATGATGATCAACTGCGGCCTGCTACTACTGCTACACCAAGCAAAATGCACCAAGCAGTAGACGAAGCAGCAGATCTACTGCTGCTGCAGCTCCTGTGATCCAACAATGCAGCAGGTCTCATGCAGCTGCCAACGGAGGATGTCCCCACAACACCTGCTGAAGAGCAGCAACCCACACCCATGTATAACTCAATCATGCACACTTCCGATGGACGGCGCTGGGCCCAATCTCTTCGTATTCTGCTTTGATCATGAAATGATTCTGGTGTGCCACCAGTTTGGCCATGACAGCACCGCCAACCCAGGGCGCATACTGCGGAGATGGCAGCGCCATGTACTCCGGCAACTGACATAGGATCGGTGCTAAGCTGTTTGGCAGCTGCGCTGTCATGTCCTGAAGTACCCTTTTGCCTATGCCAGGGATGCAGGCTCCGCCACCAGACAGCAGGACTGTTTCTGTGATGCTGCGCTTTACCGAGGGGTCCGGATGATCGTTCAAGCTTTCTAAGATGCTGTCTATGAGGCCAGGAGCTGCATGACCCAGTAGTGTTGGATCAAACAGTGCTTCTGCCACCTGATGACCTTCTGTTGTGACTGTTATTTTTGAGCCGTCTGGTAGAGTGTACTCCTGCTGTGGTGCTTCATTGCTGCTGCTGTTTGACTGCAGTTGTGTTGGGTCTGCTGCAGCTGTGGTGGACTGCTGCATGAGTTGCTGATATGCATCTGCTGATGCAGCAGCAGCACAGCACTGCACCTTGAGTGCATTGAGCTGTTGCGAGGTCAGCTTCAGCCCCTGCTGCTTTTGAATAAGCTTGCCCAGCAGTTCTGTGAGCTGCTCCCCAGCAAAGCTCAACCTCACAGCACCAGGCGCATTAGTGACGCCTTCCGTGACTGTTGCGATATCTATTTTTCCGTGTCCTATGTCTATGCTGCACCCTGCAAGCTTTCCAGCTGCAAAAAGGGAACAAACAGCTGCATCATGCAGAAACATGCCCATGACATTGAAGCCCTCAAACATGAGTTGTGCTAGCTGCTCGCGCTCCGCCTTGCCGACGAACAACGGCTCTACGAATAGTATACTGCCCTCTTCGCCTTTGATCCAGCCTAGCTGCTCGTAGAGAAGGTAGTTGAGCATGGAGTCTAGGTAATCTACATTAGTGATGAAGCCCTTGTCTATCACTTTCTGACTCCTGCCACTGATGCTAGCAGATTGCTGATTGTTTGAACCATCTATACGGTTGCGTACTGTTACTAGAGAGGGGGTCACAATGCGTGGCTCGTGCTCGCTGGGCACATGAGCTGCATAGCCAGCTTTGATGCTTTCACTGCCCAGATCAATTACTACGGGGTTGTCTGTGCTCATTTGTAGTTCAAGTCACCTGTAAGAGTACTCTGAGTAATCAAAGCATCTGTGATACGGCACAGCGGGTTGGATAAGCCAGCTGTACTGATGTGAACAGCAAGAGTGCGCAGTACAATCTGATCAGTATCTGAAAGCTACTCCGATGGCCTAACAATTGAGCAGCACAACGTGGTATCCTCACTACTGGCAGGACTGAGCGTGGCCCCAGTTGAGCGCGTCCCGCCTGTACGTTGGCAGTGACAACAACAGCGCGACTCTAGCTGTTCCGCGCATCAGCAATCCAAACAGGTCATCTTGCTGCAACGGCTCCAACAGCGTCTTCACCAGATTGATGCATTCGCTGGCTGGCCACATGTCTGCACCTCATCATCCTGTCTGCTGCTCGATCAGCAACCTCATCATGTCCGACGAGCAGAATGTCCTGCACCTTGTGCCCGAACAAACAGAAGATAATGATACTCTCTTGAGTGCGAAAATGGCGATGCAGCTGCGGATCTGGCAGCAGCAGCCCAGCAAGGCAGTAGGTGCTCAGGACTTCTGCTGAATTGAAGGAAGCAGCGTGATCACCAATACGTCACTAGCGTTGCATGTTATATCTGAACAACGTTTTGATCACAAACAGCAGCGGGGGATGGGACTGGGCCCTCGCAGCTGGCTTCAGACCTGCATTCTTGTCTGGCCTCTGTGACTGATAGTTCCCTCCAAGGTGCTCATACTATAACCAAAAAGTCTCAAGCGCCATTTCAAACCAATGCTGCAGGTTTTAGAAGTGATAAATGACTGTCACAGCGTCGACAGCCTCATAGACGCTGATCTTCAAGCCCTAGTGATCTTCGCTGTCATGAACCCCATCAGTCAGGTCTTACCCCCAAATGTGGCATACCTGCATCGGCTCATCAAGCTGCTGATACAGCAAGTAGAAGAGAGTAGGGCAGAGCTGTCGGAATCTCTGCTGAACGTTTATACTGCCCTACTGAGGAATGTCAACAGCAGCAGCAGCAGCAGCAGCAGCAGTGAGTATCAGCAGGTAAGTGCAGTCAGACAATTAAACTTGTGTGCCCACCATATCAAATTCAGCAGTACAGATGTTTCCCTAGTCTGTGCAGTGAGTTTGCCGGCAGAGACTGCTGCGGATTGTATGTACAGCTCACAGCCCTCAATTGAGTGCTACTAAACAGTTATCCCTGATCCATTCCACTGTGTCTCAATAATTTCTGGGTCACTCCAGTAGGCAACTTGCGTGGGGGCCCCCAGGAAAGTGCAAAGTTACATTCTCTATGTTCTTGCTATGCTTTGTACTGCATGCCATTTACAATTTGCATCATGCATCGCGTAAATTACCAATCAACCAGCCAATTTGTTGCAAATTGAGGTGTAGTTACACCTGCAGGACAGCTCTTGGCGCTACAAGACTTTCTACTACAGCAGCAACCCCTCTTGGCAACAGCTGCAGCACCTGCAGCAGCAGCACACACAACACTGCCTCAGCATCACTCAGCAACAACAGCAGCAGCAGCAGGACCACCACCAGCAGCTACAGCAGGACCAGCAGCAGCAGCAGGCAGCGGGCGGCATGCCCGCCACTCAGTTGCTGCAGCTGCAACTACGGCAGCAGCATATGTCACAATTGACAGCTGCAGCAAGGCCAGCAGGGCAGCAGCACCTGCAGGATCACTGCTCCCAGATCAACCATAAAGGCATCTCAGATCTGGCAGCAGCTCATGCAGTCTCTGACTCCCACTGCCAAACCCACCACCACCAGCAACAGCAGCAGTCACAGGATCATGCTGAACAATTTCCAGCCCGCAAGTCGGACCCTGCAGCAGATTCAGCAGAGGCTGCAGCACAAGAGCAGCAGCAGCAGCAACAGCAGCAGCAGCAGCAGTGCTGGTCCTGTGAGGCTGGCCTCTTGTCTGTCTACATGTCCGAGAACCTGTTTGAGGGCGGCACTGGCTGTCACATGTGGGATGCTGGGTTCCTGCTTGCAGAGTTTGTGCTCAACCACCCACAGCTGTTTGCAGGTCAGGGGGAGCACAATGGTTGTTGTGCTCAATGGCGGAGATTCCACAAGCATTTGCTGGCACCACTTACTGAGTTGGCAATTGTTTCGTTGGTTTGTACTATTGAAATGATGACTGGAAGTTGAGTGGGACAAGTTGGCAGTTGGGGTTGAAAAGGAGGCCAAGATCCTCTGGACATTCTGCTGCCACTGGCAAACTGTGTTATTAACTATGTGCTTGATCCAATGTATGGCAACAGCAATGCATTTGTCTGCACGTCTGTGCGGTGCCAGTCAGCGCAGTGCGGTCCTGCTGATAGCAAAAGGGAGCTGTTGCTCTCGCTAATTGTTCTATGGCTTTACAACTGCTGCAGGCAAACGCTGCATAGAGATTGGCTGTGGGCCTGGCCTGGTGGCGAGCTGCCTTTGCAGGGTGGGCACCCAGCAGCTGCTGCTGACAGATGGTGATCCAAGAACCCTTGTGAACTGCATCAGCAACTTGAATATCAACGGACATGGTCATGCTCGGTTGATTGGGAGCTGGAGTGAAGCTGCAGGAGCGAAGCAGCTGGAGCAGCAGAAGGGCGGGTGTCCACAGCAGCAGCAGGAGGTGGGTCTGTGGCGTGCCGTGCAGTGCTAATAGGCATGTCAGATGGCAGTACCTGCTTTGTTGTCTACAATGCGGAATTACACAGCATGGATGGGTTGAAGGGTGGGCTTGTCTTTGTCGAATAATGAAGCTGCAGAACTTTTTATCAGTGATGGAGCATGAATCAAAACCAATATACCATGCAAGAGTTGCTTCGGTTCATGAGTTCTCTGATGCTGATGGCTGCTGCTGATCAAAACTATGCTTAATGGTTTGCTGTTGCGAGTGATTGTGGACAAAACAGAACAGCATCGCCCTGACAGTGCGTTGAGCAGCTTGTCCCTGAGCAGGCACCATGGTTGTGGTTCTGCAGGTGCTGGCCTGCCCACTAGATTGGCATGAGGATGTTCCAGGACTGTGTGCAGACATCATTGTTGGGAGCGACATTTGCTACGACCCCGAAGCCGTCCCAAGCCTTGTGAGACTTCTGCAACAGCTACTGGGCGCAAGGCGAACAGCACAAAGTACACCTCCGTTCCTAGATGCGGAAAGTTCTTTGTGTGAAACTGTTAGACAGAGTTGCGTGGCCTACATTGCTACTACCAAGCGGCAAGACAGCACCTTGGGCAAGTTTGAGCGCCTGGCAAGCGAGCATGGTCTGTCAGTGCAGGCAATGGCCATGGAGCCTTCCGCTTGGGGGCAGCAGGCACCAATATTGTTTCAAGAGCTTGTAGCACTTCAAAATCGTGAGGCCCGCTTTGTTTTGCACCGAGTTTGCCGAAGCCCTTTTTAACGCATGTCACTTCAGGACACTTTGAATTTCTGTTATCCAGCACATCGCCTGATCCCTGGCACAGTGGTGTCCGATCTCATGGATAAGGTACCCGAGAACTGTAAATCGGACTGATCCTGAAAGCGGCTGCCTGTGTCGTCACAAACTGCTATCCTTGGCAGGGATCTGCAGCTTTAGAGCTCTCGCAAGACACTGTTGCGAACCAAACTATATTGCGATCTTCGAGGATGCTGTGCAGCAACATGCAGACTATCCTGAGCAACAGAGCTCATACATCCATCGCGCCTTTGCCAACTACAAGCCCTCGTTGTGCCAGGGTAGCTCGGCCTTGCACAAAGAGAGTAAATGTTCATGGTCTTTGGGCACAGCAAGCAGATGTCGGCAACAGCGGCCTGTGGCTCCCCCCCACACGACCCAAGCGGGACAGCATTAAAGCACAGGCCTCAAACAATGGTTTCAACATGGCAAAGATCAAGGTTAGCTTGTGATGCATGCAGTACGTTGATCTCTCCAAGCGTGCATGCTTACGCGCGCTGTTGTCCAGGTTGTTGGAGTAGGTGGAGGAGGCAGCAATGCTGTCAACCGAATGCTGTCAAGCCAGCTTACAGGGGTAGAGCTGATGATCATGAACACAGATGCACAGGTAGGTGTATGACACGCTACCTGTAGCTCTTTATGGATGATGTAACAAACAACCACCGTGCTACATCTGGTTCAGCGCCTGATATCAGTTTTGCATTGCCTGCAGCGGTATGTTGCCGCAGATCGAGGGTTTGCACTCTTTGCGCCACGTAAATAATATGTCACGCTTACATGCGTGCCGAATGTTCATATAAAATGGCAACGAGGCAAAGCCAATGTTGCCTCTGCTGCCGGGGAGTCAGCAACATACCAAACATGCTGGGGTTGATCTACTGCTGCAGGCGCTCACTTCTAGTCCTCTCAACACCAACAGCAAGTTGCAGATTGGTGGCAAGCTGACAAGGGGTCTAGGTGCTGGTGGAAACCCAAACATTGGCCTGGTGAGTACACACATCCGCTCCATAGTCCACTGCAACTTGAGCAGCAGCAGGTCCCTGACATATAAACAGATCCTTGCTCTGATTAACTTTCATACCTTTTTATGAACACATGAAACATGCAGCAGTCGTGCACTTTGATTTCTTTGAGTAGCATGCCTGAGCTATTATGCATAAGCTGCAGCAGCATGGGCGCCAACCCACCAGAAGCCACCTGCTGGCAGCTCAGCGATCTGATTCCTGATACTGTTCTTTTCATTGTATGTTTATCATGCTTTGGTTACTGTTCTTTGACCCAAATGCCACTCCATCACCTACTGAAACCAGTCAGATCAAGCAAGACAGGAAAGTATGTAGTTCTATAGACCGCGCGTATGCTTTTGAGCACACCAACTACCTTTTCACCGCATGTATATGACCTATCTCATCCGGGTTTTCATCTGCAGGAAGCTGCTCAGGAGAGCAAGCAGGATGTTGAGGCAGCTCTGAAGGGCGCTGACATGGTCTTTGTCACGGTGCGTCATAACATTGCATTGCCAGCGTCACATCACAATTAACACCTGTTACTGGTTGCATAACAGCAGCAGCAGCAGCACCCAAGTTGTGGCCCGTGGATTGGTGGCAGGCTTCTAGGCCGTGTGTTTCTAGATAAGTATATACTGCAGTGATGTCAGCTGTAGTGCTGTGAGCACCTGCCACACCCGCTCACTAGGTTGTAAGGTTGTAAGCAAGCAGCGTGCTCTGGTCCTGTCTTGCAATTGCTATTCCGCTGTCTTGCAATTGGTATTCAAGAAAACCAGCGAACACTGGCACAGATGCTCATGTTTTCACACAGATAACGGTCAAACAGCCTGTGAGTGAAAGTGGTGTAGTACTGCCTTCTGTACGGTTTAGTGAATGCAGCAGCTGCTGCTGCTAACCAATGTTGTTTTTATGAACGCCAGACATCTGCTGCTGTACTGCTGTGGATGCTCAGTTCTAGCTGCTGCCCTTTGCTATTGGTACTCATGAATCCTGCAGGCTGGTATGGGTGGTGGCACCGGCAGTGGCGCTGCTCCTGTTGTTGCTGCTACTGCTCGCGAGTTGGGTATCCTCACAGTGGGCATTGTCACCCTGCCCTTCACATTTGAGGGCAGGCAGCGTAAGAACCAGGTGAGGTGGCGTGCCGCATTGAAGCCGCATTTCACTTCATGAAATCTATAAATATCACTGGTGCATACCAATGGATAGATACTGCTTATGGTAACTTGCAAGGAATGCAACAGCGCCACTCTTGATAGATAGCTGTCGGCTCCCCCAACAGGCTTCTGTCAGGAGTAGCGCTCTTGCATTCTTGGTTGAAACACATCAGCGTCACTAGCAGGCCAGGTTTTGTGCCCCACTTATGCTGGGGTGGTGTTTGTGCTGCGTCTAAGCGCAAACAACAAGAGCAGTCCTGAGCATTGCCTGTCATGGGGAGTGCAAATTTAAATGCAGACTCCAGCCAACTATGGCAACAAATGAAAACCTCTTGCTGCCCGTCAACCTATTGTGTGGCTTGCGTTGCCATGAGGTGCTGCTGTATCCTTGCCATTGCTCTAGAGCATGACACTGTGGCTACTGTTTCCACAGATCTCCTAAGCAGCAAGTAAGTCCCTCAGATTTGTTGCTGCATGCCAATTGCTTGTAATAGATGCTGTGTGGCACTGGCAGCCCATAACACTGCTGCTGCTGCTGTTTCTGTGTGCAGGCCACTCAAGCTGTTGCTGCACTGCGTGAAGCTGTAGACACACTGATTGTCATTCCCAATGACAGACTGCTGACAGGTAGGTTGAGCTACAATCACTCTTGACTGCAGAAGGCTGTGATAGCGGAAGCAGGAACCCAATTGTTTGAGGTTGCAGTCCACAAGCTGATTATCACTCAGCGGCATGTTGTAAATAGTGACTGCTGCTAGCAAATTCAAGTATGTGTGAGCATTTCTTCTCCAAGTATACGTTGGTAGTTCAACTGCCTGATCTTTCTGTTTCATGACATGCTATAATAGAAACAACGAGGTATGGAGAAAGTTCTGTGGAGGGTGCCTAGATATGTGTTGTTGTTCTTGTGCTGTAATGTACTGTGCTTCAGCCATGCACCAGATACAACCAGGTGACCCTTCAGCAATGCATGGAAAATGTCGCCCATAGGTATGAATAACCTCCAATTGTCGACATCATCATGACGAATCTTGCTGGTAAGTAGAAGAAAACATTGTTGCAGGGGATACTCACATACATGTTGTTATTGTGCTGTACTGTGCTGTCTTTCAGCCATGGACCAGAATGTTCCCATGACAGAGGCGTTCCGTGTGGCTGATGATGTGCTGAGGGCCGGAGTCAGGGGAATCAGCGACATCATCACAGTGAGTGACTGATGTCTAATTCTTATGAATGACAGCAGCAGCAGCACACTACCATGACTGAGTAGTAGCAGCAGCAGAGGCAGCAGCAGCAGCAACAACAGCGGCACAGTCCATGATTGCCTGCAATGCTTGATGTACCAGGAGCACCCTGATTGACATGAATGGTTGATGAGCTGCTAGAATTCCAACAGAAAGCAGCGCTTTATGTTGGTGCCGAGCACTTAACTCCAGCTCAGACTGTGCAAGCAGCGAGGGCAAACTCTGAGCCTTTCCTACGATGCATCTCTGCCGATACACTTTTCCATTACATTGCTTTATATGATGTGTAACTGGCATCAGTCAAGAGGCGTCAGCAGAGCCGTGCAACGTCTCCTGATGGTTTGCTGCTGGCTGCTGTTTTGCTATTCAAATGTGTCTGTTTCTTCAGGTTCCTGGCCTTGTGAATGTTGACTTTGCTGATGTTCGTGCCGTGATGACGAATGCTGGCAGCAGTCTCATGGGCCAGGGCAGGGCTGGAGGCCAGGACAGGTGAGCAGCAGCAGCAGCTTTGTTTCCAGCAGCACCAGCAGTGACAGCGAAAGCAACAGCCTCATAGGGCAGGGCGGGAGGCCTGGATGGGCCAGCAGCAGCAACCGCAGCAGCAGCAGCAGCACTCAGTAGTATGCTCAAGCAACAAAGCACGCAACACAGACACAGTGGTAGAACAGCACTTGCTTGCTTTCCCATCCACTCCATACCTCAATGGCATAAGCGATGGAAATCTGCCGACGTCCTATTCGTGTAGGACGCGCCCATGCACCACTGTCTGTGTGCCCCCATGTTTCTGCACTGCAGGGCTGTTCAAGCTGCTCTTGCTGCCACTGCCAGTCCCCTGCTGGAGGTTGGCATCAACCAGGCCACAGGCATTGTGTGGAACATCACAGGGCCTCCAGACATGTCACTCTTTGAGGTGGGCAGGGGGCTGAATTGTTTCATTTTCCTCTATTTTCTTTTCTCTCACTAACTCAAACTGGATTCAAGCAATAGATCTGTGAGCTTTCGGGGTTTGAGAGGCATGGTATTGTGCTGGTGGCTGACTATGAGACACAGACAGCCCCAGCCAGCAACACAACCACCCTTGTGACCTTATAAATGTAAGGTGCTATGCTATATTATGCAAATTTGTGGAATATGCCACATGTGTGAAAAAAAAAAACTGGATTAGATATCAGTACAATTGCTTTCCAATGATATGGGACATCCAGTATAGAAGTATATCATGCCAAAAATACTAGTCCACTTTGGGTGTCAAATAGGTAAGCCATGGCCTTTGGCTAACCTCTTTGGTGCCCAAAGTGGACTAGTGTTTTTCGCCGCGATATACTTCTGAACTGGACGTCCCTATTCATGGTCCGGAATTTCTTTTCGCCAGGCAAAACTGCCTTCAAGCAGCATCCCTGCTCACTGCGCAGCTGCTCCTGCTGCTGTAGGTGAATGAGGCTGCTGAGATCATCTATGATCTGGTTGATCCTGATGCCAATCTGATCTTTGGAGCTGTGATTGATCCAGCCATGCAGGATGAGGTGTCCATCACACTCATTGCCACAGGTGAGCTGCTGCTGCTGCTGCTAGGGTCTGTACAGGAGACTGTGCAGCACAGTTCATGCCTGGAATGAATGTGAACTATATTATAATTCTGTTTTTCTATGGATTTGACCTGTTTGTTGCAACCATTGCAAGTGACTTGAACCGTTCAAGGGATACACAGCAGCTGCTAACATTTACTGATCTCAGCCACAGGTGAGCAGCTTGAGCTGGGGTTCACCCTAATCAATCTGACTCGTCTGATAGCAGCTTGTGCTCCCAGACGGTTCAGATCAGATTGGTCGGAGTGAAGTCTAGCACAAGCTGCTCACCTGTGGCTGAGATGTATATGTCTGAGGCCTCTGTATTGAAAGTCACTCTTGTATGTTTCATTGTGGTTCTTTTGAGACCGTCTCACAAAGCAGTGCAGGGAGCAATATCGTGGTAACAATACCAGCATGTATTGGCGATATTAATATAGTATAATTATGTTGTGTCTACAGTTTCAATGTATCATCAATATAGTTTAATGTCATGTCGTAAATATAATATAATGAGAGATTTGTTTTGGTATTTCATGTTATGTTTTTCTCTCGTGCAGGTGTTGGACCCCGGGACCCTAACTACGCCGCCTCACTCCAGGTCCCTGCACCCAAGCAGCAGCAGCAGCCAGCAGCAGCACGTGCAACATCCCCAGCAGCAGCCATGAACGGCAACGGAGCAGCACCACAGCCTGTGAGACAGCACATGCCCGCGGAATCCGCCGGCGGCAGCGGCAGTGCTGCTGCTGCTAATGGCAGCAGGCCCAATGTTGTTGTGGAGCGTCCTGCTGCTGCTCAGCCCAAAGTGAGGGCGGATGTGCCGACAGGTGGTGTTGAGATTCCGGCATTCCTGCGACGCCTCAACAAGAAGTGACACTGCCGCTAGCAGTAGTACTACATGCTGGTTTCAACAGCTTTGCTGCTAGCAAAGCATCAACGGTTTGCAAAAGCCTAAAGTACATGATCACAGCAGCAAGACTGTCAGAGAAAATCAGAGGCCAGAGATGATGCTGCAACACAGAGGCAGGCCTGAATTCAAACAGGCAGGCATGTTAGGTTGGTTAGGCCTGTGAGATCAGATGGGAGATAGGTCGTTCAAAGGTCAAGTTGGCTGGCTGAGGGGTGAGGTGTTGTGGAAAGTGAGTATTATAGGTGATACAGGGGGTGCCATCAGTAGTAAAGAGTGTGTTAGCATGAGCCTCAGTAAGCAGTTTCTGTGCTGTGTGCTTGCGGCAATGCTGGTGAAAGCAGTATGTTGCAAGGCATCTTTGGGGAGAGGGGGACTTGAAGAGATCAACAGTACAGTACCATGTCATGATTAATGATCATATGCTGGCTGCCAGCCTCAGCTGGCAGCCTCTGTTGCATTTCAGGACATGCTGCACTGGTTCACCAGCGCTGCTCTCCATGATAGAGCACTAATAGAGCACTACGGATACAGGCGAGGTGCCGTAGCATACCGTATTGCCTTGAATGGTTCTCAGAATTATGATTGTAGGCTGCAATAAAACAAGTACAACCAGGCTTCATAGAACTTCTGGGACTACCCACTGAAAGTCAGTAAATACTATTCGCCAGTGGCAGCCCCTCAATGCCTTATTCTAGATCTAAAATTGTGGCGATGATGAACGCAGTTTAGAAGGTACTGTACGCGTGGCTGCCAGCCGCAAGTTGCGGACAGAAGGCCATACGGTATGCTGCACTGGTACCAGTCCGGTCTTAAAAATAGAGGACCACGGATACAGGCAGGCAGTTGCCGCATTATAGTCGTGCTACCATTTTAATCCATTGACAAGCTGGGTTGTATCAAAGCACAACTGTTGCTGAGCACCAAGGTGCCGACCGTTGGACCATGTGTATGTGACAAGAGGGGACACTCTGCAGATGAAATGCTGCACGGCATGCAGGTGGACTCCTTAACAGCATTTAGAATGTACTTATATCTTATCTAACGTGGAATTGAGCTTGAAACGGCCAAGTATACTGACTTTGGACCTATGCAGTAGCACCGGCAAGTCGCTCAGGGTGACACCACGGACTTTACAAGTGTCATACGTCATATGCCCATTGCTACTTTCTTGCATCGTGATCATCAACTGCGGCAGCCACATGCCAGACATAGCTTGAACAGCGTTCTTTGACCCTCCACAGGTTGTTTATTGCGTCCAGATTCGATATTTGTCACCACTTGTGTTGTGAACATGCAGAAACAGCTTGACCGCTGCTTACAGGTCAGAAACTGCCAATCCACCGTCATCAAGCCACGCCTGCAGCAGAGGCAGTATAGGACGTATACGTCCATAGCCTGCATGGCGCAAACAACGCTCAATGCAGTAGACCATAGCATAGATGATGGACTGCGCTATGCTCTTGCCATTCATGGAGGAGCTGGCGTGATCAACAGCACAAACAAGGCGAGCACAGGGTCTGCTAGCACTACCGCTCTAATGCTCACCAGGTGTTCGACAGCAGCAGCTTACTCGGCAGAAGCGGGCACTTTGATGGAAAAAAAAGGCGAATGCAGGTCCAGATCACACATCTATGCCGGTTGCCAGCTGAATGTGCATTTTCAAACAACAGCACAGTGCTCTAATACTGTTGTGCTGACCTGTAGTAGCTGTCTCACAGGTGTAACAGACTGTACCAGTACGTCTGATGTACAGCAAATGCCTGGCAACACAGCACATCATCACCACCAACTACTGGTGGGCTTGATGCCAACAATAAGTCCATGACCTTGCAATGAGTGCTGCAGGTCTGGATAGACTCAGCCATGCAGGGCCTTCAGAAGTCCCTTGATGCTGGTCATGCCATATTGAAGTCAGGCGGATCGGCAATGGACGCAGTAGTTGCAGCAGTAGAGGTGCTGGAAAACGATCCTCACTTCAATGCAGGTATGGCTTAAACATCGCCATTGAACCTTGAACCACCTGTCAGCCAGAATTGCTGCTAGCCAGTCATGCAGCGGCAGTAGTCCCATCTACGGTGCCATGCAGAAACCAGCGGCGGCATACAGGTATTCCAGGTGCCGGTGCAAACAGTCAAAAGTTTGTGAAAACGAATTGTCTCTATCTTTGCATTAATCAACAAGCACATCTCAAAAGAACCACCACACAGCAATAATGATGATAACTGTGTCATGTTAAACCCTGCTGTGTGCCGCAGGTGTTGGTTCTGTTCTCACTGCTGATGGCCATCATGAACTGGAGGCATCAGTCATGGACAGCAGCAAGCGGTGTGGAGCAGTCACTCTTCTCAAGCATGTGGCAAATCCAATCACACTGGCTAGGCAGGCAAGTGAACAATGCAAGAGAGTGCTCGACTTGCTCAATTGAATTTGCCTGTATTTGTTGATTGATCTACAAAATAAAATATAATCCATTAGCTGTGAGTTGTAATGGATCCTGTATGTGTCACAAGGGTAAATATAATAAATAATCAAAATAATATAATATATAAAATAATATATAATATCAGAACTCAAAGCATGTTTGCCAAATTCTCAATGCATCATAAAATAAGCATTGAAATACATTTGGTCGATAATCCCAGATATGCCTTCTGATGAAGGCCTGATTATGAGCTTAGCGTCAGAGATGCAGACTTGCAGGCACGCCCTAAAACCAAGCAATGTATGCAGAACCTCACCATCAATACCTTCTGCTGCCCCCATGCAATCCATCAGCTGTAATCCATGATAAAATAATATAAACTATCTTCAACAAAAGTTCTGCTCAGCCAGTTTATTAAGAGCTTTTGAGGTCAAGCAATCCATAACTCTTCAAATCTGGGGTCTCAAACCTCTTTTCTTATTCATTGTCAAGTTCTAAAAGTTTCACTTTTGGAATCTTTTTTGTTTGCAGGTGATGGAGCACACTCCACACATTTTTCTCTCTGGTGAACAAGCAGAAGCATTTGCAGTTCAGCAGGGCCACAGTTTAGTCGACAACTCGACCTTCACAACACAACAACGCAAGGAACAGTGGCAGAGGTACAGGGATGAGCAGAAGCTTGCAGCGCATGATGAGATCATACAGACGCCTCAGCTGCAGACTCCAGCTGTCCAGCATACACAGACTGTTGGAGCAGTGGCAATTGATTGCAGTGGAAGGTTAGCTGCTGCTACCAGTACCGGAGGCAGAACCAATAAGTGGGATGGCAGGATTGGGGACACCCCGATGATTGGTGCAGGTAGGTTTATTTAATTATATGTTCTTTTTCTTGAACCGTGTAGGGGTTTGAGCAGATGCTGTGAAGACAGCAGCGGCAGCAGCAGCAGCTGCTGACAAAGTGCTTGGCTAGAGAAACTCGAGGTCTAGCTTGCAGTGCAGAGCCTTGCAATTGAGACATACCTACACAGGAAGAGTGCAGCAGCCAGC
The DNA here is from genome assembly GCA_018290735.1 of Coelastrella sp. MACC-549. Classification (NCBI taxonomy): domain Eukaryota; kingdom Viridiplantae; phylum Chlorophyta; class Chlorophyceae; order Sphaeropleales; family Scenedesmaceae; genus Coelastrella; species Coelastrella sp. MACC-549. The sequence continues at coordinate 28,694 of JABEVS010000104.1, forward strand.
AGCGCCGTGGAAGGGTTCACCGAGCTGGCAGCAGGCAACTGCTGCCCCTTCACAACCACATGTTGCAATGGACCGTCTCAGGCCCGCTGTACTATCCTCGGTGACTCCACTGCTGCCACTGCTGCTGCTGCTGTTGATGATGATGTGTCCTGGCAGGTACCTGGGCTGACTGCCGCTGTGCTGTTTCAGGCACCGGTGTTGGTGAGGAGTTCATCCGCAGAGCAGCGTCCCATGACGTTGCTGCTCGTGTAGAATACAAGGGCATCAGCTTGCAGCAGGCGATGAAAGAGGTGGTGTGGGATTCGTTTTCTGAGGGGGATGGGGGATTCATTGGGGTAGATGGGGATTATAACGTTGTTATAGATTTTAACAGTGTGGGTATGTACAGAGGGGCTGTCAACCATAAGGGTTTGAATGTGACAGCGGTTTTCCAGGATGACGAAAGGGTTTGATGAACATGCCATGTTGTGAGAAGCGGCTCATCACATGGGCATTAATCATATATGACTTTATACTTCGTGCTCAGTACATAGGCAGCCCTCTGTTATCAGCTCATTTGCCAGCTTATCCAATGTTGCACTGCCACAGCCAGGCTCAGTCTGCCTTTCAAAGAAAGGACACTGGCAGTAACTAACTGCCAGTGTACAGTGTACCTGTTGGGACTGTGACCTTCAACGGTCAATTGACCATGACATGTAGCATTCCTCTTTTCCCACTTGTATCCAATGCACGGTGCCGGCAGTACTAGTGCTAGTAGGGAAGGCTACGTTCTTTGGCACTGATAACATGTGTGTGCATGCATCATGCATGAACTGTCTGTACGGGCACCACCAGCATACTGCGAGTGCTAAAGTGTCTGTTGTTGTTGGTCTGTCGATTAATTTCCTGTCAGAGTCTGCAAAGCACTGAGCCAAAGTTTGCAGCAGTCGTGGTTGCTGCATGGAAGCATTGACACCTGGAGAGATGCTCTGGGCATGTTCCAGGTCTTCATTTGCAGTACAACTTAAGGGTATCATCTGTCTGTAATGGACAGACTCTGAGCCTCAACCGGCGGACACACGGACACTGTGGCACAACCAACTCTGAGCTTTTGGACAAAGCTTCAAAGTGCATACAGCCCAGCTCAATTAGAAAGCGTACAGACTTCCAGGTGCGCAGTAAAGATTAGTCTTTCAAAGTCACGTGCTAAAGTGTTGACAAGCGAGGTGCGCATGATGGTCACTAGAGGTCCCGTGGCTTGCTTCGTGTGATATGCAGGGGGATAAACTGAGAACCCTTGCAATGTACCTTCTCCTGCAATATACTGCGAGAGTGGTTTATATGTACTGCATCGATGATATTGACCAGACATGCGCCGGTTCTCGCCACTCGCCCTTGCCAAGCAACACATTTTCATTTTAATCATGTCAACAACATTACTATACTTCATGCTGTACCGCACTTCGTGCTGCACTAGCAAAGTACCTTGGAAAACCGCACTGCATCTGCCTTGCTGTAGACTGGTGTAGCTGTTTTGATATGTGAGACAATTCACTACAGCAGCATCTGGGGGTGCCAGCATGCCATCAGGCAATGCAGGGCACACGTGCGTTAGCAAGCTTGCTGCTCGATTTGGTGGAAGCTCTCTGGCCCAACAAGCGGCTCGCCAGGTACCACAACATAGATGTATGAATGCTTAATCTACTCAACGGAAACGTGGGATCACAATCACACGAGGGGGTGCAACCTGCAACAGTAGCTGGCTTTGACATGCATCAGCTAGGTGCATCTGGCATGTTCAGGAGCAATCCAAAGCACACTCTGCCGCCCTCGACATCTGTACAGGCGTTGGTCGACAGAGCTCGACAGCAGCTTACGGAAACGAGCACCACAGGGGATGGCAGCTCCCCAGGGTTCGCCTGTGATAATGGCCCAGATGACAGCCAGCAGTCAACTCCTGACCGCTCGATGCCTGGAGCGCACCAGAACAACAGTTTAGGGCATGCAGGAGCCAACATGATAGAACCAAAACCAGCCTCGAGGCATTCTGGAGCATCTACTGCGTCCAACAGTAGCAACAGCATCAACAGTACACATCCTGCAGCAGAAGCAGCAGAAGCAGCAGATGATGATATGGATGAGATTCTAGGAGTCATGGCGGCTCTATCAGTCCCTCGTGGCAGTACAACAGCAGCAGAAACAGCAACACAAAGTCCTGTGAATCCATGCTCGCTGCCAGACCAAAAGACGGTGGCAGAAACCTCAGTAGACACCCCTGCTCAAGTTGGTCAACAGGTGCACAGTTCAAACCCCAGTTCACACAGAAATCGCAGCAGCACCTCAGACTCTGACAGAATCTTCAAAGAACCTGGGTCAGCCACAAAACATAAGTGCGCCAACAAGGATTTGAATGCGCGACCTCACTCGCCGAGCCCCTTGTCAAAACCTAGCACCTCTGACCCTTTGCGACAGAATGAGCAGCAGCAAGGACAACACGAGGAGCAGCAGCAGCAGGAGGAGGAGCAATGGCTTAATCCCATCTACAAACCCAGCTTGCAGCAGCCTGCAGTTGCCACACCTTCTGAAGCACCTGTGGCAACTGCAGCACCAGCACCAGCACCTGCAGCAGTAGCAAGCCTGCATCGTTCAACGCCCAGGATTGAGCACAAAGGTCCTCAAGGCAAGGTGCAGCAGGGCCCAGCAGTAGCAGTGAAGCCAGCAGTGTTCAGCTTTGATGAGGCACACCCGGGGCTGGCTGCACAGCACTACCTCAGAACACATGAGCAGAACAGGTGAGCTGAGCACATTCAGCGTGCTCCTCGGAGGTGCACCTCAGGGGCCAGGTTGCATGTTACAGTATGGTACAGTGTATTATACTATGGAATTGTATGGTCAGCTGAGCACATTTGAGCAGTTGTTATTCAACTACCACCGGTGCAGGTTTTGGTTGGTTCCATGGAGGGTCTTTGCTATGTAGCTGCTGCTTGTGCAGTTGTTGACATGATTGAACTTATTTTGTACTTTTCTTGCCCAGCATATGTCTGCTGCCTGTGCTGTGTGTGCTGCATGCTGAGCATCGCTGTACTGCCTGCTGTACTGCCTGCTATGCATTGCTTGAGCACTGTTTGTTGTCAGAGCAGCAATCATCTGTTGTTTGCTGGCTTTGGTCTATCTCAGTGCTGTGAATGCCTGAGAGTGATGATCATCGGATAATGATCCTGTCCTGCCATCATGCATCATCATCAGATTACCATCAGATCATCATCAGATCATCGTCAGATCACCATCAGATCACCATCAGATCATCATCAGATCATTGTGAGCACACGTGTATCTTGCCGGTTTGTTATTGCTGATTACTTCAGGATGCTGGCAGAAAATGGCCACCAAGCAGCAGCAGGCCTGTTGCTGAGCAGACCAAGCAGTGCTAGCCCTACAAAGCAGCAGCAGCAGCAGCGGCAGCAGCGGCCAAGCAGTGCAGCAGCATCTGAAGGACGCAGGAGGTCATACAGCGGTGGTGGTTGGCATCCCAATGGCTCTCAATGCAGTTCATCAGACAGAAGATCACACTCTGCAGCCACGTCAGCAGCAGCAGCAGCAGCGGTGAGAAGTTCAGCAGCGGGGGTGCAAGGAAACTCACCTGTTGCTGCTGGTGCTGCTGGTGCTGCTGCTGCTTTTGGCATGCTTGGTTCGGGTCTAGATAAGTTTGGGCCGTTGGATGGCTCCCTTGGTGCGGGCAGCAGCAACGGTTGCAGTAATCGTGCAAACACTGCGGACAGCAGCGTAGGCGTCAATGCTGCTGCTGCTTATGGTAGCTGGGCAGCAGCAAATTTAGATAGCAATAGAGGCAGCAGCAGCGGCGGCAGGTATGTGAGAGATGAGCAGCTGAGGGTATTACGAGAAGCTGAACAAGCCATGGCAATCTCTCAGCATCTGAGGACAAGACAGAACACGCACCTGCCTGCTGCCAGCAGCAGCCTGAAGAGCAGCACTGCTGCTGCCACTGCTGCTGCTGCTGCCGCTGCTGCTGAGGCACTAGCAAGCAGGGGTGCTGTTGTGGCGGGGAGCAGGTTAGGAGGTGAGGGGTGGGAGAGGAGGTGGAGGACTGCTGCTGCTGCTGCTGCTGCTGCTGCTGCTGCTGCTGCTCAAAGTGGACAGCAGCAGCCGGTGTCATGGTCAGATGAGCCACAGTAAGTCATGGCTTGACTGAGCAGGTCTCTTGCAGTTGACTGCATGTGCTGCTTACCTTTACTCTTTTGAGTTGTGACTGCTGAAAGTGGGCAGCAACAGCAGCAGCCTCTCTTGGTTGAGCCCGAGTACGTCATGGCTTGTTTGCGCAGCATTTTGCTTGGCTTGCATGTGCTTTCATTGCGACTCATGGCGTCTCGGAGTGTAATGCACTACTTGTGATTCGTACACCAGAACCCCATGCTTTATTCTGCTACCGATTGTCCTCGGGCAGTACCTTCGGCAGTATTTCTAGGCAGCTACATTCTCCTTGGCCGTTGCCAGACTACTAACAAAGGCAGTGTGATGCTTCAAGACAGACAATGTGTCAAGCTTAGGAGCCAGTCTCTAATTCAGCTCTCACCAACTGTGGCTTAATTTAAGGCTGCCCTGAACCCCACCTGACCTGTTGATGACATTCTGCTGCTGCTGCTTTTGGCATTCTGCTGCTTACTGGATCTGTAGCACAGAACTCCAGCAGCAGATGGGCAGCTTGCAGGACAGTCTTGCTGCACTCCAAGCCGGCAAACCGCTACCACCTGCTGCTGCTGCGGCACTGGCAGCAGCACTGCAGCAGGCTGCTGTGAAGGCCCCTGCTGCCACCTCAAAAGCAGCAGCAGCAGCAGAGATGCCAAGCCAAGTTGAAGAGTTGCAGGATGTCATCAGTGTTGTCAATCAATCAGGCGCCTATCAAGATCCTCTGCAGCAGCGCCAGCAGCAGCAGCAGCAGCAGCAGCAGCAGCGATTGACATTGTGTGGCAACAGCAGCAGCAGCACTGCTGGCAGCATCAGTGGTTGCAATTCAAATGCTTCAGGAGAGGGTTCTGCTCTGCCCTCAGCAGCAGCAGCAGCAGCAGCAGGGTCCAGGGAGACAGAGCTCATGCTTGCATCTGGAGCTTTCGATGCTGCACGCTTTGAGGAGTATAACAAACAGGTGGGGCAAATGGCAAGTTTAGTCTGTATCATGTGTATTAATGTGTAGTAATGCCCAGAGTAATATGGAGCATTTGATACTCAATGGTTTAAAGAGTATAACAAACAGGTGGGGAGATCTCCAGCTTTTCAAATCAGACCATGACCAGACACAGGCAACTAGCTGCAACATACTACATTTGCCGGTTTTATTTATATCAAAGAGATAGAGCTTCTAGCTTATTGCTGCTATAAACAGTTTGGACAATCATGTGGTCAGCAACACGATGATATCACACTCATAGAAAAATATAATTGCATAGTGTGGGCATTTACCTTAGATCATGTACGCGGGCCAGCAACAGGCTATCCATGTGCCCCACTAGCTGGCATATATAAACATATTCTGGTTTTCACTTGTGTGTTGTACTCAAGGAAAAGAACTATGTATATGTTAAAAGAACGTATGCCTCAGCTGCTGATAACTTCTGTTGAAGAAATGTTCATTCACTCAGCATTGCTCATTAGCAGGATGCTGCTGCTGCCCTGCTGCTGCTGCTGCTGCTGCTGCTGCTGCTGCTGCTGCTGTTGCCAAATACTTCAGGTTGATGAGGACATGGCTCGTCGTGCCGCTGAGTCCGACTACGACTCTGACTTGGAATCCGAGTCAGCAGCAGCAGCAGCAGCAGCAGGCAGTGAGGCAGCAGCAGCACTGAGGGAGCTGCAGGAAGCTGAAAGGAAGCTGCAGGATCTGGCAGATGAAGAGGAAAGAATCAAAGTGAGAATCTTTTTTTCCTTACACACTTTATTTACTTGTGCAGGGTTGCAAGTTTCTGTTGAGTCAGCAGGTTGTGGCTGAAAAATATTACTTATTAGTTGCTGTACGATCTGGTAATACTGTGGTATCCAGCTTGTAACAATCAGCACTGACAGTTGCATGTGAATTCACCTGAGCTGGTAAGATCATGATACCGTGACACATATGACATGTCCATTCAATTGTCTGTCTGTCTGTCTGTCTGTCTGTCTGTCTGTCTGTCTGTCTGTCTGTCTGTCTGTCTGTCTGTCTGTCTGTCTGTCTGTCTGCCTGTCTTCTTCACAGGCAACTTGGGCGCAGCAAGACGAATGGATGGACCAATACAGGCAGCAGCCAAGGGCTGGCACCAGCAGCAGCAGGGATGCCAGCCGGCAGCAGCAGCAGTGGCAGGTTGATCATGGTGACTTCGATGCAGATGATGAACAGGAGGAGGAAGACCAGCAGCAGCAGCAGCAGCAGCAGCAGCAGAGGTGCAGTCCGAATGCTGTTGCTGCTGCCAGGGGAGTAGCAGCAGCAAGTGCTGCTGCCAGGGCAAGTGCTGCCAGGGGTCACGGCGCTGCAGCAGCAGCAGCTAGCGGCAGCAGGCAGGTTCTGTCCCCAGCTGATGAAGCTCTGCTGCAGAAGCCTTTTGTTCCTTTAATATCCAAGGAATATCCCGAGTACGCTGTCATGGCAGATGACATGTTACATGACGCAGATCCTCGGGGTTCAGCTACTGGCTACACCTCAGATGGGCCAGCAGGGTACTACAGCAGGGCTCAGAGGTCCAAGGAGCTTAACAGTCATGGCGGTAGTGCTGCTGGCAGCAGCAGCAGCGGCGGCGGCCGGGCCAGGAGTGTCTCGCCGGTGAAGACGACTGTGGCAAAGGCGTTTGAGTTTGAGAGCCGGGCTGCAGTGCGGCCTAAAACAATTGCTGCTGTGAAGATGGAGCAGGATTTGGCTCTGAAGCTTCAGGAGCAAGAGGCACACATGGGCACAAGGTTTGCTTGAAGATAGTTATACTTCAGTACATAACACACATCATTGGTGACACTACCAAGGGGCGTGGATACTTGAGAAATTCACCGACTATTTCAAGTAGTGTCAATGTTGACTGTCTATTTCATCGCAGATGCAGGCAGCTGTCAAGGGCTACTCTACTTGGACTGTTGCAATGCAATCTACTCAGCACAGTACCTGCAGCTTATCTGAGACTTTATTCAGCATTCTCATGCATGGTGTTTCTGAATTTGCCCATTTTGGGGTGATAGAGAGGCAGGTGCAAGAGTCAAGTATACACTAGTGCTTTCAACTGTCCCTGTGTCATGTAATCATGAAGTGCAGATACATATCGTGTATGCCCAGTTGTATTCTGATTTGTGTTGCTGGTGTATATGTGATTGTATTGTGTATTTTCAATTGTGTTTTGATTTGTGTGCTGTTGTATATGGAATTGTATCGTATAGTTTTAATTGTGCTTTGGTTTATGCTGTCAACAGGTTTATTGCCAATCCGATACCCCCATCCACACTGGAGCCCCGCTATCAGATGATCATTGAAGACCAAGCAGATAAGAGAGCCACAGCACATGCCAAGTGAGTAGAAAAAGATGTCACATGCAGTAAATAGAGCTGGGACATCTCTGTTTCTACACTGCTGGCAGCAGCTCTGTGACATGGGGCACTGGTGGCAGCAGTCCACAGCTTCAGCAGATAGAATAAACTTGCAGTCTTGTTTTGGGCTGCTTTTCACACAAAGTCAATAATAAATTAGAAACCAAGGAACTAAGCAGTATCTGACATATTGATTAGGGTAATTTTATAATATAGCAGCTGCTCAACAGCAGGTGTATGTGTGATGTTCTGAATATAAACAGCGGGTGTTTGTTTTGCAAGGCTCCAACTACATGCCTCTGTGGACTGTTCATGATAAAAATCATCAGAACAGTGGTAATAAAAGTAGTAACAACATAACAGCTGCTCACCAGTGTGTGAAAGTGAATTCATTATATGTGTGGTTGTGCCATGTTCTAGGTACATGACTCTGTTGACCGCCAAGGAGACACCCTTCAGCTTCTACTGCAGGGACAAGGCAGCAGCAGCAGCAAAGGCGGCAAAGAGGGCAGCAGCAAGAGATCCGAACAGATTCCAGGTAGACAGTCTGGGATCAGAGATCAGATCAGATCAGATCAGATCAGATCAGATCAGATCAGATCTCAGAGATCAGATCAGTTCAAAGATCACATCAGATCAGATCTCAGAGATCAGATCTCTTTTGTAATGTAGCCTGGCAGTCAGCTTGACATGTTGGCATGCCATCCCCTCCTTTTGCATTCCTAGATGTTTCATCCCCATTGAGCCTCCAAGGCAGTACTCATATATCTACTTATAAAAGCTGTGTGATACCAGTTGATAGCAAGAAACCTATGAGCTTCAATGTACAAATGAGCGATGAATACGATAAATAAAGTAATTCCAGCATAACGTTGTCATTGTCACTGCACTCTAATATGTATTCTGTGACAAATGTGCTTTTCACTGTTCACGTGTGTCACATGTGAGCGTACCGCAGAAGCCAATCAATCTTCTCTGACAATTGTGCTTTTCATGTGTTTAATGGTGTATGTACTGCAGAAGCCGTTCAAGGCGAAGCCTGTTCCTGGCCACGTCCATGAGTCACGCTACCAAGCAACAGTAGCAGGACTTGAGGCAGCAAAGTTGGCTGCCAAGGTGCGGGCAGAAATGGCAAGAGAGAAGGCAGTGGCTAAGCTGCAGGAGACTTACAGGAGAAGGTGAGTGGGTGGAAGCTGATTGTGCCTCATATTCATTGATTGTCAGTGCTGATGTCCTTTTGTCCTTGCCAGACAAGCTATACGGCCATGTATGTGGAGGGATGATGTGTATATTGCAAATCATCCCACCACATACATGGCCATATAGCGTCACTGGCAAGGACAAAAGGACATCAGCACTGACATGCATGTCTCGTTGTCACTGCTCTTCATGTTGTTGAGTTACTCCTCGATCATCCATCTTTTATTGTTGTTTATATTGATTTGTATGTTGTTGATGATAATGATTCATAGCGAGTGGTGACAAGTTCCTTGAAAGAACTTGACTACTGCATATTTTGGTGTGGCATGCTGGTTGATAATTGATAACTCAGAAGTACGCCCTCAAGACTCCTGAACAAACATGAAATGAAATGAAATGTCCAGGCCGCCTAAGGCTTGCTGATTGTTCCAAATGTGTCTGTATGTGTGGCTCATAGGCAAGAGCAGGCGGAAGCAGCATACAGAGAACGCCTCAATCGCAGCAAAACAGCAACCGGCCGCACCAGCGCCAGCGCCAGCCCTACCAAACGCCATCCTGCCACTGCTGCTGCTGCTGCCAGCAGCAGCATGAGAAGCAGATCAGCGACACCTCGACCCAAATCAGCACCCCGCGGTAACTCATCAGCAGCAGCAGCAGGGTTCAAGCAGGACAGCAGATCTGCAAGCCCTGGGTTCAGTGAAGATGATGCAGCAGGGTTTAGCAGTTGTGATGCTGGGCTTAGGGTTTCATCATCTGGTCGTGTGCCTGATTTTGCTGCACTGCATGCTGAGTGGGAGTCTCAAATGGAGGCCAAGAAGGTGGCTAATCACAAGAGAGTCACAGTGCCTGAGGTAAACCTTGATAAAATATTCATCTATCTATTTTCTTTATTTTTTTATTAATTAGGTGAGCTAGAAAGACAGGGTTGTAGATCTGCCCGTCAGATAAAGGGCCAAGGTCACTTGACAGGGTAAGGTTTTGTTCGATTGTGATGATGATTGTAGCGTTAATCTATATCCGCCATGAGCGACTCTGTTGGCTCCTGCAGGGTGCCCCTCTGGGGCCAGGTTGCATTACATGGTATGGTATGGTATGGTATGGTATGGTATGGTATGGTATGGTATGGTATGGTATGGTATGGTATGGTATGGTATGGTATGGTATGGTATGGTGGCAACATAGACAAAGTGTTACCTTGCTGTCAGAGAAAGGATCAAGCACAGGACCCCTTGTTCCTGATCTGAGGAGCTCTGCGCCCTGGAAGCCTTCTTTGAAGGCACGACACTGTTGAATCCTTTTGTTTTCCGGCATTTGTTGTCTGCTGGGTCTCTCTCTGTGGCGAAGCCTCGGAATCGAGGTCTGGTCTGCTTGCAGATGAGTGCTCTGCAGTGTTCAGATGCACACACTGCTGCTGCCGCTGCTGTTGCTGTTTGCAGGAGTTTCAATTGAACGGCAGCACCCCGGCCGAACAAGCCGCCCGTGCCCTCAAAGCAGCAGAGCGCAAAGCACGCCTGCAGCAGCAGATCCAAGACGACCAGCATCGGCTGAAGGAGCTCCGATGGCCCTTTGTCAGTAACAGGGCACCAGTCCACCCCACTCCGCCACCAGTCAGGTACCAGAACAATCTAAACCTCAGTGCAGGAACGTCGCTGTACCCTGGGGACGATTTGGACCCTGCCGGTGGTGGATGTCGGCCGTCTTCTGTGGCTGTTGGAGATACGTTGGCAGCACAGCTGAGAGCTGAGGTTGTCAGGAATGCCATAGCAGAGGGGAGGTTTGACAGCAAAGAAGAAAGGTGTGCTTGCTTGGGGTGGATAGCAAGAATGGTTGATTGTGGTGGAGAAGTATATACATGTAAATGATAACATATACGTGCAGTGCTCAGTCAGTGTGTGTTGTGTCAGCAGTGCATGAATACATGCAGCAATGAATGCAGTGTATTATCTTAATGTATGAAATGCAGCTTATCCTCAAACAGCCACGTGATCGGCTATACCATATGACTATGATTACCTATGTATCCCAAATACTGTGTATCTTAGACTACATTACAACTGTGTTTTGATGATGATCCTGACCATGATATAGGGTCCAGAACAAACCTGATTGACTGTATTGCACTAGGTAGATTTTGAGCACTGAAACGGCTGCACTTTCTTTCCGTGCTGCAGGGAGCGAAAGGAGTGGGAGGCTGCTAAGCAAGAGCAGCTCAAGCGGCAGCAGCAATGGCAGGCAATGCAAGCAGCTGAAATGCACAGAAGGCCCGCTCAACATCCGCTGCAGCAGATTGATAAACAGAAAACGCCAGGCAGCACTCACTCAGAGGCTGAGCCTCTTGACGCTCAGACGGCAGCAGCAGCTGGTGCTGCAGTGGCCGCAGCTGGAGGTGGCAGTGTGCTGTCTGCTGCAGAAGTTGCTGCACATTTGGACAAGTTGCTGTCTGGCAAGGCTAGTATAACACCTGTGCAAGCAGCAGCAACAGCAGTACCAGGGGCAGGTGTGAAGAAAAGTGTGGGTGATTACCACCAACTTGCAGGACAAGCAGCTAGCCCAGGAAGAGTGAGGAGGCCTGGTTCTGCAGGCGCAGAAAGTGTGAGAAAGGATGCAGCAGCAGCAGCAGGGATGTTGAGCAGCAGTGGTAGGGGCTCCCCTAGGCGGGCTGGAGGCAGCTATGCAGCAAAGAGGAGCAGTTTGGTTCAGAAGCGTGCTGAACTGAGTGGGCGTGTTGACGCGCCTATCATGCATATAGAGGCAAGGCATGCTCAGGCTGAGAAGGCTGCTAGGGAGATGATAGAGGAGGCTCTATTGGCGCAGGGTATAGAGGCTTACAGATATGTAGAAGGGTGAAAATCGAGTGACTCGGTGTTTCTGCGGGTCCACTCTGTGGCATTAATTGCAATGCTTGCTGCCCTTCATTAAGCTCATCAGGTACTGAGCAGCAAAGCAGATGACGAGCAGCAGCGCCAAAGCAGTGACAACAAACCATGCACATGTTCTGTGTAATGCTTATCGTAATAAACCGGCATCGTTGGCATGATACAGCAAGCTGCAAGTTCTCGTATTGGAGTCGTGCACGCCCGGGCCCTTCAAGCAACAGCAGCTGCTGCTAAGCATGAACTAGCTTTGATGGTCTTGTGCCTATAGTTTGCGACTGCAAATAGCAGCTGAAGGCACGACATCGTCAAGTTCACACTGCGGGTTTACAAGTGTAAAAACAAGTAAAAAGGGAAAAGCAGCAGCTGTCTGGCGCTCCGTGCATACCCAGGTTATCTTTCAGGTATACCAGCAGGCAGATCTATCACTTCAGCTACCCACAGACAGTCCAGCGGCAGGTACGCCAACATTTGCGATTGCAGCCACGGTCGTTTGCTCTGGGACAATAAGGTACAGCAGAATTATGTATTCTGAATGGTTTGGCATGAAAAGCAGGCGTTGCGTGTCTGGATGTCTGTGGCCATGGCTGCCTTCCAATCACAAGGACGTGTTCAATGATTACCGCTGTGCATTTGGAGGTTCTTACGATATTTCCTTGTGACACAGGTACTGTACCTCAACTATCGCATCCAGTATCGCATCTCAGAGGCGACACAATGCAGTGGTTGTCGCTGCTACTGCTGGTCTGCAGCTGCCTGCTTGCCACGCAACCTCACGCTGCATTTGGTGTTGATATCGGCCAAGGAAAGAAACATTTCGTTCAGTACACCGTCGCTTTCAAGGGAACAACTTGTGCTGACCAGCCCCAGGGCGAGACAATACTGCGCTATGGAGTTGTACAGGATGTGCAGGAAAAGCTGAGGAATCAATCACCAAAGGCCATTGACAGCACAGGAGATGGCATCACCGACACGACCTGCTTGGACTGGACGGTGCGCATGAGGGCAGTTGATGCCTGCAGTACTGACAGCTTCCTGCCATAGCATGTAATATTCATACATCAGGGCTCCCGTACGCGTACTGTCTTCAAACCTGTACTCTGTACTATTGTAGTACTGTAGTCTTATCATATGATTACAGGACACTGTCAAAGCTGGCAGAAATCTTTCTCCCGTGGCAGGATGGTCTATTGCTAGACAGAATTATATCTGGATATCTAGATATCTAGATATATGTATCCATGGAATCTGGCCAGATTCAACAGATGCAATGTGACGTCACATATACATGCAGGACAACGAGGGTACAACATACGCTTCTTTCAGGACAGCTGTCAGCTTCCAAGGATACGCCTTTGAGGATTCTGCCACTGAGATTGTCAGAGACCAACTTGTTGCTGCCTTCCGCCATGGACCTTGCAAGGGAGGCTACAACAGCCATGTGTATCGGAAACTGTCTAATCTTGTTGACAAGAGAGGCGTGACAGTGGCCAGGAATCGTGAGTGCTCCCCTGATAGTTTAGCAGTAACACTGACTAAGCTGGACTGAACTCAATCATTGATTCAATCGTCATCATATTTGGGACATTGCAAGATGTTGAGCAGCAAACCACAGACAGCAACTGCAGTGAAGTTTGCCAATGTCATTTTCCCATCCCCACTGGCTCAGCCCATCTGCCGGCAACTTGCTGGTTTGACACAGGGGATTTGCAATACCTGCTATACAGATCCTGGCAAAAAATGCAATACAGTAAACTAACCAGTGGTTGCTTGCCGCACACAATATCTATATTGTGGTGCTATAGCACCACCAGCAGATGCCATCATATGGTGATCCCCAGTAACACAAGGGGGAAAAATATCCACAGTGCTTGCATGCTCAGCATGGCATTTATTATCTTCATCTAGCCTAATACGGATTGTGCTTGAACTTGTAACTGTGCATCGCATGTGCCTGAAACAGCAACCCGGCGCTGCCAGCAAGGGTTGAATCAGTAACTCAAACCACACTCAGTGTACATGATTGGGATTCGACTTGCAGAGAGCCTATAGCTATGGAGCAGGACTATCTGACGTGTACTGCAGGTGCTTCCGGGAACAATCCGTACGGCGAAATGGGCTGGATCAACCTGGTGACTGATGACAACTGCCAAGGTCACCCTAGAAGCCCAGCACCTGAATCGCCGGTGAGTCTTGTAGAGGATTTCACACATATGTACAGTTATTTGATGGGTTGTCAGACAACTGCAGATGCTTCAAAGTGCTAAATGACGACTTGAGCCTTTGCCAGGCAGCCCTCACACCACTGGTACTTAAATTAATGCCATCATGGCAGTTTCTTCCGCTTTACATTGGAGACAATAGTTCGCATACCATGCGTGGCAGACCATCTGCAGCAATATATACTGCATGGCCTTGGAGTATGGGCTTGGAATGCAATGGCGCAGATTCCTAGCAGCCAGGGTCACCATCCTAATCAACATGAGCATTGCATTGAGAATCGTCAGAAGAATAGTAGTAGTGCGCACACACAGATGTCATATATGGCAGGCAACACTCATACTACGCACAGTTTACATGTGCCACCGTGGCCTTGCAAGTTGTTAGCAGAAGCCTTCTGAAGCAGGCTGCTTGTCATGTCTGCAGAGCCCAGACCCATCATCTGATATTCCAGACCCATCACTACTGCCCTAAAAGCACAGGTTTGGCATGTGGCCTTAAAGCAGCCTGCCTTCAAATGCCATCAAATGCCATCATGTCAAATGCCCAATCTGAAGTTACGAAGTTGCTTGCATGGCAAGGAGCAGCTCAGCTTGAGTCATCAATGTCAGATGTGCAGTGCTGGATGTGCCTTTTCATCAGGGGACACTGTACCATCAATCATGAATGCCATTAAAGGAAGCTGTCTGCATTATGCGTGGGTTAGCTTATTGTGGTGTTTGAAGCGTCCTTTGCCTCAATGTAACAGCCGGCAAGCGACCGTCGTTTGCAATGAGTCACAGCCGCATGCATTGGCGGCCAATGGGTTGCATGCCGCCAGTGTTTTTGCTCATCAACATCCAAGTTGACCGGCAAAAATGCAGCATCTGCAAGTTGTGAGGTCTCAGATGTGCGTCTCTCAATCAGACTGGAGAGAGATCCACATACTGACTCAGAATATCATCTGCTGAGCAGATGACTTTGCTCGGATGATCCTGTCACTTGGTTCAACTTTAGAAAAACGCTCTCATCCGGTCTAGCTGTGCATGGTACCCTTTGCATTTCCAGGGTGACAGCCGCTGTTGCGGCTGCTACTGCTTTGTTTTTGAGGTACCTAACAACCATTATCTGGCAGAATAATCCTGAGTATTCTTTTCCATTGCTCTATCCTCCCATGCGCAGTTGTAGTTGATTCACAGCTGTGCACAGCCTGTGGTGGTCATATCGATATGAATATTCAATGTGTGCCACAACTGCTATCTGCATCTGGTGATTGCGGTCCAGGTGTTGGCTGTTGCGTTGCAATCCAAACTTTTGATTAGATGTGACATCTATGCATCATGCATCCAAGTTGAGGGCAGTGCCCAGCAGTGTACACATCGCCTCACAACTTGTAGGATTTGCAGACTGCAAAAGTGTCTTTTGTCTTTTGTGTATATTTGATTGGATTTTTATCAAGCTGTTGCAGGGCGCATCATGGGCTATGTGACGTATGGATCAAGCCTCGGACATAGCAGCATGTTGCAATCAAGTTGGAATTTGATACCAATACCAATACAATTGGGGGACTCCAACCCCTCCTGGCACTAGCCAGCGAGCCAGCGAATGGCTCATGGGACGCATGGTACCCTTCAATTCAATCGCGAGAACGTGCGGCCTCTGACCACACTACTGCTGCTGCTGCTGCTGCTGCTGCTGCTGCTGCTGCTGCTGCTGCTGCTGCTGCTGCACGGAGCAAACACTCCTGTATCCATTTTCATAATAGTAATAATGACTTACTATTAATAATAATAATAATAATCAGTACTTTGCAGCCATAGCATTTACTGCCATCGGCCACATTTTCACAACAGTAATAATAGGTACACCTGTTATTACTATTACGTAACGCTGTGGCCTACGGCCTACACCGGGCCCGGGTGTAGGACGGCTGCGGGGCTTAGGTGCAGAGCTGCTGGATGAACAGCCAAGGCAGGCACAAATATCATATCTGGGTGGCACCCCCAAACGTGGCAGATACCATCTGAAAGGCTTTTGTATAAGTGTGGATTAGAACTCAGCAGCTGCAAGCCGCACAAGGTCCACAACATCCTGCATACTCAGCAGCCGCGGTTCATCACCACCACTCCTGTTGCTGTTGCTGCTGCTGCTGGCAGCTGCTGCTGCTGCATCAGCCTGATCAGCCTGATAGCACTGAATGCCAGTGCTGGAGTTGCCCCTCTGTCTCAGCTGCAGCAGCTGCTGCCCCAACATAAGGCACTTTCTCTCCACAGAAACCCTGATACTGTCATCAAGAATGTTCTGGATGTCTGGATAGTGATGGATGCCAATTGTGAGTCTGATGAGACAGCAACCCGCAAAACCACAGCTGTAAACAGCAGCAGCAGCAGCAGCAGCAGCAGCAGCAGCAGCAGCAGCAGCAGCAGCAGCAGAAGTTGTTGTCAGTGGGTGTCTTGCAAGAAGTGCAGCAGTCGGACAAAATTTGTTGCTGAAGATGCTGTGCAAATGATGGATGCTGCGGTAGATGCATTTTAACATCCTGCGCAATTCCTCAGTGATGTTCTACTTCTGACTTCTAGATAGAGAACACAGCATTATAATGCCCAAGTCTGTATTGTGCTCATCATGGTAAGATGCAACTGGATCACAACTTTCAAAGTAACATGGTTTATAACACTGTATCCCTGGGTGGCGGCCTCCTCGCATGGCAGATTATTTGCCAGCTAATTTTACAGATGCTGCATAGGCTCAATCTCTTTTACTGTGCTTTGTGTGTCATTCCACTTGTAACATAGCACGCCTTTTCCCATACAAACCAGCAGCCAAGCCAAAGCCGTGAAACCACCAACCTGTCCAGAAGCAGCTGCTGCCAGTGCTGCTCATCAAATTCATCTGCTGTAGCTTCCACCGCCGGATCTTGCCAATGCTGCTGCTGCTTCTGCTGCCATTGGGCGTTGTGTGTGTCAGTTGCTGACGTCAGCGGAGACGACCCTGCTGCTGCTGCTGCTGCCCACAAGCTGTGAGGTGTGCCAGCAGCAGCTCTGGCAGCAGCAAGTTCACGGGGGTACTGCAGTTGAAATGACTGCCAGAATTCCAACAGCTCCTGCAGCAGCAGCAGCAGCGGCAGCAGCAGCAGGCAGCATTGGGTTGACCAACTGCTTTGCAGATAGCTGCAGTGACAATTCAGAACCAAAGGGGCAAGGTAAGGAGTATCTATGTGTGTAGATGTCTAAGACTCAGAAGTATGAGAACCAAAAAGACACCAGCGTGTGTGTGTACAAAGCACTGGGTGGCTTCAAGTTCAGGCTGACCTATGTGAGCAGCATGTCTGCTGCAAACACATCAATAGATGTATCCTTCCAGCAGCCAATCCACTTCATGCTCAACGGATGGAAACCCCACTGTAAGCTACTTTCAGAAATGATATCCTTCTCAGGGAGAGTATTGCTGGTGCAGAGTATGGAAAGGTGATTACATGATCTCAACTCACCTCCAGCAGCCAGTCTGTTTGCTGCTGACGGATGTCAGGATCCCCTTTGCTGCTGCTCCTGCTGCTGGTGGTGGTGTTACCCTCAGCACTGGACCACTGCTTCTGCTGCTGCTCACCCTGATGCTGCTGCTTCTGGTGCTGCTCAACTTGCTGTCTCATCTGCTGCTGCTGCTGTTCAACTTGCTGCTGCTCCTGCTCCTGCTGCTGTTCTATCTGCTGCTGCTGCTGCTGCTGTCGTCCAACTTGCTGCTGCTGCTGCTGCTCGACTTGCTTCATGCCCTGGAGGGACATCACCGCCAACATGAGGTTTCCAATCAAACAGCCGATGTCAAATGAGACTGGACCAGTTGTGGCAAACTCCCAGTCTATCAGGTACAGACTGTCAGCAGTCACCAGGAGGTTTCCTGAGGCAGATTGATAAAACCGTTATTAGCAGCAGTGACATGTGCTGGCTGAGCAAGGACTGCATGCAGTGCATTGATCTAGTGCCATTGGAAGTCAATTTTGCTGCATCAAGCTGCAGCAACACGTGGAAAAGGATCTGGAATACAGCCACAGGCATCCCAAGCCTTTAATTATTGTTTCTCCAGGAAAAGAAAGAAATGAGACATATTCCAAATATGGTCCAACCGGTGCATTCAATCGCACTGCAGGATTCAAGGTCATTACCTGCATGCAAGTCATTGTGTATCAGGGCCTGTTTCTTTGTGCGGTAAAGCTTCAACAGGTCAGCAGCAGCTGCCTGCACTTCAGAACTGTCCCTGTGTTGGCACATCACGTTGTGCAATGCAGCGGATACCAACCTGTGGAATCATCTATCAGGTTCTTATAAGAATGCATACATCATTGATTGACATGTATACCTATTGATTTATATTAATACAAAATGCGAACAAGATTACGTAATATCACCTGAAAACCTGCATAAAATGCTGTGCATTATCACCCCGGAACAGGTCCAAAAAGCTATTTTGCACTGCTGATTCAATGATGATAGATCACTACTAATACAAGTTTGGATCTGGCCTGATGCTGAAGTGCCCTAGGTCTGCTCCACTCACCACAAGTCCCGCACCTCTGCCTGCAGCTGCTGTGAGATTCTGTTTGTTGCATCAGCTGGATCAAAGGGCGACACCAGCACCACACGCTCATTGGCGGCAACAATGTCCTCATTAGCAAAGCGGCTTACAACAGCTTCTGCTGCAGCTGCAGTCAAGGGTACCACAACAACATATACTAATCAACAGCTTGTGCTGGAAATGTACTTTAACAGCTCGAAAATTGACGAATGTGTGGATTGAGTTGCTTTGGAAGCGTGCATGAGGACAGTAAGCATAAGTGCAGCTGCATGTGGCTGTGAACCAGGAAGAGCTATTGCCTGCAACCAGTATGCTGCTGCTGCTGCTGGTGGCACAGAGACCTTTCAAGTGAGATCGATGTATTGAAGAAGATTGATGTATTGAGGATGATACCTCCAGGTCATGCTTTCTTTTGTTTTGCAAACATCCTGATCAACTTGGATATAAGTGAGAGTTGTTTGCTGCTTCTGACCATGAGTATGCAAGTCATGCAGTGCACAGCTGTCTGCACACCTTTTGACAGAAGGTGCAGGTTTGTGTGTGCTAGGTGTGCGGACATCAGAGATGACAGACGGTTGGAGATACCAGGTAACAACTGCAGCAGCAGCAGTAGTGACAGCAGCAGTGGCATGAGCAGTAGCAGCAACTACAGCACTAGTGAACAAGGATTCTGTTTCACAAAATTCACAGTGTGGTAGATACACCAGCTCAGTTCAATACAACTTACTGCTGGGGGCTGCAAGCTAGGAGCTGCTCAACTCAAGTTACTTTGATGCCAAAGAATACTAAGAACGCGGGTGCATGCACCCAGTTGCTCACACCACTGTATGCTTGGAAATATCAACAACCTACAAGCCACTGAACCTGATGAAACGAAGCACAGGGTACGCAATCTGCTGCAGTAAGTTAACTGCAGAATGACACAAATATTACCATGAATAAATCAATGATCCACCCCATACCTGTTTGTGTCTGATGGCATACAGTAGTTTCTGATGTGGTGGCGGCAGGTACTGCATTGCCAGGATGCTGCTGGACTGATCAAACATCAGCAGGGCTGGTACATGATCAGGACAGCAGCAGTGCACCAGCTGCATAGCAGCAGCTTCAACCTCCATACGCGCCTGGGGATCAAAAAAACAAATTAAGTTTCCGCATTTATGCAAGCGGGGTTGATTGCTGCTGCTGCTGCCTGCTGCTGCTAACATCTGCCATGTGTACATCAGAGAGAAAATTATTGGTGTACCAACAACCTGTGTAGGAAGAGCTTTCCTAAAAGACTTTCCCACTGTTTGTGTCTAACACTCGGAGGTAGTATTGCACCAGATTTTGACTCATATTCAGTAAGCACAGTCAGCTGCAGCCAAAACTGCTTCTACAGCTGCTGCTGCTGTCGATATGCTGGGAAGCTCATAGGAAGCTCACCCTTGACAGTGGAAATGACTCTCCTACTGCTCGTACATACGGCAGTGCTTGTTTGATGATCACAGAACCATCACGCCCGTGAACTGCAAAGGAAACCATGATAACACTCTATTATCCCACAACGAATGACAGTGCCCTTGTGGCATACAGGTTATTAATGCTTGTATCATTCCAGTCAATCATGCACAAACCACCAGCAGCAGGTAAGCCAGGCGAGTGCTTGTAGCGATGAAACAAACAGAAGCTGATGTGGTGCCTTGCTGGTGATAGTAGTGCATTGATATCAATGCAGCAGAACTTTCACAGTGTCTCTTATCACGCCTGCACGGTTGTTCACTTCGTACTTTGGTGGTGGTGGTGGTGCTGCTTGATCACATGCAGTACAGGCAGCCTCTGTCATGCATTCACTGCAGCAGCCCTACCAGCATATACTAGGTTGATGACGCCATCTAGCAGTTCTTGGATGTTCACATCAGTGCTGTCGCCAACGATATCTTGTAGTTTGCTGTTTGACGCCACTAGATGGCGAATCAGTGCTGCATCAAGCCGCTGCTGCTGGTGGTGGAGGAGATTGTCTGGCGAGCGCTGCAGGTCTTGTTGTGGTGCGACTGCTGCTTGCTCTGTCAGGTCAAGCCCATACATATGCACATCATCACATTGTCGTAAGGTTCTGCTGCTTCTTTCTGGACTTGTCACTGCTGTTGCCCGTGAATGGTTTCTACTGCTTCTGCTGGTTGTTGCATGGGCAGGGGTGATCACGTTGCTGCGAGTGAGAATAGGTCGGTTCGTAGGTTGGGTACTATGATTTGTGTGCTGGACACTTGAGCTGCTGCGAGTATGTAGATGAACCAGGAATGCGTGCGAAATGGCCATCTCGGCAAACCGAGAAAGCAAATGCCTACACTGACATGATACGGTCACTGCACAGCCTCTACAGACGTGTTTACATACAACAATACATAATACAGCAGTATACCCCAACAGGGTGGCACCTGGTGCATTGTAACTCCACTCCTGATACCTGCCAACACGTGTTTGCGCTGACACGTGCACTGCAGTGTGTATGACAGCTGGACAGAGAATATCTACAGGATGTCTTCTCTGAGCAATGAACAGTGCTGGAGGTCAGCAATCTGCCCACTAGCTGCCTGCTGATAATGCCCAGCACATGAAACAAAAGGGCATGCTCGCCAGTGCAGCGACAGTATACTGCTACTAGCACTAAGTGCTTTGATAGCAGTAAAGCATCAACACTACAACAGGAGTACCAGTAACTCTGAGCAAAATGTCAACGTTGGCAGGCCCATTGATACAACATTAGCAGGAGTCTGACGTTTGTGGGATACTACTCAAAGGATGTGGGGGGCCTCCTTGCCTCCAACTAAGGGCCTAAGAAGCAGCAGAGCAAGTAGTACTAGTAGCTGTCACAACAGATGGCAACTGGCACTTGCTCTGCAACAGTAGATGACCGCACAGCATCACACTAGAGACAATAAAGGAGCTAGTGATGTGCATACAATGAACATTTCATACACTGTGTAATACATGGCATGCAATCCTGCCGCACACATAGCCGTACCTTTGCTCAACTGCCAACAGCAATGGCAACATCAATCTTAATAATCGGAACTAAGCACAGCATCAGAATGTTTTCAGACAGTGGTAAAATTTTGTACTAAGCGACCTCAACTGAGTTCGCCTGGGCACTCATAATCATACCGTCTACAGTGTACTATCCAAACTGGCCAACAGCGCAATCGGATGCGTCAACTGCCATAATAACACCTAGTCTTGCAGCAGCAACAACACAACTTGAAACACTTGCTAGGTATGTAGCATCAATGTACCAGATGCAGAACATGATGATGTAATCCTTTTGCAGTACTGTGGATCCAGGTTGCAAGTGCCCCAGAGTGGGGCAGTTGCAATCACGAGCCATGAGCAGTCCTTAATGGCTGGAAACATATGCACAAACAAGATAACCAGGTACCTGGTCCAAGCCAGCTGTGGCGTGAACATAAAACAGTCCCAAGACGTTGACAACTGTGCTCACATGAGTCCTCATGCTGCGTTGCGGGAGGCCCTAGGGCCCTAGCAGGCCTGCTGGAGGCCCTCTCCGAGCCTAGAGTCTAGTTCAGAGCATATGCATATGATGTGCACTCCCTAGACATTTATGTCAGTGGCTTGAGCACAACGGTGCCAGTCTCAAAGGGTGAGTTGCTCCTGACGCCAACCACATGCATACTAAAAGCAGCTCAAGCAACAGACCACACCCCTTATCCCCTCCCCAGCAACTGTGACTCTGATTCACCTATTAGCAACTACACTTGATGCTGACACTTGCTGGCAATCATGCACTCAGGATGCAGCCACAGATGTTTGTCGACAATAAGCAGCGCATCATCTGTCACTTTCCTGCTATTGCCATTCAAGTTACACATGCAAGTACTCATTGGTGCCATGTGCAACAGAATGCAAGGCTACTGTGCTATGAAGGCGCAAGCTACTACTGCTGTCATAAATCACAAGGGCATCGGTGCCCCAGCACGTCAGGAAGTTATGGTTAAGTAAACCAGCGGAATATTACTGATTGCAACCAGCCTTTAATCGATGCTGCTCAATCCCCTTGGCCCCCAAGTCCTGAAAGAGTGAATGCAGATATATACACAAAACAGACAGTTGCATGCACAACAAACATCAACAAGCTATATAGTGAAGCATCACCTGCTTCACCCAAAAAGTCAATCAAGCGTGCAGTAGCCCAAGATGGACATGAAATGATGCACTCTGCTTCCATGCAAGCCCAAAATGTAGATGAATACATGCCCCCGACTTGCAGCGTACAAAATTAGCATCCGATGCCCCCAACTTGCAGCATACAAAATTAGCAGCATGTGCTTTTTGGCACCCTAAGCATCCTCTGCCCGCCTAGATTGCTAGTCACTCGACTCTAGGGGTCTGACCCTGGAGGTAATAATGATCAGATATTACAATCAACTATCTTACCTACTTACCCCAAAGACAGA
This sequence comes from Coelastrella sp. MACC-549, assembly GCA_018290735.1. Taxonomy (NCBI): domain Eukaryota; kingdom Viridiplantae; phylum Chlorophyta; class Chlorophyceae; order Sphaeropleales; family Scenedesmaceae; genus Coelastrella; species Coelastrella sp. MACC-549. The sequence goes on from JABEVS010000104.1 coordinate 51,513, forward strand.
TTCTCCACAAATGCCAAAGCAGCAGTTCTGAATCTGAAATCACATGAACATGAATCATACATACTTCCACTTGGAGATACATGTGATGACACTAACAAACTTGTTGCACAGCTGGTGTATGATCAAGTAGACACTGCTCGAAATAGCGATGGCCACAGACTATGCATGCTAAGCTTAGCAATCACAAGCCATGCCTGGTGTTTGCCCGGGGGTCACCCCAGTGCATGTGCCGAGGACATGTATGATGCAATACCTTCATGAACACGAAGTGGCGACTGCATAATTCTATCCCTATATACTGCACAATATTCCTGCATTACTAGTACTCAGGCATTGATTGGTGTACAACACTATATGCAATCACAAATACTCAGCATTGGTACAAGGCTGTGCACAGATCGGAGTATGCGTAAACCTGCACGTGTGCTGTACATACAACTACTTGACAATGACTGTCTACATGTGCCAACATCAGCGAAACTTGTTCAAAGTGGGCGAAGGATCAGGCACAGCCAACAAATGCGGCTGCAAGAGTGAAAGTTGCTGTGTGAGCACTCCAAAAAATCTACCCCAAAACCCCATTGTGTAGCAAGCATGCCCAATCCTGAGCCAAAGCTGCCTCAAGCACACAAGAAACCTGCATCAAACATTTAGCAATACCCTGTAATTCCTGTATGATCAAGATAGGCTACGCTGGTCTGAGCTGCACGAATGTTATTCCCCATTGGCGGCAGGCACCCATACAACCTGGGGTTACCAAAGAGATTGATGGTGTGGACCACATGCATACCCTTGCCCCAAGCACCCGGCACCTGGCCCGCAAAGTCATTGTCATTTAGATAAAGCTCAACAAGAGAAGTCATGGAAGCCCATTGCTGGGGCAGTGGTCCTGACAACTGATTGTCACCAAGGCCCAATGTCTTGACTGATGACAGTGCACCCCAAGCAGGGGGCAATGACCCTGACAACCTGTTGCATGGAAGAGAAATAGTTTCCATCTTCTTCCATGCTGACCACTCAGGGGGAAGAGTACCAGTCAGCATGTTGCCGCTGCACCGTGCCCCAAGATAGCCACCCAGTTGAAGATAGACCAAGCTGGACATTGCAGCCCACTGCTTTGGAAGTGTTCCTGTCAACTTGTTCCCATCAAGTGCCAAAAAGTTTATTCTTGTGAATGCACTCCATTGAGCAGGTAGAGTGCCGGTCAGCTGGTTGCACGTAAGTTGGAGGGCGGCAAGTTGATGCATGTTGGCCCACGAAGCTGGCAGCGTGCCAGAAATCATGTTGCCAGCGCAATGATCATCAACCACAGCTCCAAGAGTGAGAGTTGTCAATCCTGTCAGCCTTGACCACTGATCAGGCAACGGACCATGCAGCTTGTTGTTGACTAACCAAAGCTCCTGCAGATTTGCCATGCCAGCCCACTCTGACGGCAACATGCCAGTCAACATGTTGCATTGCATTGACAACTTCTGAATCTGCTTCCATGAAGCCCATTCCTTAGGAAGACTGCCTGTGAGGTGGTTGCCGAGATAAGAAGAGTTAGATATGTAGCCCAGCATCAAGGTCACTAAACTACGCATCCCAGACCACTGATGTGGCAGAGTGCCTGTGATTGAGTTGCCACCTATTTGTAAGTTCCTCAACTGTGTGAGGTTGCCCCAGTCGGCGGGTAGAGGTCCATGAAGGGAGTTGTTGTTCAACCTCAGCACCTGCAGATTGCTGAGCGGCTGCAGCATGGATGCATCCGGTAGACCACCAACAAGATCTGAACTGCTCAGATCAATCTCGTTAACCTTTCCAAAAGAGTCACACTGAATTCCTTGCCATTGACATGGGCTCGCATTCGCTCCACCTCCTGTGACCCAGGTGCTCAGGACACCATTCTGATCAACCATTTTCTTGAATCGTATCAGAGCCTCCAACTCTGTTTTGGGCGGCAGCAGCGAGACGATGTCTGCACTGCACACAGTCAGCACCTTGCCTGCCAACCACATGTCAAGTTGAGGGATGATGTCCAGGTTATCCAACAATATCTTTTGTGGTGAAATGCCAAACTTGGATGCCACTTTGCCAACATAATCAATATCATTGGCTGTGTACCTATAGCAATTTCCATTCCCCTCGATTGGTGCAATTTGCCAAGGTTGTACTTGCTCACGATTGACATAAGGCCTGAATTGCAGCCCATATGTGCTGGAGGGGTCACCGATGCCACTGGCCCCATAGGCAACCTTGAAGAACCCATTGTCTGCAAAGCCTGTGCCCCATGAGTTCTTCACCAGCCAGTATCCTCCTGTGTTGTTGTAACCCACAATAACAACAGCTTGTCCAAAACCTGCCTCCTCGGTGTAGCTGGAACCTAGAGGCAACACAGGACACAGCAAAAGGAGAGTCTTTGTGCAGGATATCTTCATGTCATGCACCAGAAGCTGTCATGCAGTAAAGCTTCTAACAGCAGTGCACAACGGTCCAATGCAAACATGCAAGTATCCGATGTTGTAGCTGTGACACAACATTGCAATGACAGAGTAACAATTATGCAGACTGAAAACAGAGTTGCAGAACGCTTGCCATGCGATGCTGCCACAGGCAGAAACAGCTGTATTGGCTCTGCAACCCTTAGCAGACACCAACCAACCTGGTCCTTTGTAGATGCCATGCGGTGCCTCGTTGAAAAAGGTTCTGAAATCTGGATAGATTTGGATGGCAGTAACCACCGACCCTTGCAGCCTCAACCATTGCTGCACACTCGCCAGTCCAGACAAGCTTTCAAAATGCAACTGGCCAGTAGAAATGTCATGGTATGTATCATCGCATTTATGATCACATGGGTTGGTGCTAGATGGTTGGTAGGGTAGGCATTCACTGGTGAGGACCCCGCCCGTGGCTTGCAGTCGCACCAAGGCACTAAGGGCATCCACCAATGACCAAGTGCTGTTGCAGGTGCGTACGTTACCAGAACCTGACGTGGCACAGAAGTGAAGGTTTTGGATGCTGAACCAGTTGCTGGCATTTTTATGCAGGGCTGCTGCAACTGCAGTTTCTGTAGCAGCACCTACGGCAAAGCTGCATGGCAGAGAAGCAGGCAGGGTGGATAAATCACACAATGCAATAATTGATGAGCAACCTGTGAGACATGTTGCAGTAGCTGAGCAGCACTATGAATTTTAGATGCAGGGTATTTATGGCCGTGATACAGTGGCTGCTGCTGGTCTTGAACTTCAACAGTGGCACCTTTGGCGCCCACACACCACTTGGATGACAAAAAGCAAAGGTGTCATGCTGCTCAGGATGGAGACAGGCATGCTCTTGACTTGCAAGAGTGAGTGCAGCAGAGCAGTACTATTAACCTGCCAGCAATAGGACCAACCTGGCACAGGTCCAGCACACTCCTTGATCTAAAGCACTGCTGACAGCCACGATCCCGCCGGTGTGTGCTGGATCACGCTGGTCGTAGGATTGTGGTGCAGTTGCCAGAGCGAGTGCAGCAGTATCAGCTCCGTTTTCGCTGGCACAGAGAGAGCCTCTGTCTGTGCTGCAGACTGCTGCGGGTTTTAATTTATAAGCCTGTCGCAGCGCTGCGGAGCGCGCAAGATACTGCTGAAGGGTCTGGTATGTATATGAACGGGAAGCGCCTAGCAGGGACGTAGGATTGCTGGGCAGGCCTTGGCCTGCCGTGAGGCCACTGAGACCAGCAAAGACAGACAGATGCAGGACGACGCAGCAGAACCTGATCATCTTAAGTAACACTGCACGTGAAGTTTGATATCATGGATGGGCAGCAGATCGCTCGTAGCTGATGTAAGCGATGAAGGCTCCCTGATTGACAGTCGTTCTCGCAGCCAAACAGTAATACACGTACGGTTTGTGCTAAGTGAATGAGGCAACAGTAGTTCAGGGTGCCTCTTGTAATCTGGTCGTCGTATGCAGGATCAACGCTGTATAAAACCTTTGTGCGGCGCAAGTCACTTAGGGCACTAACACATCGATCCTGATCTAAGCTGAATTTCCCGGTTTAATGTACATCACACAACAGCTTGCCACATCGGTGCAGTAGTATCTGCCACTCGGTGAGTGCCGGGAGTCACCTGAGGGCCCTCAGCTGCTGCAAAAGCAGCCCACTGTGCCGGATCAACGACTTATCGCAAAGAACCTGACTGCTGCAAATACCAAGGTACAACACGTAGCGCAATCATTGCGGGACGCAAGCAGCACCAGACATGAAGATGAAAAGTGCCTAACCTGGCATTTGATAGAGAATTATTCTTAAAGAACAAAAACAACAGAGACATTTGCACGCAGTATGCTGGTGGAACAATACAGCTTGCCTGTTTGCAGGGTCTCCCACTGTGCTGCCACACTGTGATCGTGCTTCCACGCTCTCCTGTCATCTAACAGTTTATAGTATTGGCACATGTAAAATAAGTAAGTTACACGAGCCACTGCCATTGCTGTAGCATGGAAAACTCCCCAATGACACTGCAGCACCTGGTTGCACTGTAGGAGAGAGCAACTGACGGATGCAGGATATTCAGCAACTGTCAAATTGGTAATATCTTGCAAGATAACCAATTGGTTAGCTGCTGTTGCTGTAGCCTTCACTGTAATGTTGAACTTGCAGATATTCAACCGGATTGAATCTGGTTTCTGTTTCTTTTTGGTGTGCCCCCATGAGCCATCAGTTGGCTCCTTTCGGGTGGAAACCCTTGAGGTAACTTGTAGTAGTAGTAGTAGTAGTAGTAGTAGTAATGGCGCTGGATAGTGCTGCTGCTGGGTACATGCCTGTTCAGTTGGCTAATTCAGCTGGTGCAATTGTGGGTGGTGTGCTCTGGTGGCTGTCCCAAATATCGTCATGACGATATCAGCCTCAACTCGTGATAACATATGGTGATGCATGTGCAACATGATAGTATCATCATGAACTGCAAAGCTGCAGCTGAGTGCCTCTTGAACATACACAGCAGTTGCACAACTTACAGCAGGGGACCGTCCCCTGCTGTAAGTACTTACTAGTTGCATCATGCAACTCAATCACAGCATGTTGTGTTCATACTGCCAGCACGGGTCGTGCATGGCGGGTTGTGCTTATCCCCTGGCCTGGTTCTTCTCAGCAGGTGCAGCTTACAGCGGCAGCCCACACTTGCTGAGTGTCACCATATGACTGCTGATGCGTTTCTGAGACCATGCGAGGCCGCCTAAGTTCAGCCAATCTTATCTGCCAGGCAGGGTTGCTGGCTTCTCTTATTACCTGCTGTTGCCGCTGCCACTGCTGCTGCTGAAATTCCCGAGGGTCTTGGCAGTGACTGGCCTAGCTGAGGTGTTCATGACCTGACCCTCGTACACCGACAGCACCATTGAAGCGCAGCAGCAGCAGCAACAACATCAACAGCAAAGCAGCACCAGCTGAGATCTCACAAAACGAGCATGAGATAGATGGCCTCCATACATGGCAGCTACACAATATACAACGCGCAAACTTCAAGGTTACAGATAACCCCAACACTTGACCCTGCTGATCGCCAGTTCCAAGGCCTTGAGTTCTGCTTTTACCGCTGCTGTTGGACACAAAGGGCCCAACTTGAGTATGAATGACTCCCCCTCGGACATCGCTGCTGCTGCTGCTGCTGCCAAATCCTGCATAACTGTATGATTGCTGAAGACAATGCCCTCACCTGCATCTACTGGTTCTGAAACCACACTCTTCCTCCTAATCCTGTCGCTGCTCTGGTGTGTTGAGAGGTTCCACCTGGTCATGACTGTGCAACGGCAGGTTGTTGGCACATAACACGATGCAAAAGCCACGCATGTTGTTGCAATTGCAGAGTGCACAAGACCTGCAGTGACAAAGCCAAGGAGCATGCACTGAAAGATGATGAGGATTGGTACAGGGACAAGGTGCATCTAAGCACAGAAACATGAAGCATTGCAGCTGTCCCAGGTGTGAAGTGATGCTGCTCTATAGTGTTAGATAAGACACAAGTTTTTAATGAATACAGTCATGTTGGTTGCATTGCAATTTGAGCCAGCGCACCTGCTAGCAAAATCAGTAGCTCCACCGCGGCTGGCCCACGTTCCACCCTGCTTGACACGCTTGGTGAAATCATTGTAGGCGAATCCTGTCAGACGGCATCTTTGATGATAGATTTAACCCAGACACCCATGCATGAGCCTCCAGACAACGTTGCACCACTACGTTCTGGTGAAAGCAAACATTTCACCAATGATGAGGCAAATGCGGACCAAAAGCAGCACAGACAGCCTACTACAGCAGCAAGACAACATTACACCACCCCACCCCCCGTTCCACTGGATGCAACTGTTACCAACAGTATGGATGTCGGCATTCTACTGCTGCTGCGACACTGGTGTCAAGCAATGCTTACAACCACTTGCTATTGCTAGCAATCATGCACTCCCGTATTCAGCCGTGATAATGCTCTTTTACTTTGGACACCGATCCAGCACATGCAACATGCACAAGCTTACTTATTGATACTCGCAGGGCAGAACCACGATGACAATCATCTCCATGCTACTCACCGTTACCGCTGCCTGTACAGGTCACCTGTGCACAAAGCAACTGCAAATCTGCACAGGAAAAGCAAGCACATGCATTCTAGCGAGTACTGCATTATAATGCAGTGTACAAGGTGATCTCAAGGGAACCAACAACCAAACACAATACCAAGATGCAATGCTCTTATCATCAGGTGGTTGTAACAGCCTCCAGTCTGCAACATACAGTTGCCAACGACTTCTCTGGCATTGGGCATTCTGCTTGAGAACCACAGAGCCTCTCCAGCCTGGCCAGCCAGCCGTCCAACCTATGGCCTAGGCCCTTGATATCGATCATCACACTGTCAACAATCATGGTGACAAGTGATCGAGTACTTTAGCTCGGCTGCTTGCTTTGGAATGCTATTTAATCCCACTCACATGCGCTTCTTGCAGCACTTGAAGTTGAACCCACTAAGGCTTGCTGATGCTTTATCAAAAACAAAATCTGCTAGCATGAATAATATGCACTTCTATTCACCATCACATTACTCCGCCATTGCAATGTATAAATGACTCGACAACAACACAGGATAGCAACCGCAACCCCCACGTAGGGTCGGCATATCCCAGGGTTCCAGATAATGCATACCAGGGCAATCACAAGTCACCCTTCATGCCTCCTAGGGGATGCATGAATTCAAAACATGTATGATGGACCTACCCATAGTGACATGAGTTACCAGTGCAATGTTGTGTGTTCTATGCTTGACTATGCTTGGCACAACCTTCCTGGATGATTAGCAGCGAGACATGATTGGCGGAACCAACCAGCAACAGTCTGAATCGTGCACACAACAGGAACCGCCAAAAGCCCACAGCCAATTATGACATCTTACAAGACAACACAAGACCAGCACGCAGGGTCAGGCACTGCCAGTCAGTCGTCAGAAGATGCCGCGCTGCAAGAGGGCAGTTTCTGAGTGTGCATGCATAGAGTCTAACAAGCAACACCATTGTGTATGGCAAATCTGCAAGGTCATATGCTAAATGGTGCCCTGAATCACCTGCATCATGAACTGCTACACAGTCAGCAATACCCTGTAATCCCTGGTTGATCAAAATTGGCTATGCTAATCTGAGCTCCTCCTCCATAAGTAGGTTGCCATAGTTGGGGCAGGCACCCAGACAGCCTGGGGTTGCCATCAAGCCATATGGAATGAAGCAGACGCATGCCCTTGGCCCAAGCACTAGGCACCTGGCCTGACAGGTCATTATTTTTCAAGTCTAATTGTGTAAGAGAAGTCATGGAAGCCCATTGCTGGGGCAGTGGTCCTGACAACTGATTGTCAGCAAGACCCAAACCCTTGACTGATGACAGTGCACCCCAAGCAGGGGGTAATGACCCTGACAACCTGTTGCATGGAAGAGAAATAGTTTCGATCTTCTTCCATGCTGACCACTCAGGGGGAAGAGTACCAGTCAGCATGTTGCCGCTGCACCGTGCCCCAAGATAGCCACCCAGTTGAAGACCGACCAAGCTGGATATTGCAGCCCACTGCTTTGGAAGTGTGCCTGTCAACTTGTTTCCATCAAGTACCAAAAACTTTATTCTTGTGAATGCACTCCATTGAGCAGGTAGAGTGCCGGTCAGCTGGTTGCACTTAAGTGCGAGGGTGGCAAGTTGATGCATGTTGGCCCAGGAAGCTGGCAGCGTGCCAGAAATCATGTTGCCAGCGCACTGATCATCAACCACAGCTCCAAGTACAAGAGTTGTCAATCCTGTCAGCCTTGACCACTGATCAGGCAACGGGCCATGCAGCTTGTTGTTGGCTAACCCAAGCTGCTGCAGATCTGCCATGGCAGCCCACTCTGACGGCAACGTACCAGTTAACATGTTGCATTGCACTTCCAGGTCCTGAATCTGCTTCCATGAGGCCCATTCCTTAGGAAGGCTGCCTGTGAGGTGGTTGCCAAGACAGTGAAAAGACTTAGTGAAGGAACCCAGCACCACGGTCTCTATACTACGCATCCCAGACCACTGATGCGGCAGAGTGCCTGTGATTGAATTGCCACCTATTTGTAAGTCCCTCAACTGTGTGAGGTTGCCCCAGTTGGCGGGTAGAGGTCCATGAAGGGAGTTGTTGTACAACCACAGCACCTGCAGACTGCTGAGCGGCTGCAGTATGGATGCATCCGGTAGACCACCAACAAGATTTAACCCAGTCAGTTGGACCTTGTTAACCTTTCCAGATTTGTCACACTGAATTCCTTGCCATTGACATGGGCTCGCATTCGCTCCACCTCCTGTGACCCAGGTGCTCAGGACACCATTCTGATCAACCATTTTCTTGAATCGTATCAGAGCCTCCAACTCTGTTTTGGGCGGCAGCAGCGAGACGATGTCTGCACTGCACACAGTCAGCACCTTGCCTGCCAACCACATGTCAAGTTGAGGGATGATGTCCAAATTATTCAACAATATCTCTTGTGGTGGAGCGCCAAATTTAGATGCCACTTTGCCAACATAATCAGCGTCACCGGCTTTGTACTTGCAGCAGCCAACGTTTCCCTCGATTGGTGCAATCTGCCAAGGTTGTACTTGCTCACGATTGATGTACGGTGTAAATTGCAGCCCATAGGTGCTGGAGGGGTCACCAATGCCACTGGCCCCATAGGCAATCTTGAAGAACCCATTGTCTGCAAAGCCGGTGCCCCATGAGTTCTTGACAAGCCAGTATTGCTCTGTGTTATTGTAACCCACAATGACAACAGCATGTCCATATGGAGGTTCTCCATCATTGTCACCTGCCGAACTGTTGGAGCCTGCAAGCAATGCACCAGATGGGGCAATCACAGAATTTGAGCCAGTGCCAGTTTAAGTGTGATGCACCGCAGCTCCACTGCTGTGGATTGTTGAATTCATAAACGGGACAACGCCAATGGTTTTGGGTCAGGGTCTAAGCACACAAGTGAAACTGCAAGCCAATTGCCTGGCTACGCAGCTGCAACAGCATACAACTCCATCTGTTTGGCAATTATCAGCATACTGGTTGTGAATCACACCAAACTCGAACCCACCTGGGCCCTTGTACATGCCGTGCGGTTCCTTGCTGAAGAAAGGTCTGAAATCCCCATGTATCTCAATGGCAGTAGCCACTGACCCATTCAGCCTCAACCACTGCTGTACGTCCATCAAATTAGTCAGTTGTTGAAATGTGTAATTGCCAGCATACATGTCATAGTACATATCGCGGCACAGATAGGCACATAGGGCCGCCCTATCCCCCCCATTGCTGGACGCTTGATAAGGTAGGCAGTTACTGGTGGTGAGTCTGCCCGTGCTTTGCAGCTGTACCAAAGCATCAAGGGCGCCCTGCAACGTCCAAGCGCTGTCGCAGCTGCGTACATCACCAGAGTTTGATGAGGCACAGAAATGGAGATCTTGAACGCTGAACCAGTTGCTGGCATTTTTGTGCAGTGCCAGTGCAACTGCAGTTTCTGCAGCAGCGCCTATAGCGAAGCTGCATTGCACAACAGAAAGGAGGATGGAGACAAGTTGCACATTACCATATGTCGTGAGGAGTTTGTTGGGAAGGGATGTTGCCTTGGCTGTGTACTGTGCATTTGCAGAGTAGATTCAAAGTCACTTGGCTGCAGCTTCCCTTCTATTTCAACAGAAGAGAATGCCATGCCCACACACAGCTTAGACAACAGCAAGCAAAGCACCAATGCTGCTAATGCAAAGGAAGCCAAGCTGTCTGCTTGCGGCAGTTGGGATGATGGAAGGACGTAGGAGCACGATCATGGAAGTGACAGCTGCACATTGAACAGTAGGGGGCATAAAGGGAAGCTGTATTTTCCCACCAGCATACTGCGTGGAAGTGTGTCTGTTGTTTTGTGGTCATAAGAATGATTCCTTGTCAGCACAGCAGAGTGATGTTGTATCATGCAGCAGCCAAGCAGCCAGCCTGAGGCTCACCTGACACAGGTATTGCAACCTCCCTGATCTAAAGCACTGCTGACAGCCACGAACCCGCCGGTGTGTGCTGGATTGCGCTGGTCGTATGATTGGGGCGCAGTTGCCAGGGCGAGCGCGGCAGTATCTGCTGCTTTCTTGCTGGTACAGACAGAGCCACTGCCTTTGCTGCACAACGCTGCAGGATTCAACCGATAAGCTTGCCGCAATGCTGCAGACCGTGCCAGATCCTGCTTCTTAAAGGTCTCATATGTTTCATTTGCGCCGCGCAATGACGCAGGATCCAGGGGAAGGCCTTGGCCTGCCGTGAGGCTACTGTGGCCAGCAAAGGCCACCAGAAGCAAAACCGCGCAGTAATTCCTGATCATTATGTAACGATGCTGCTTGTGAAGAGGTTGAGCATCATAGCCTGCCAGCAAGCAACCTGTAGCCAAAGAAAGCGGCGAAGGCTCCTGATTGTAATTTGCTCGCAGCTAGCCACGAAGATACGTATGATTATCGCTGGTGCGAATAGACAGTACAGGAGCAGGGTGCCGGATCATTGCATCCTGGTGGTCGTCGTGCCCAACGAGTGACAATTTCAAGTCGTAGTACCCTACCGAAGATGCGCTTACAAGGAAATAAAAATTTTACGCTCCTTTAGAAGCCTCTTTTATACTCTGCACACCACCCACCCGCATGGGCTTGATACTGCCACTGAGTGACACAGCTAGCCCGCAGGGGCGTGCTGCATAGCAGCCTGCTGCAATCCATTTACAACGCTCATTGCTGCAACATGCTACGCTGCAATCAACCCCGATAGCGATTGACATCGAGGCGAAACGCCTGTGAAATGTCGGTGTACTTCATCACTACTAACTCGGGGTTGCCCTTATCTACATGTCAGTGCATAGAGAAGCGTACTGGGTACAATCAGATTGTGTTTTGTTCACATATGCCCTTGTTATGCCTTGTCAGCTGCAGATCATACAACAGCACTCGCGCACGTTGCCATCCTTTTCGATGGGAGACAGTGGCATCATACAGCACGGTGTTTGAAGCAAAGTAGCAGCCTAAATGTTCCTTTGAATTATTGTCATTATTTGTTAGACTGCCGCAGTCCAGACAATACGTGTACTCTTAAGAGAAGCAGGGGAACCCAAGTAAACATGATAATAATTGATACCATCAGCCATAGCATTTACAACCATCGGCCTCGCGCCCGATGTTTCGCAGGCGGATTGTCTAACCTATCATTACCGTCCTCTTCAGAACCCAAGTAATAATTGATGCAAAAGGACTCTCAGGGTTGGGATCAGCAGCACCAGCATGGCAGCATCACTTATGCTCCACGGATGATCCCTGGATGGCGGCCCCTATTGCATGTCAGTTCACTTGCCAGCTCATCCAATGTTGCATGGCTCTATATATTTTACAAGCTTGTAGCAAATAAAGGAATCTGATGCGACAAGCATTCAGAGCCCGTCGCCAGCGACTGCCAGTGAGGCTCACTGCACATACCGCTGCACCTCCTTCCTGAACAGATCCGGCACATCACGCTTGATCCTGAATGGACTATTCCAGTGCCAATCATACATAAACTTGCCGTCAGCATTGCGCGGCGCATCCAAGTCCGTTCCAGCATACCACGTCTTCGCCGCGGCACCGACCAACGCCAGCTCCTGCTCATCCGACAGCACCTGGCCCTCGCCGCCTGGCGGCTGTCTCCCAGGTCCGCCTGGCGAACTTCCGGGTCCACCGCCTCCACCGCCGCCGGGGCTGATGTCTGGTCCGCCCTCGCCCGGGGTAGAGTCAGATGAGTCGGTCTTTTTAGGCTTGAAGGGGTAGAGGAGGCTTCCGTCGCTCTCCCATCCAAAGCCGACTGTGTAGGGGTCTGGGAAGTGGATGACGCCGTTGGTCTCCAGAATGTGAGCGACCTCACGACCCTGTGGATGCTCGCATGATGCAGCAGCAGATGCAGCACACGATGCCATCAGTCATGAGCAGAAGCAGCAGAAACAATGCATGCAGGGGTTGCAATTGTTGGTTTCTTTCTCTTCTTTCTCTTTTACCATTGCTTAAAGTCAATCTGCAGCACAAGCGTTAGCTATTGAATGGTCCTGTCAAGAAGTATAGTGCTCCACACAAGAGAGCCCTTTAACTGCCTGCATCATGATCAGGCCTTCACAATGGCAATAGGCAACTTGCATTACTGCACCTTCAACATGCACATGCAGCATCAGATCAATCAAATTATTGACAAATTGTTGATCATAGCAATTGTAAGTGTATGGAAGGCATCACTGCAGTATCAGTCCCACATGTCCCACCTGCAGTACTCCTCTGTCCAGCAGTGCATCCACCAGGGCCTGCAGCGGCTTCCAGTTGATGGCCAGGCCATATGAGGCCTTCGCCTCAGCCGCCTCCAACAGCTCAAGCACCTCAGACAGTGCAACACGAGCCTACAGCAGCAGCAGCAGCAGTAGAGACAAATCAATGCAGTTAATCATCATGTTTGTATTGCTGTTACTATGTCAAAATAATCATCAACCAGCAGCAATTCTTGCTCAGCAAAACCAGCTGAGACATGCAAATTTAACAAAGACGAGGACTGGGAGTAATGAAAACATCAACCAGAACATGCTGGTCATGCCTTCTGTTGGATTTCATCAAAAGTTCTAATACAATTCGCACCATTTCTGTTGGCATATCTGTGGCGTGGTAATAGAACTCCTCCTCTGTGGCGTCCTTAGGCTCCATGGTCCTCAGCAGATCACCCTGTGTGTCTTCTGCTGCCTTGGGGTGAAGGTGCATGAGGTCCACTGGGCCCATCTTGCGGCCCATGCCGGCAGACAGAATCATCTCACGAGCAACCATGTTGGCGTGGAACAGATCAGCAGCACCCAACCCAGTCATCTGCATAAAAACAGTGCAAGTACCATATTATATCTGTAACATCGACACAGTGTCTTTTAACCTGGTGCAGAACTACATGCGATTAACATATTACATCCGATATTTACAGTAAGTATGACCCGGTATGTTACAACCTGGTGTGTGATCAGGGTGACTTGCTACTTGCAGAAGTTGAAGAGATATGGATGGGATACGATGTGATGTATACACGGCTTATATGGACTGTTACGTTGCTATTGTTACCTTATGGGTTGACCTCACAATGCCTGCTGTGGATTGTGCTGCTGCTGCTGCTGCTGCTGCTGCAACACTGTCCACGCAATCCAAACTCCTGTAGTTGACCTGACCGCAAAAAGAATTAATAATCCCAAAAAGCCTTTCGTGCTCAGAGATGCATCAACATTTAGCATTTGAAAACACCATGAGCCGCTCACCTCGCTCTCCCCCATGACGAGCTTCTCCGCCGTCCGTCCCGCCAGGTGAACCACCATCACGGCCTCCATGTCACCTCGACTCAACAGCGCATTCGCACGAGCAGACTCATCCTCAACAAACAGCGTGTAACCTGGCAGCAGCAGCAGGAGGAGGAGGAGGATGGAGATTGTTACCCAGCATATAATGTGCATCCTGCAACCTATCATTGTTGCATTGCCAGGGAGCATATGACAGAAGAATAAACTAGCAATGTGTCCATTGGCTGCTGAACGATACGCATGAATTGATAAGGTCCCTGATGGGCCAGTCAAGCTGCAACATTCATTATAGTGCTGCTGCTGCTGCTCTTACAGACGCAGCCAGCCTACTGAGGGACCTGAGGAGCAGCTGCCGGTGCTGCTGCTGCTGCTGCTGCATCTAACGTAAAGACACCAACAGCGTTGTTATCCAAAATTCAGCAGCAGTTCAGTGATATTATTGAAGGATGATCTGCTCTCCACTTCCCACACACCTGTGATCATGTTGTACGGGCAGATTGACACCCGGGCAATCTCATCATACTCAGGTGTGATGTACGCGATCAGTGCCTTGCCAGCTTCATACACTGCAATACTCTTGCGCAGTGAGTAAGGGATGGGGTCCGGCAGGCCACTGTACCCTGGCTGAGGAGCACCAGATAACTCCTGTGATAACACAAAAAGTAATAATCGCTTGGATCAGTAACAACCAGCAACCTTGGGTATGTTACCATCAACCTCTTCTCCATAACCAGCACATTGACAAGAACCTATAGGGTCGTTGTGGCTAGATGCAGACTCCCCAACAGTTGCAAGTAGAGAGCCTCCGGCCCAAGCTGAAGGTTCTCACTGAGAGACTCTGCCAGCTCACTGCCAGGAAAAACCTAATGCCTGCTGCCAGCTGAGCTCTGCCACTGAATGATGCAGCGGCATAGCTGAGCTTGCAGCAGGCACTGGGTTTTTCACCTCAATGTAGGAATGGCAAGCGCAATGCAGCAACATCAGCCGATCTGTGTCTGTAAATAGTAATAATCCTCACCAGCCGCCAGTGACATTGAGTTGCAGACATAGAAGCTGTTGTTTGAAGACAGCTGTGCAGGCTGTCATGTCTGTTGGAATCTTGATATTCATCGCTGCTGCTGCTGCTGCTGCTGCCTCGCACCTGGTATGCCTCCATCGCCTTGTTTTCCATTGCGGCATAGATGTCCTCCTCACTGATCGCCTCACGCCCCTGACGAGCTGCCATGCGTGCAGCACGTGCCATCAGGCCCATACAGTCAGCACCTGACAGCAGCAGCAGGAATGGAAGCAGCAGTCAAACCAGAGTTTTCAGACTTGCAGAGGGAGCGAGGCAGTGATGTTCTGCAAGGAGTCAGAGGACCTCTGCAGCAAGGATTCTCTGACATTTGATGTTCCTAGCTAGTATTTATTTACAATTATGTAACAAACAAAACCAGGTTCCAAGATTATCATCTTGATTCTCACCTGTGAAGCCACTCATTGCTCGAGCCACTTCTTCCCAGTTGATGGTTGGGTCAACAGACTTGTTACGAGCATGGACCTGCAGCAGCAGCAGCGCACACACATACACAACATCTTTCAGGAAAGCTTCACCTGTTGAGCAGTTTGTCACCTGTTGTTGCAACCATGTTTTCCCACCTGTGCTATCTGCTGGCAGAGTCTGATCAACTATCAATTGCGAACTGCTATCAGACTCTGGTGAGGCACTTGACAAGATGAATTTGTGAAGTCTGCCAGCAAGCCACTTGCAGTAAACCCATGTACTTGTATATATTGTGCCTTGACGGGCCCCTTATTTCGTTGTTCATTGTTTTTATGGCTGTAATCACAAATAGTTATGCTGTAGTCATAAATAGGATCAAAAAACACACACCTGCAGAATTTTGGCTCTTCCTGCAGCATCTGGCAGCGGCATGTAGATGATTCTGTCAAACCTGCCAGGCCTGATGAGGGCAGCATCAATGGCACCAGGTCTGTTGGTGGCTCCCAGCACAACAATACCCCTGTTGTCTTCAAACCCATCCATCTGCAGTTGCACAGTTAAGTATTTTTCACTTATTACTTTGTCTTGTATCAAATCTGGCCATGCACATACTGGCACAAGCCTATCAAGGATCCATGACCAACTTGGCAGTGAATGCACCTGATTTCTTGGATTGTGTGGAGTGCAGAGAGACACAATACAGTGTGAGCAACATGCATGCTTAGGTTTGGATTAGCCTGACCTCTTTTACTCATATCCAGATGGGTTGTAACGAATCTGTTTTGATTTATTGTCATAATACGCTTGGTGCACAGTAGAATGATCACAAATCACACTCCACCATGATAGACCGCAACGCACCTGCACCAGCAGCTCATTGATGATGCTTGCGCTTTCGTCCCCAGCAGCAGCAGCACCACGAGCAGCACCCAGCGCATCAAACTCATCCACAAACAGCACAGCTGGTGCAAAGTTGCGCAGCATCTCAAACGTCTCACGGATACGACGAGCTCCAACTCCCGTGTACACATCATAGAAATCAGTGCCTGCAAATATGTGTAACAATCGTATGTGTAACAATTGTATGTGTAAAAATGCTATGTGTAATGATGTCACACGTTGCAAAAATATGCGCAATAGATTATAGAGTGATAATAACAGACTGATGGGTGGAATTCTCTGCTTGAAGCAAGCGAAAGGGGTTAAGTGGTGCATGCACATACATCATCAGATGATTCATGGTCGCCCCTATCACCGAAGTAGGTTGCATAATAACAATATATAGAATATTAAGTACATTACCTGAACATGTGAACATCTTTACTCCTGACTCAGCTGCTATGGCCTTTGCCAACAGGGTTTTACCAGTACCAGGAGCACCAGCCAGCAGCACACCACCAATCCTGAAACAGGTTCATAGTGAACAGCAACAGCAGCAGAAATAGCAGCAGAAACAGCAGCAGCAGCAGCAGCAGTCAGCACAAAGTGGATCACCCATTTCACAAGTACCAGGAGCACCAGCACCAGGCAGCAACAACTTTGCTTCGGCAGATTGTGTAGAAAGTGCTGAAACAGCGGCAGCACGAACAGCTGCAAATGGACCTCAGATAAGGCAAGACAGGGAAACTTGCATCTCATAGCACGCCAAGCTACAGCATGGAAAGCAGTGCAGCACCCACATGAGGAGGGCAATTGCTTCGTGGCCATGGTCAATTACCACTGAGATGGCCACTGATGAGCTAATGACTCATGATCAATGCATGCAACTGTTCTTGGATTCGATTCAACTGCACCAAAACCACAATTCATATCACAATACATGATGACAGGTGTGGATGATGAAATAGAAGAATACTAGGGCTCTCACCTGCTGACTCCTCTCAGCCTGAGCAGTGCCGGGTTTTTCAGGTAGTCAATGATCTCCTCAATCTCCTGCTTCACCTCATCAATGCCGTTGATGTCATCCCACCCGATGAACTCAGGACCGGATGTGTCGATGAACACCTGGAATGCAAACATATGAATTTTATAAGATGAGACTTAATTCCAAGGTAAAATTCAAAAGGATTCTATGTGACAGCTTGCAAACTCATGCTTGGTTGACTACTGACTGATGCCCAACAACCTACTATGCATCAGATAGAATCGAACAACCATCATACGTTTTCAGAGCATCAGACAGAACACAACTCAGAAGGTGAACATATGCACAGTGTTCCATGAAAATGCATCGTAAGAATGCCTGCGTACCTGTCTAGCTGGTGACCTGAAGTTGAGCTTCGTCCCGACATGCAGGATCTCCCTCCGGTACCTGATGAACTCCCTCCTCCTGAACTTATTTGGCACTGGGTCCAGGATCCAGGTGTGCAGCAGCCAGAAGATTGCCGAGATCAGCACAAATGGCATTGTGTAGCGAGCGATCTACAGTCACAGCAGCAGCAGCAGCAGCAGGGGCAGCAGGGGCCAGTGTGATAGGGCATGGCAAACCACAAGTGCCACACATAACAGTCCAAGGTTCTTGAAACTGCTCTGAGGACGCATGATGCCCCTGTACTGGTATATCACTATATTGCATTCAAGGATGACTTGATGATCACCGAACAATATGAGTAACTTGCAGGACAGCATTGTTGATCCTCACCTGTATGAGGAAAGCCCTGTGCAGTCTGTCACCTTCAACATTTGAACTGCTGACCATCACGCCATGAGACAGCAGGTGCTCAGCCAAGTCAGGATCAGGGGCCAGGACAACCTGCACATTGTAAGTCGTAGGATCAAGTCATGGTCCAACATGGTCAAGCACTGTGTTGTTATTGTACTTGAATTCTTTTGTTTGATTCAGATCAATTCAAAGCAAAACAATTTCAGGCAGCAAAGGTGTAACTGAAGCAGCAGCCAACATCAAAAGGTGTGTGCCGACTTGGATATGGCAAATGCCAGGGGTACATATTCTATTGACTGCAAGTTTACAGCAGCTGTGTTAGAGGTTTGGCAATTTTTCTTTTTGTTACATGCAGGTCGCAGTGTGATAGGTTGAGGGTTTTGAAAACAGCCAGCCCACCTTGCACTGCCGTGATCCTCCAGGTGCAGATGCCTTGAGTGTTGCGATTGCAGTCAGCTGCTCTGGGCCATACAGCCTCAGACTGTCCACGTGACCTTCACCCACAAGAGTCCTGCAAGATGAGTCCAGCAGCGCAGCAGATGCGTCCAGCAGTGCAGCAGATGCATCCAGCAGCAGAGCAAAGCAGGTGATGAAGGCACATTAAATCGAATTGGGCAGTAGCAGATGAGTCCAGATGCATTTAGCAGCAGAGCAAAGCAGGAGATTAAGGCACATCAGATCAGATCAAACAGTAGTGCATGATGCAGTAGTGGAAAACCTGATGTAGACAATAAGCCATTGCGATCACTCAGGCGATGAACAGTTCAGGCATCCATCCCAGAATTACCACTCAGATGCTCACCCAGCATTAGATGGTAATCCAGCAGGAGGAACCAAGGGGAAAAAGCAGCAGCCTCTATTACATGCAGGTGACCATAATCAACTGAAAACTGAAAAAATGATATGATGATAAATGATCTGAGAAGAATAATAGCATCATTCCTCACCAGAGCTGTGTGTAGCTGAGTTCCTGCAGGTGCTCCTGAGTCCTCCAGGCTGTGGTGATGCTGCTCTGGGGGCCCATCACCATGGCAGCCTCCTCCATCTTCTCAGTGGTGAACGCATCATCAGGTATCTCACTCTCACGAACCTGGAATGTGAAGTATAGAAATGGTTGCAACAAAGGTAGGCAAACAACTGCACACAGAGGTAGAGAGAGGACAAAAGCATACCTGCAGTTCTGCTGGAAGAGATGAATAATGTAGAAAATAGCTTATTAATAATCACAATACAATACAACAATAATACAATACAATACAGCGCGAGGGGCTAGCACCCTCCCCAGTCCTAGACCAGCAAGCCAACGAATCGCTCTCATGGGGGTTGAATTGTACCCAGTCTTGATTGATACGATCACAATCATGTATGTACGGAGGAATACACTGAAAACAACATATTGTTATATACATACGTAAGTGAAACATACCTGTATTTTCTCCCCATCTCCTTCATCAGCAAACAGCTGTTCTGCCAGCTTCTCCTCAAAGTCCTTATTGTCACCCTTCTTGTCAAGACCATCCTCCATCTCCTGCTGGATTTGCTGCATTTACGAACAACCATCGATACAGAATAGGTTCAGGATCAAGTTTGCAGAACACTGACACATACATCAATGTGTAATACTAGTAATGTTGGAGGATTGTCATATCATCAGACGATTCTGAAAGCTGGTAGTCAAGCTGGCAGCGCTGCTTTTGAGATCAATGGAAGTGTCCTAAATTTACAGAGCAGGTGGGGTATAACCATTTTCCAAAGGGCAATGAGGTTCAGTGCAAATCATTTCACTCAGCCGGTTAAATTCTTTTCCAAACGATCTCCCTCCAAGAAAATAACAGCATGCAGCTGCGTAGCCAAAGGACATGCAGCAGAACAGAAGATGACCCACCTGCTCAATCATAAACTGTTTGATACCCAGATCAAAGTCCTCGTTGTCATACTGGTTTAGCATGGCATTCAGAAAGGTGTAGATCTGACCCTTGTCCTTCCTGCACAGTCAGCACAGTGATAGCAGCGGCGGCAGCAGCAGCAGCAGTGACAGCAGCGACGGCAGCATGGGTTGGATGCAGATACCCACGCAGCCACAGGCCGTTATGAGGATTGCACCCAACATGCCATCCGCTAAAGGTAGTGACAGCTATAGCTGGGCAGGCACATGTGCGGCTCTTCAAAGAAGTAAGCACCACACTGCTTTTGCTACTTGTTGCTCATGCCCTACCAGACATGTGCGCTTGCAGAATATATCACTGCAAGCTACTGCTGCTGCGCTCAATGCCATGATAGAGGTACCCCCTTCTAATCCTGCCAACAACAAGACAATCGTCTTCCACAATTTCCCTCACCTTTCCTCCACATCTCCAGGTGCATACACCATACTCGTGTTCAACGCCTCAAAGTCCAGTGGTACTCCCAGCCTGCTGTTGAGCTGCTGCTCATACACATTGCTGCCAGCCAGGTGAGGCCTGCTGCTGTACCAGGACTTCTTGTGCTCAGCCACCAACTTTCGCAGCTCAGCATCAGACCTGGACATGCAGGAGGACGACAGCAGCACACAGAGGGGTTTATGTACAGCACCAACAGCAGCACCAGCAGCACTAGCAGTACCGATGTTGTATTTGGCTACTGCAATGTTGGCACAATTGACTTTATGCCAGGCCAGATGTGGACGCGGGACAACAGAGTGCTAGCAGGTGTTTGAGGATGCGGAGTATGCTGCTGTTTACACTGTTATGTGAAATGAAGACAAGCTTTTCAGCAGCAAGGGCCATCTTCCTGCAGGAACGCTGCATGACTTGGCCTAAAAACTTTGGTGAGAACAAGCAGCAACACAATAAGACTTGTGCCACGACTGGTATGCATAAGCAGGCAGGCACCATAAGCTTGCTGCTGGTGCTGGTGCTGCAGCATGTTGGGACTACCAGATGTTGGCCAAAACAATTGGCATTGTGTGACACTATGTGAAATGATATCATTAAGCAAATTTCCATGTGTAGAGCTATGCAGTACACCTATGCAGCACACCTGATGGCCTTGTCAACTTGTTCCCTGCTTGGAGCATCTACTGCTGCTAGGTCACCGACACCAGATAATTGCCAGCTGCGCGCACTGCTGCTGCTGCTGCTGCTGCTGCTGTTACTGGTCGTGGTTTGCTGCTGGTTCATGACCGGGTCAGGCCTGTTGTGCACAAGATGTAAACATGCAGCAGGAAGTCACAGCATCGGCTATAATCAGCAGCAGAGACAGGAACAGTCTAGGCCAAAATGAAGGCTGCAGAAAGGTTTGGTTCTCTGGAAGTGGTTGTGCAGAACCTTAATTGCTCGCATTCTTGTGTGATCAAGCTTACGCAGAGACTAGTGTACGTGACAATATGGTGCTATCTTATTGCAGCCTTATCTGCTGCATGCAGCTGCAGATTCTGCAGGACACATACCTTATGCTTGCTGCATAACTGGGCCTTGCACTAACTCCAGCAGCAACAACCAGCAACGCTATAGACCCCAGCACTCTATATACATGTTGTAGCAGCCCTGGCTGCTGCTGCTGCTGTGGTGGCTGCTGATAGGGCAAAGGAGACTGCTGTGGTTGTAGCTGCTGCTGTTGTTCTTGCTGCTGCTGTTGTCCTTGTGACGGCTGTTCGCTGCTGTGTTGGCTGCTGAAAGGCAGCGCCTGTGATCTCTGCTGTGTGCGAAGGGATGATCGCAAATTCTGAAGGAATGGGGTACTGCTGTGGGGCTTGGCTGCTAGTCTCTGCTGGAATGACCCGATACCGCCCAGCCGAGATCGTAGCGGCAGCAGCCCAATACCATGGGTTATTATTTTGCCATTATTGTGTCTTGAGCAGGCAACAGGGCCGCAGCTACGCCCCAACTGCATGCTGCACAAGTATGGATTGATCTCACTGCATCACTGTTGCACAGGGGCTGGCTACAGCGCTCCCAATTCCCGTAGTGTCCCAAACACAGAAGATTTTACCCAATGACGTATTTCAAAACGGGCCTTGCAAGGACTGATGATGATGTTTCGCTCTGAACCTGTTGACGTTGCTGGCCGGCTAATAGTGTCCGCATACACCCTTAGAGTCCCTGCCACTCTACCTCTGCTTCGGGCAATTGAATCCCTTACTGTAGCAGCCACCTGTTGACGATTGGTTTCCATCATGGATTTTATGAAGAAGATGTGGCAGCCCGTATGAAAGAGGATTCTCACGACAACAAGATGCTTCGGGTTCGTGGCTTGCGTGCCTGATCGCCAATACGTGAGGTCTGCACCAAAGACAAGTCAGCTGACTCTGAACTGCAGTGCATTTGCTTACAAACAATCATAGGCACAGCTCGCCTGTGCGTTGAAATCAACTGTACATTTCTCTGTTATCGCGGTCAGGACTGCCTACAGGCTGTGCAGTCCCACTGCACGGTCCGCCTCATGCCCAGAGAGGTCAGTATGGTTGCACTGCTTGTGGCAGCAGGAGGCACTTGATAAGCACCCTTGATACATATCGAGCGCAAGTGGGATCATTCATAAAATAGTATTAATACCATAACTTAACAGCTTACAAGGCAAACTGCAAAAGCATGACAGGTTCTCAGGGTCCAGAACAGTACAGCATCACTGGCAGCCTGCAACCAGCTGGCAAAGATAGCGCTGTCCAAGTCGGCACAGCAATTCAGTCTGGCTCATAAGGTGGCACAAAGTGAGAAAGAGAGATATGCCAAAATAGTCAGCAACGGGTCAAACCCCCTTGTACTGAGTAGAGACACAGCAGCAGTAGCCGCGGAAGAGCTGCGGTAGGGCTCCTCTTCAAAGCTTGCCAGTGTACAGTCCAAAATCCAGCAATTGTGTGTTTGGAAGAGCCTACCAGGTGCCAGGTCGCAGTGCACATAGCATCTGTATAGGCCTAAAACCTCGCTTGAATTCAAATTCCCTTCCTTCATACAGCTGCACAGGATCATTGAACACTATGAACAACATTTGCATCAGCATACATTGCGAAAAATGTTAAATTTCTTTTACGATGTGGATTGCACTGAGCTGAATCCCTTTGTCCACATGCAACTTGCAACGTTTTCTCTCTTTGCCACTCTTTCTAGCTGTGCATGTAAAAGAGAGTCTATCTGTTTTGCATGCACAGCTAGAAAGAGTGGCAGAGAGAGAAAGGGACTCAATCATGGCATGCAGCACTGGCATGTTCTCTCACAGGCACAGCTAGAAGAGCAGCAGAGAGAGAAAGGGACTCAATGTTGTCAGCAATGATATAGACTTTCTAATTTGTTATAACAAATACAGTAGGTGCCGACATAGGCATGCATTTGTCTCATTGCAGTCCTGCTCAGTAACTCCCCTTCTTTGGAATTTGCCAGAGGAAATAAACAGAGAAAGAGATAATCCTCTCCTTGCAAGACACCTCCAAAGTATGTTCGATAAATGCACAGAGGTGTGCTATGCAGCTAACACCTTGAGCCTCAACAACTTGTCTGCATGCAGCAGTAATGATCAGCTGACTAGTTGTACGCGAATGGTTTCTTATGAACAGAAACCATCTCAATCGTACAGCTAGTCAGCTGATCATTACTGCTGCATGCAGAGCTGATCAAAAACGCACCAGCTAATGCTACAAGCAGCTGTGGAAATAGAAGTTTACACTTTCCCACCGCAAGGCGCTTGGCACAGTGCCGGGGTAGCTGCAGCGGTTGTCTGCAGCTGACAATGGAGAATCTGCAGATTGGTAACAGCAATTGCACTGCTGCACAGGACATACATATACGTGTGTGCCTTGGTTGGCTGTTTGAAAGCAATAAGAGTTTAAAACCTCACTTTGTCCAAAGTGGATTTCTAGAGGTGCAAGGATACTGCATCAACATCATACAGCACAGATGCAACAACTGCTTCGAACTGCTGGCTGCAACTCCAGTCCTGCTGAACCTGACAACACAACACAATAGAAGGATTGATTACAGAGCAGACACCAAGTGCAGTGTTATATAACATGTTACAATTATACATGTTATGTAACACTGCTGCCAAGAAATCTTTTGTTAATACCGCTCATCATAATCATCATCACCACCCTGGACCCCATCTGCCTCTTCATCTCCCTCTGGCTCCCCTACACCCCTGCTGCTGCTGCTGCCACGGCCAGCAGCAGCAGCAGCAGCAGCGCCGTCACGCATCCAGCTCTTGATTGCCAGGCACTTGATACCAGTGCCTGCTGGGTACTCCACAACACCAGTCCATTTGTCACAGAGGGCCTGGGTGGCAGCAGCAGCATAAGCAGCAGCAGCGCCGGTGTTAGCAAGCTACCTACGGCACTAAAGGATTACTGCTGCTGTTGCCATACAAGCCGGATTCACTGACGAGAAATGCAAAATGCCTTGCCAACTATCCATAACAATACATCATATGAATAACATGTCATGTAACATATACACTTGCAGCTGGCACAGCTGGGCTGTGCAAGCTCTTGAGAACATCTCAAGTGCAGATTACCTAAGAGAATTACAACATCCACTCACCTTGAACTCCGCTTTATCCCTTTCTGTGTTGATTCTGTCCTTGAAAACTGCTACAATCTGCCGGATGGCTAATGGAACCTGCTGCTGCTCCAACATACCAACTAACTCAGCCTCCCAAGCGGCCACCTTGGCAAAAAATGCCTTGTCAACATGCTGCTGCTGCTGCTGCTGCTGCTGCTGGTAGGTGCCGTACTGCTGCTGCTCGGGGTCTTCAGGATCTTCCTCAGGGTAATCTTCTGGTATGACAGGGGCTAAAACCTGTGGACAATTTGAAACCAGGGTGTGTGCATCCACACACAGACCTCATGTTTTGTTGTAATTTTTAAAAGATCGGACCCCTGGCCCTCCAACAAAAACAATTGAACAACAAATGCAGTACATACATAAGATGCATAATTGCAACAAAAAACGTAAGTACGACCTCTTACAGGATGTGCAGGACAGCCATGATGGGTGGTAGCACTGCTGTGACATTGTTACAATATATACAATTTGCATGTTTGTAAGGAGGAGACCATATGCATGTATGTATTGTACATACAATTTGCATGTTTGTTTGCTTCTGGAGGGGCACAGGACCAATGGCAGAGTTGCTGAGGCTGATGGGTAAGATATATAAACATATATATAATACATATGGTCTCCTCCTTTTTACAGGTTATACTTGGAGTGGAACGTCGGTGGCAGCTGGATGGACAGCTAGCACAGCCGAGGCAGGCACACGCATCACACCAGGGTGGCGCCCCCAACGGATGTCAGCGCATTTGCCACTGCATGTCAACTTGCTGCATGGCTCAATTTCATGTACACATGGTATACTTTTGTTTGTCCAAATCCACTTGACACTCACCTGTATGTCTAACTTGAGTGATTCTTCTCTTCTCAGCGACTCCTGTTGCTCTGACAGTGTTCTCATGATCGGCATATGCGGCCAGCTGAATCCCAAGTCAACAGCATTGCTTGCAGAACCAGCAGCCTCAATTCCACTACCACTGCCAGCAGCAGCAGCAGCAGCGGCCGCTGCGGCTGCCGCTGCCGCTGGCCATCCTGCAAAACTCCCTTGCGACTCCAAGGTCGCTGTACTGCCACGGCCAAGGTTGCCAGGTTGCTGCTGCTGCTGCAATCCTGCAAGCGGGGTGAACACCAGACTGCCCTGCCGCCCAATGCTGCCACTGCTCACAGAACTGCTGCTGCGCATCACAGCAGCAGCTGCAGCAGCAGCGGCAGCAGCAGCTGAGCGTGGGCTGCCAGACTGCTGCTGCTCAGCTACAGCAGCAGCAACAGCAGCAGTGATGGCGCTGCCAGGCAGCCAGCCCTCTAAGCTAGCTGCTCCGCTGATTGCTGGCTTGCAGGACAACAAGTTGCCAAATGACAAGCTGGGTTCAGACCCCTCCAAAACCCCGCTCTCACTCTTTTCCTGCTGCCGGCTGGACTCTCCCGCCAGAAAAGTGTGAGGTCGGCCACTCAGGCTTGCTGAATCAGCTCGCTGCAGGGGAGGACTGGAAGCTGAAAGTCTCCTGTTGCTGGCGCTGCTGCTCGGTGGCAACATCTGTCCCGCTGCCGCTGCTGCTGCTGCTGCTGAAGGCGAGACAGGCGGCCGTACGCTATCTTGGCCCTCTGGCTGCTGTTGATGCTGCTGCTGTACTGCTGCTGTTGGTTCGTGATCTGCAAAGCCTATACTGCCTTGTGCTGCAGGCGGTACAATTTGGCCAAACGGCGATTGCAGGGATGCGCCGGCAGGCAGTACATTTTCTGCATTTTCATCAAACTGCTGTTGCAGCTGCTGCTGTGGTTCAGCTTCATGCATATGCTGGTCTGTGTCCCCTGCTGCTGCTTCCTGCTGCTGCTGCTGATCAAGTGGCAGCAGCAGCTGGCCGTACTGCTCAGGAGGTTCACCTGAATCAGCTGACGTCGCTGAGTGATCAAGCAGCACCTGCAGTACAACATCACAAGGGCGGTACAGCAGCGGCTGTTCAAGATAGCGCCGCATGCTTGCGGCCACCACATATGCATAAGGGTAAAAAGGTATAGCTATTTGACTATTGCTTATATGCCTATTGGCTAATGGAATGCTCTGGGGTCATGTGGGTGAGGAGAGTGCCATCTGAGCAGTAAAAGAATGCATGTATAACAGTCCCTAGCTCAAATGTACAAGCGGAGGTGTGCCATGTGCGCATGTGTGCAAGCTTTGCAGAGAAATCTCTGGTGCATGTCACTGGCAGCAGCTGCAACAGGGCCACGAGTTTTGATTGGAGGATGCTGTGCACTGCGCAAGAGGATACGGTCTTCAGGTCTCCAATGTGGTCCTGCTGTATATTATTGTAGCTGTAGAAGTGTGTAGAATGTCTCCACTTGCTGTAGTGGCTTTAATACGTAGTATCCATGATCCACATCAACCCAGAAGTTTTCATACCTGTCGTTTGGTACCTAAGCTGCTGCCTGTTATGGATGGATTGCTTTCCAACTTTCCACGCTTGCCTGCTGCAACCGCAGCCGCTGCTGACTTCTGATGGTGGTTGTGCGTGCTCGTATCTTCAGTGTGCTGCTGAGGATGGCAGTCAGTGTCCACTGAGGCACTGCCATCTGCTACTGCATCTGGCATTGCTGATGATTCTGGGCTGTCTGTCGATGCGTTCGCAGCATGCATTCGCGTAGGGGATGCGTGTTCACGATGAGACGTTGCGGGTCCTGCTGTCGTGACGGTTGCGCCGTGTCTGCCGTAGGATACGACTGGTTGGACAAGGGGCCTGGGACTCTGGTCACGCAGCTGCCTCAAGCAGGACTCATGCTTCAGGCCGGCGTTTTTGCTTGGTGAGAAATGACGTTGATCCTCCCGTCTAGGGCTTGCTGAGGCGCTGATCATGGTCGCCTACAGAGCCAGGTGAGAGAGGCAGTGCGGGGTGACAGATGTGCATATGTTGTGAAGCACCGAAAGGCGATCAGGGTGGATGCGGAGCTATAGCTGCTAAAGGCGTGTTGCAAATGGGTTTCACCATCTTCAAGGATGCCCAAAGGCTGCAGAAATCCAAAGCCAAACAAGCACATCAGCTGTTGAAAGACGTGTCTGAGACCTCGGAACGCTGACTACTGACAAATTGAGATACATAACAGTGCTGTGCATTTGATCCAAGTCAAGCGTCACAGTTATGGGCAGCACACTGCAGGTAAGGACTTGACCTGCTCAGTGCCAGGCACTTGGCACAAGCCCCACATAGAATTTGTACCGATCACAAGAATATCAAACAATGCAATTACCTTATTCACGCATAGGGCTGTGCCAAATAACGGGGGTGTGATAGGAGGGGCGATGCATAAGACAGGGATGCAGCGGGTGCCAAACGCCGGAGGCAAAATGCCGAAAGTGTCGCAGCGCTGCTGAGTCAGGCCAGGCAGAGCCCTAATTCAGCCTGCGTGTACGGAGTCACCGAGTATCAGGTTCAGGGTCTTGTTGCGGATCGTTTCAAACGGCGAACAAGCCGTCCAAAATCTTGGGCGTAGCGTGAACTTGCTTGCTGAAAGTAATGTATTATGATTGATGAGCTGCAGCATCTCGGATCGCCCGCTGCTCAGCGTTGTTGATGCATCTGGTCTGGCACAGCATTTCCTTTGATTAACTGCGGTTATTCATCAACACTGTTCTTTCTCACGGATTCTAATGCTGCCTGCCCTATTATTCTCAAGGCGTGGCTCCCAGCAGACCAATAAATTGAAGCTGTGCTGCATACAGAATAGGGGTACCCTGTACTACCGTATACCCAAAGGCACATCCTGTAATAGGGGTTATCTACAACGTACAGAAACGCCTCATTGATCTGTACTGTTGCATCAGGCTGTTGTTGGCAGCAGGTGTCACGGTGGCTTGGCTGAAGCAGTGCCAACCTCTAGGGTTAACCCCGACTGAGTCTTGCCAGCACTGCATGCAGCTGATGCACCTGCAAGGTGAGATGATCAAAGCCACTTGTTGCTGCTTGCAATGTCAACGCCACTGCTGCGAATGGCACCATGGGTTCCTCGGCTGTAATTGCTGCTGGAGTTGATGGATTCAGTTGCCATTTGAACCATCAATGATCGTGGTGAAGCTAAGGCACTGTTCTCCTGTTGACTATCAGCAGCAAGCTGTGTGATGTCGGCAAAGTTGCCAGACACCAACACCCCGTCAAGATGAAATTATTTGCAGCTGCCAGCGTTGTGATCATCTGAAAAGGGCTTTTTGCAATAGATGCGGCAGTCTGCAGAATCATCGAGGGGTGCTTCTAGACATTGCTGAGCTCAGGGTGATATTATTCTGGTTCTGAGAACTTCCTTACCAAGTGTCTCTAAGCTGCATGGCTTGTGGTTTCATATGGGAATGATTCTGCCGCAGCGCATAAATTCCAGGGTCTGCATGCGCTTGGCAGAGCATCCAACATGGCGCATGGGCTGATCTTTTATCAAACCACAGCTGCAGCAGCTGCATGCGCTGGAGTCTTTGGTACACTTTGCCAATAAAGAAACTCCAAAATTGGTGGCACAGGCCCTGTGTGAGTTAGCGGTGCTAACAAGCTGTGATCACCTGCAAACCTCATCTTCAATATACAGCATCCGCTCCTGAATCAGAAACTCTGAAAAAGTCCAAAGCATGTCAAAAGAGAGTTTGTCATAATATATTATGACAATTTTGGTATGACAATTTTGAGTGGCAGGCTGCTGCACGGCCACCAATGGGGCGATTTCTCTTGATAACCTAGGACCCCTCATGGGCACCTCAACAGCTGCTCCAAAAGGCCCTGCTGTTGCTGAACTGCTAATCGCTTGATATCAAGCAGATCCTGAACATCATGGAGGTCTGCAGCACCACACCTGCCCAGCAGCAGCGGTTAGCAGCAAGGTCCATCAGCCAGCTGGTCATGCAGGAGCAGCGGCAGCGTCAAGAGCGACACCGGGAGTTATGTGTGTCATCATGTGCCCCACACAGGGCAGGAGGGCTCTACAGCTTGCTACAGGCAGCCCTGGGCACTGCTACGGATCATCAAGTTTGGCAGTAACAGCAGCAGCACAGGTGGTTGACATTTTCTTGCCACGCAGCAGCAAAGCCCACTGGCAGCAGAGCCGTTGCTGGCCCAGCTGCTGAGCTTTGACAAATGGTGCTGCAGCATTGCCAGCAGCTGGCAAGCACTTGCAGAGCCTGACGCAATAGCAGCGGCAACAGCTGCCCATGCAGCAAGCAAACCATCAGCAGCAGCAAGTTGTGCAGCAGCAAGCCGCCAAAGCAGCAGGGCCAGGGGTCAACTAGCAGCCTGGTAATGTGTAACCACAGCCTGCTATAGTGATTTTTTTTTGCTGAGCGGCACTGCATTGGCAGGCATTGCCAATATGGCCCTGATGCTGACAGAGTGATCGAATCATTCATGTCCATAGTGGACTGGTAGGGCTGACTGCTGAGCTACTGTTGAAGTACTGCAGCGCCTGCAGCTGAATGTCATATGAGTTATTTCAGCCCATGTGGTCAACAGAGCTTCTGCGGCCTCTCAGGGTCTCTGCAACAGGAGCTGTTCCTGAACTTCAGGAGTTTGACTGAGTCAGAGTTACAGCAGGCAGCAGGCATCCTCACCTGTGTGCTGCAGCGGTGCGACTGTTGGCAACAGCAGTTGAGAACAGTACCGTACTGCGGCTACTCACTGCTACCAGTCCTGACTCAGGAGGAAGTTGTGGAACAGCTTCTGAATGGCATCTGATACTATATGTTAGTATATCGTCTGGGGCGCAAGTGACAGGCTGTCCTCCACTAGCAGATTGCTATGGCCGCCATAGTGTGGCACACTGCCAGTGTGTTGTGCACCGCAGGTATGACCGCAGGTAGCAGTGCTACTAGGCAGCTGCTTCTAGCAGTCCGATTGCACCCAATGGCACCTGCCGGGTGACACCAGGTGTCATGGCCATACTCAGTTGACAGCATGATGTGGACGTGCTGTTGCTTGTGTGGTGCAGAAGTGACCTGCATCAGTGCCGTGACTACTAGCCTAGTACATAGTATGTAAAAGAAATTGAGCCATGCAACTATGTGCTGAGTTCAAGCATCAGACTGCCTATATGGATGTTGTGTAGCTGTTGCCAGAGCAGGGGACCTGTGGCTGCTCCTGACCCGAGTGGTGCTGCTCGAGTGGTGTGCCGGCCTTTTCCTGTCACGACAGTAACTGTTGCTGTTTTCTGACTGGGAGACTCATGGCACTGCAGCAGGTGTCCCAAGAGCAGTGCTGCTGGCAGAGCATTCTTGAAAGTGTCACCACCATGCAGCAGTGACGTGTCAGCACTATTAGCCACTGCAGTGGCTGGGTCAACAGGGGTGATATCTGCTTCTGTGTCCATCACTATGCGTTCAGCTCATCGCGGCGCCCTTGCATGTTAGTTCACTTGCCAGCTCATCCAATGCTGCATCGCTGTATCTCTTTCACAGCTAGTTGAGCTGTTAGCAGGACTCCTTCAAACTTTTTGGTGTTCCTCAATGCAGGCATAGTATGCTTTCTGGGTACCAACACCCAGACTCTGGGACTATCAGATACATGATGGTGTGCAGTGGAGCACCCAGGGCTGATCGCTGATATGCTTCATATGGCCCATGGCCAATTGCCTGCACTGTTAGCAACCTGCAGGTTGGCATGTGATCACCTTGTGAATTTCTGCAGCGCCTTGCCTTGGCGCCGTTGTTGTGTCACTGATTAGTCACACATGAGTGACAGCCTGCCAGGCAGAGCGGCTTTGCATGCCAGGCATGCACCTAGCCTATGAAGTAGCAGTGGCCACTGGCCTATGGGTGTCAGGGCTGCCATACAGCCCACCATGGCACCTTGAGTACCACTAGGTGATCTGGCAGAGCCTCCTGGGAGGCTCCAGAGCCAGCAGATGGTCTGCTGCAGCCTCGCAAGAGGCTTGCTGTGCAGGTGGCACTACTACTACTACTACTACTACTACTACTACTACTACTACTACTACTACTAGTTACCTCAAGGGTTTCCAACCGTAAGGAGCCAACTAATGGCTCATGGGGGCAAAAACAGAAACAAACACAATTACTGATGTGTTGCCTCAGAAGTCAGTGAGTCAGTCAGTTGACAGTCAGCTTGTCGAAGCACTGCTGCTGGCTGCAGCAGCAGCAGCCTGCTTATAGACAGCAGGATATATGCATAAATGACTCATGAAAACCTTCTATAGTAGTGCAGGAATGAATGTGGCATGCCCTGAATAGGCCCTGTTGACTTAATTTCAAGTTAGCAGTCAGCGCAGTCTACTGGAGCCAACCCTGTTCCAGCTGAAGGTTATCTTGGGGGGTTTGAGCTGCCAGTGTCATTCATGGTCTTGAAGATATTGTGCCTCAATTGGGGCCCATGCATCCTCAGATGAGCTGGCCATGGCAGATGCATTAAACAACAAAAAGACGTTGTTGCATCGCTGGTTAGCACCTGTGGTTGCCGCAACCATGCTCATAGGCATTTCTGATCCTCTTTCTGTATATTCTGTTTACGTGTAGATGTCTGCGGTGTACTGCGAAAACGCTATTTCTTGTTCCAGACTACATGACTGGCCACAATGGGTCACTCAATGCTTAGCAACCGACGACTGACAGTCTCAGCCCTTCTAAACCGTTATGGATGCTGGCTATGACGATAAAGCCAGCTAGCTTGTACTGGACCGGGTTTTGAGCACCAGCCAAATCTGACAACTAGAGCTGTACCTACCTGTCCTTGTACGTATCACGCTTCCCACTGCAGTAGTAACGTCACCTTGAGCCTAACGATGGGCTGTGTACGATGCTGCCAGTGCGCCAGCAGCTGCGATGGTCTGTTCCTTGACAGGGTCAAATCGACACGGCGCCATAGAACCAGCAAGCTGACTTGCTACGCCTCAACGTAATTGACAAGCTGCTATGTCTGCCCCAGCAGCCCAATTGCAAAGCACCGTGTATCAGCAACTGCACATACTCATTGCTGCTAAGGACCTTCGGGCCTTTGCAACCGCCGCAAAAGTACTGCAAACCAAACCCACTGCTGACATCCAAGTGCTGTTGATTAACCCCGGGTCAGTTCATGCCTGGGCGAACGGCCTGAGGCTGCTGTCTGCTGTTGATGCCAGAGGCTATGGGGGTTCAATCCTGGACACTCCTGTAGCTATGCTGACGTTGTTGAATGCCCTGGGTCAGGCTGCTGTTGCATTTCTTCAGACGTTGCTCACGATCCAATACCAACAGGGACGTGTGCCCCCTGATCAGTCGCATTCTGAGGCACCTCAGGCCATGACGGTCATCAATGTCGAAACTGCTCAGAAGATGACCAGAGCAGGTAAAGGTCGTTTGATAAGGGTTGTGTGAGGCCAGGTGCTCACGTATCACATGTTTCGTAACCCTCTGATTGCTGAAGGCACAGTATGGTTGGTGTCGTTGCTGGACGTGCGTCACCTGTCAGTACTGCTTTCAGAAGCGGCAACTTGCTGTTTCACTGCTTGCAGGTGTCCTGCAGGCGTTGGCTGACTTCTGTTCAACTGCAGCAGCTGACCTGCACAGAAGGCGCGCACAGCAGGAGCAGCCACAGTCACAGCCTGCCATGCTGTCAGTACAAGCAGATGAGCTCATACAGCGTGCTCTGTCTTTTTGGACACACTTGCAGCACTGGTGGCCAGGCAAATCCCTTGTGGGCAAACATGGCCTGGCAATCACAGTCAAGCCTGTAGTCTCACTTGCTGCTGCTGTTATAACAAACAGCGCAATATTGACAGGAGACTTAGGAACAAAGTCCAACAGTAGTAGCATGGAATCAGAAGCTGGCGATATCGGGAGGACTGCAGTTGAACAAGCACTGCTTGTGGCCACAGCCATGGTCACTGTCATCTATCTAGAAGGGGGATTCTCAATCTCTGGACCCATTGTTCCAGTGCCTTGTGTGAAAGAGCTGGTAGCGGCAGGTGATATAGTGCTGCTGGGAGCAGCAGTAATAGGCTCAGTGACAAGCTGGTTGTGGCAGCAGCAGTCGAAGGAGCAGCAGCAGCAGCAGGCTTGTTACCCAGAGCCGCACCATACACAGCTGCTGCAGAAGCTAGGCTGTCCAAGACTTCAGCTTCAGGTTCCTTCGGAAGTTGAGCCATGTGATTACCTGAGGCCTGTTATTCTTGTTTTCGTGCGTCTGCTGCAAACTACTGGGCAGCAAATGGAGACAGAGCAGCAGCAGGAGCAGCAGCAGGAGCAGCAGCAGTCACAAGAGGGACCCTTGACAACCACCGCAGCCGACCCTGACTTGGCAGCAGCAACAGTAGTGGAGGTGAACAAGGGGAGCATTGATCACACTGAGGTAGATGGCAAAACACTGTCCACTGCTACTGGCCCATTGCAGAAGTGCAACAGCCACCTCAGTCATGTTAGCAGCAGCAGCAGCAGCCTTGGGTGCTGGGAACTACCTGCAACTGGTCTCATCCTAACACTCCTTGAGCTGTTGGCGTTGCTGCCACCCAATATGCTGCACATGCAGCAGACTCTGGAAACTGTGATTTTCATCATGTTAAAAGTAGTGACGTATGATGCCGCAGCAACAACTGAGGTAAACACGAGCAGCAGCAGCCTCAACAAACGCCTGCTGTTGCAGCCAATCCTGTTTTATCTGGTACCAGCTGTCGAGAGGCTGCTACAGACAGCAGGCCAGCAGCAGCAACCTCAACACAGGGCCAGCAGCACTGATGAACCAGCAGTAGCAGCAGCAGCTACAGTGTCGACAACGCTATCTGACAACCTGCGCCAGCAGGTGTGGCATATGGTTGGTGTGCTGTTGTTGCGAGCGATGTCACCAGGTGAGGCTTGCTGTTTGATCAGTCTTGGTGTTGTTAGGTCATGCTTGTTACATACAGGGTCTCAAGTCCAGCAGAAGGTCATCAGGAAGGCACTATATAAGGCACTAAATAAGGCACTGTCATAGTGCTATAATGGCACGGTTTGGGCGGGTTTTCTTCTGTGTGTGTGTTTTCTGGTGCAGCTGAGCTGACACATCATACTGCACACACACAGCAGTCATGCCTTGTAGACATCTATGCCAGTTGCAGCACCTGCTGTTGAACCGCTGTCTCATCACTGGCTGCATTTCAGGTGATGAAGACTTCCATGATCAGTTGGCGGCAGCAATCTCAAAACAGCCGCAGACAGCCATCAGCAGCCTGTGCATAGGGCTGCGGACAATGGCAGCAGCAGCAACAGTGTCCGATTTATGGCGGGATCCTACTACACCTCAGACCAATTTGAACCACCTAGCTATGAAGATTCCTGTAGCGTTGAGGACGCTATATGGTAATCCATCAGATGTCATCAATGCAGTTGCAACGTCAGGCATATCGTCAGTCATACCTGCCCATAATGCTGCAGAGCTGCTAATTCCACAGCTGCAGCAGGAGCTGCTGTCCCTGCTGTTGTCCTGCAGCAAGGTAGCAGCTTTGATGCCACACAAGCTGAGTGCAAAGTACCCATTCAGCAGCATGCTTGTGGCAAGTGCTGGAGCAGCGGCATCGGCAACGATTGGCTTCCTGGTGCTTGCTCCAAACCGGCAGCTGATGACAGGTTTGCATAACAGCAGCTTGATCAGCAGTGCTGATCCTGCTGCTGATGTTCAGCCCTGGGTGTTGCTGTGTGCCCGGTGTATCGGGATCATGGGCACTGCTGTTCAAAGGTTTGCAGGACAGCCAGAAGCATCCAAAGCGGCCAACAATGATGTTCAGAAAAACAGTGAGACAGTACCACTGAGCAGGTGGTTGGTTGCTCATGGTGTTGATGCCCATAATCGACGGCAAGCACTGCATCGCTGTCTACGGGATACTCTGCAGCTGTTGCGCGCTCAAAGGCACCTGCTGTCATCAGCAGCAGTTGCACAGCTTGCTGATGAGCAGGCAGTCCCCCTCAATGCGGCAGCTACAATCGTAGATGGACAGATGCTGTTGCAGCAGCAAGACACGGTGATCCTGGCACTGGGGGTGGCAGAAAAGGATATCAGCGAGTTGTGCATTGCTGTGTCTGAAGTCGGCGACAGCAGTGGCAGCAGCATCACTGAGGAGGTAGTAGCTGAAGCAGAGGCAATGCTGTCACGTCTGGGTCAGCAGCTGCAAGAGTACGGTACTGCTGTATGTGCTGCGATGCCTATGCCCTACTGCTGCAACAACCCTGACTGCTGCTCCTTCCGGGGTGAGAGTGAGCAGCAGCTGGTGAGTGGCAAGGTGTGTGTGTGTGGTGGTTGTCTGGTGGCAAGGTACTGTGGCACAGACTGTCAGACAGCACATTGGCCGCAGCACAAGGCAGCATGCAAGAGGATTAAGAAGCTAAGAGCCGCAAGTTGCGCAGTACCGTCAAGGATGATCGCATCTGCTGCTGGCCCAGCTGTCTGCTGAAGACAGCTGGGCCAGCAGACAGCGGCCCAGCTGTCTTCAGAAGAAGAAGAAGATGATGATGAAGACTAGGTTCCAGCTGCAAGGCCCTTGGATTTGATTCTTAGCGGCTCAGCCACACTGGCACACTAAGATTAGACCGCCCTCCCTCAGCCCAGGGAAAGGAGGCAAATGTCTTGAAGTCACAATAATCGACATGGGGTGCACCCAGTGGGGTGGTACTGAGATATCCTTTCCCCTGCTGATCAGCATATTATGAATCTTGATAACCTAAAATTGAGAGGGATATGTCAGACAGCAAGTCGGTTGACGTCACAGACACACAGTGCACGGCAGACAGCTGCTCACAGCTGAGCACCCATTTTCCATTCTACCACTACATGTTACCCCAGGGGTGTCCATTCGTAGGGGGCCTCATCCATACAAGCAGGACAAGGCTTATGTCTGTCTGCATGATTCGTTTAAAGTGAGTCAGGACAAGGTTTCCAAGCAAGGGATCTTGACTATCAGTAGCCTGGAGGCCAAGCCTTGGCAAGCATCCAGGTTTGACGGGCTGCAGCCTGCTGTGAAGTGATGATTGCTCTCAAAGTTGCTCACAATGCAACCAAGGCTTCCATCAGGCCCGTGTTGAATACGTGTCGCATATGATCCTTATCTGCCAACGATGCTGCTGACACCGGGTTAGACTGCGGACTGCTGCCCGTAACCCTTTGCAGGTAGTATTATGTTCATCAGTGCTGCGCTGGGATGCGTGCGACGCCTTCTAATCAGCCATGCCGCGCATCAGGGACCGTAAGCAGCAAAGCCAAACGATTGCCGTGACTCCATGGATGTCCAAGAAAGGATCATTTGAGGGCGTATCTGCTGGTGGCGTGACCATAGCCAGTCCGCAGCAGTCGCTGTACTCCGTTGTGCTTGCTGATGCACACTTGGCAACGGGGGAAGCACCATGTGCTGGGTCTGCCCCGCCTCCAGCTGTTGCCACTGATAATAAGTTACTGTTGGCACCAGCATCAGCACCACATAGCAGTGATGGCTGGCATTCTGTCCGCCGAGGGCCTAGCAACAGCAACAGCTTCCCCACAAACAGTAACCATCAACGTCAGCAGGAACCTGTCCAGCAATGCGGTACTGTACAAGTTCACCCTGTACAAACGAGCCATCCGGCCCTGCTTGACCCCTTCGATCTGGACTTAAACGCGCACTTGGAGCAAAGTCAGGATGCACAGCAGCTAGGCTCTGCCACTCCCCAATGCAATCAGCAACAGCAGCGCCTGCACGGGGTGGCCCAGCTGATTCTGCTGCCTTCCGGCACCATTGCAGGCCATTTCATCCCACAGAGCAGCATCTCAGGTCAGCATCAACTGCAGGTACTGCAGCCAGCTGTGTATTGGGGCCTGCATGGCAAGCAAGTGCTTGGGATACACTCCTGCTATCGGGACCCAGAATGGGCCCTGCTGCAGATGACAATCAGGAAATATGCCTCCAGCAGTAACGTAACCAGCAGCAGCAGCAGGAGTAGCGACCAGCAGAAAGTTGCGACAGCAGGCAACAGTGTGATGCAAGAGACTGGAGGAGCTCAAGCTGAAAGTGGGAAATTAAATAGCAAGCGCTGTGAGCGGGGGGAGCCCAGTAGCAGCGATGGCAAGCGAGATATACAACGGCAGCAACAGCAGCGCCTGCATGACAGCAACAAAAGCAGTCCAGCGAAGCGGCTCTGCAGGGGCAGACAGCAGCAGCAGCAGCTGGATCAGCAGCAACAAAAGCCAAAGGGTGTCAGTTCAGCTGCAGCACCATCAGCATCACCAGCTTCAACACCACCAGTAATAGCAGCAGCAGCAGCAGCAGCAGAAGCAACAGCAGCAACAGCAGCGGCAGCAGATGATCAGCATGACTTGGGCAGCAGTATGTCGGAAAATAAAACAACCCTGACATCAACCCACAGCGCTGATTCAGAAGCAGCAGAGGAAGCAGCATTCAGGGGCATTAATGAAGCCTGCAGCAGCAGTACGGCAGCAGAAGCAGTAGCCTGGGTGCAGCGCACAGGTGGCGATCTTGTTACATTGTCACCTGCTGACATGGATGACGAGGTTACAGCAGCTGTGGTCTTGCAGGATAACCTTGGACTTGATCCTGATTTCGTGTGTGTGGAATTCCAAGCACGCGCTCTGTTGGCAGGGGCTGCTGCTGATGAGCAGTTGAGCAGGACCTGGCCGCAGCTGGTGGGGCAGGAGGGTGTGGTGGTCAATATTGGAAAGATGACGATCAGCAACCTCCCTGCTGGGTGGTTGAGCTAGCTTCAAGTTCTTCCAAGTCAGTGAAGTTCAGCCCAGCAGGATGCTGCCTGTGGCAAGTGCTATGCAGTGCATGGTGGTGAGATGTGTACCGTATATCAAATGAAGTGTAGGTCTTTTGCATTCTCCCTGGGAGATGCACCTGCAGGGCATTGGTATCAAGTGCTGTGCCACATATGGCAGTGACAGTCTAACAGCACTGTTGTCATAGCACATCACACGACTGTTACAGCTTCAGAAGGGCACAAGCACGAGTTGGTGCCAGTTACTATCTGCGAAGCGCTGGGCGGCCAACGATGATAGCATACATCCCAGTTGCTGCAGGAAACTGTGTTGAAACTGTGAACCTGTACCTGTCATGGCCAGAGTTGATGTGTGCAACTGCATGTTCAGTTGAGCAAATGCGAGCGTTTTACAGCATCAGGTACATCTGGTTGAGCGCCTCGTTCCCAGCTCCAGCTGCATACACCAGTTGAAGTACCCCTGTTCCTGTTTGCATGCGCGCACAGCGCGGTAGTCAACCTGTTGCAGCAGAGCCCCGTCGCACTCGCCTTTCACAGTCCCATCATCTGATAGCTGCTGATAAGCTTGCCGGTATAGAGCACACATCCCAGCATGACAACTTGCAGCCAGCACCACCAGCAGGTCAGCAGCGAGTAACAAAAGCAGCACCCGGCAAGGACGATTACTCGTTAGCTGCTCATCCAGACATCCTTGAAGAGTATAGAGCTACTCAAGGCAGCTCAGGGCCTGCAGAAGGCGACCCAACGCCAGCTGCAAGACCCAAAAGGCGCGCAGCAGCTGCAGAAACAGCCAAACAGACAGCAGCCTTACGTCAGGAGCAGCTACAGCAAGCAGGTGCCGGCTCCAAAAGGAGGCGCACAGCAGCAGTTGATGTGCCACCAGCAGACACCAACCAACAGAAGCAACACAGCAGTGATAAGGAGGAGCAACAGTCACTGCAGGACCATCAGCAGCAGCAGACTGAAACAGCAGATGAAGCAGCCTCCCAAGGTGCTAAGAGGCCTAGGAGATTCGCGGCAGTTGCTGCAGCTGCAGCACTGGCAGGAAGCAGCAAGCAAAAGAAAAGGAATAAGCAGCAGCGGCAGAGAGCAGCAATAAAGCCACCCGCAAGAAGGAATAGAAAGCGGCATCAGGCAGGTGCGAACGGCGCTCACCGCCACAGCACCAACAGCAGCAGCAGCAGCTCAGGGCAATTGGAGTCCAACAGCAGTGATGAGATCAGTGGGAGCGGCAGTGAGAGTGAATATGAGCCAAGTGACAAGGAACTTGGGGGCCTGGAACAGGGCTTAGGTCAAAACGAGTTGAGACAAGGAGATGAAGATTCAGATTCAGCGGCTTGTGCCGCTGCTGCACGGAATCAAACAAGCAAGCAGCAGCAGCAGCAGCAGGAGGAGAAGGAAGATCAGCAGCAGCTGCAGCAACAACAAGCCAGCACACCAAGCAAGCGACAAAGACAGCAGCAGCAGCAGCAGCGGCAGGAAGAGGAGCAGTCACGCCAGCAGCAGGAGGGGGAGGAACAGCAGCACATGGACACAAGGCTTCACCGGCCTTCAGCAGACAGGGGCATTGCTCAGCGCAGCCTTGAGCGATACCAGCAGCAGCAGCAGCAGCAAGGGCAGCAGCAGCAGCAGTCAGGGCCATTTCGGTCTATCCCTTGGTTGTACAAGTCAGTACCTTGTCATTATGTGATAGGCACTAACAGTCCCATCCCAATGGGCAGCGGCATGGAGGGCCGACCCCAGCAGCAGCAGCAGCAGCAGCAGCAGCAGCAGTGGAAGAAGAGATCCAGGGGCAATGGGTACCTTCACGTTCGCAAACGCACGCAGCCCGGGACCTTCAGTGCCCGGATTGACATTCCAGAAGCTGCCATACAGCTGCATGGCCTTCCTGCAAGCATGACCATTGTAGCCGTGTGTGAAACCCGGGAGTTGGCAGCTCGTGCAGCTGACATGGGCAGCCTGGCGCTGATGGGAGTTCACAGGGGCATGAAGTTGAACTTCCCGCTGAACAGTTACACCCCAAATGAGCAGAAGCAGCGGAAGGGGCCTGAACTGCAGAAGTATCTGGAGGCCCTCAAAGGGGCCAGGAGGAAATTGAGGCCAGAAGTTGCTGCTGAGAGGAGAAAGAGGGTTCAGGGCTGGAATGAAGCTCGCAGGAACAAAACCGCTGCACTCGGCCAAAACCCTGCGGCGGCAGCGGCAGCAGCGGCGGCAGCGGCAGCAGCGAAAGCAGCACGTGTGCAGCAGCAGCAGCAGGGGAGGATGAGGGGTTGTGGGTTATGTACTGGATGTACTGCTGGAAGGAGATGTGTGTTGATTGTGTGGAAACAGCACAAGGTGGGGTTTGAACCGGGGTCTGGTGTGTCATGTGACATAATGTGAGCTTGTTGCAACTATTGCTATTCTGAGGCCAGCATTAAATAAGCTTTTTACAGTTGTTGCTACCCAAAGACCTATCCTGGGACTGCACACAGCCTTTAAACTATGAATTCACACTATGAATGTAAATTATTAAATTAAACTATGATCCACATGTACACACATCACAATGTTCAGGAAACGTTCTACAATGGGGAAATGGGTTCTTCTGGTTCTTTCTCTCACCAATGTGACAGGTATGTTATGTTTGTACTGCAGGCCTTGCAAGAGGCCCGGGCAGCAGCAGCAGCAAAAGCAAGGATCGCAGAGTCAAAGCTGCTAGCGGAGTCAAAAAATGCTGTGAATTTGCGGATTGCTGGGATCGAAAGTGCAATGAGGGCCGAAAACAGGCAGTGGCTAGCTGCCAAACAGCCAGCAGCAGCAGAGCTGGTGATTCCAATGCGCCCAGCAGCAGCAGCACTGGCAGCAGCACCAGCAGCAGCAGCTGCTGCTGCCGCTTTGGCAAACCCGGCATCAGCACCAGCACCAGCAGCAGCCAGTGAACCTGCACCTGCTGCAGTAGGCATCGGTAGCAGCGATGAACAGATTGCAGCTGCTGCTGCCGCCGCTGCTGCTGCTCTGGCCGGTCACCGTGCTGCTGTCCCTGCTGCTCCTGCTGCTGTGCCTAGGTCCAGCAGTAAACTTTCACATTATGGGGACCTGCCCGTCCATTCAAAACCTGAAACCCATCTAGCAGTGAACCCCACTGGACCTGCTCCCCGGCCAGGTATCAGGCTGCGGCATACCCTGACATCAACAGCAGTAGCAGCAGCAGCAGGACTGAGCAGCACTCATGTTCTCAACAGAGATTCTGCAAGAGCGTCCTGTCTAGCATGTGGCTCGACTCAGCATCCCTTACAGACCCTGCAGCACTGCCCTGTGCATACGCAGCTCGTGCAACCCACTGCTGCTGCTGCTGCTGAGCATGACGAGCAGCAGCAGCAGCAGCAGGGTTTGGAATCGTCAGATTTTGATCCTGGTGAGCGCTGGTTGGAGGTTTTGGAGCCTGAGGGTATAGAGCTGGTGGCAGCTGTGAGGAAGCTGGCGGATGATCTGCTGGGTGATGATTTCAGAAGGTTGAATATCAGGCATTATACAAACACACGCCGCAAACGGCAGCGGCAGCGGCGGCGGCAGCAGCAGCAACAAGATGAGGAATCCAATGCTGCAGCTGCTGCGGATCATGATGATCATGATGATGATGGTGATGATGGTGACACTGATGATGATGGTGGTGATGTAGAAGCAAAATCAGCAGCAGCAGCAGCAGCACCAAAGAGTGAGCCTACAGGCAGTGAAGAGCAGCAGCAGCAGCAGCAGCAGGCACTGGGCATGGACCCCTGGGCATT
The DNA here is from genome assembly GCA_018290735.1 of Coelastrella sp. MACC-549. Lineage (NCBI taxonomy): Eukaryota > Viridiplantae > Chlorophyta > Chlorophyceae > Sphaeropleales > Scenedesmaceae > Coelastrella > Coelastrella sp. MACC-549. The sequence goes on from JABEVS010000104.1 coordinate 93,475, forward strand.
TGTTGCTGCTGCTGTGCTGATGCAGGAGCTGAGCAGTGAACTACTGCAGCAGATGAAAGGCCGATCAGGAGAGCAGGGCTAGGGGAGGCGATGTGGCCGCAGCAGCAGCAGCAGGTTTTTAGTTTGGTATTAGGCAGTGTGCAAGTCGGGCCAGGATCTGCGAAATGTTATGGGAGATATTTCCAAGAGGGGATGACAATTTTTCAGTGATTTGTGCTAGTTGGCAGCCCAAGTGCCATTAGCAAACAGATCTAGCAATTGGTAGAAAGTAAGAAGGCCCTGAATCACAGCAGGTGCACTGCCGGCAGCTGCAGCTTGAGTAGCGGGGTTGTGGCGTTGACTGCTGGCCCAGTGTTCTGTGCGCATCGACCACATCCCATGAGTCATTCGCTGGCTCGCTGGCTTGTGCTGGGATTTAGGGGGTTCATCCCACTGACTTTGTACCTTTGTACCTTTTGTTTTACATGATGCATGCCTGGCAGCTCATGTGCCAGCGCATCCCTTGGCATGATGTTGCATGGCGAAATCTCCTTGGAAATCTCCTTCTGGATACAATAATATACCCTGCAAATGTGTCTGTTGTTTTGTGCTCTACAAGACTGATTCTTTATCAAGAGATCTCATGCTTGAGAATTATGATTAAAGTTCGAACAAGGGCCTTGCAATTGTGCTTTAAGTTGGTTGAATGCTTTGTTTTAAGATTTATAGCCACTGCTAGTAACTGTCACACAGAGGCAGCCTCGTACGACGATAGTAAGCTACTTTTGAGTTTTAGATGTGAACTATCTCCACTGCCATAGATATATTTCCAACAGACACAAAACAAAAACCATCACGCCAGGAACTCCTAGTGTGCCTAGGCAGACCTTACAACCCCTGAGTAGGAAGAAGACGCTCAACTGTACAGCAACCTACTGTACCCTTGAAAGCCCTCGTGACCCCTGAAACGCAGCGTCAGCAAAGTTGCCACTCGCAACTGCTAAGGATTCAATCTGATAGACACAAAACAACAAACACATTTTTTTGGTAACTCACATGCTTGGCCACCAACACAGGAAATTAGCTGACTGTGACCACTCGCTGCTGAGTCCCTCTGCAGTTGACGGCAGAGAAGTACAACAGCAAGTGGTCTCAGTCGGCTGATTCATTGACAGTGTTGATGGCCAAGTTAACAACGTTGTCAGCACTTGTTCATTGCTGCCAGCTGAGCAATACGCAACAGCAGCAGGCTGAAGCACCACCTTCACCTCACTAAGCTATGCAATCCAATTGCTGCTGCAGTCTGCCAGAAGAGCAGCACTACCAGCTGCCATGCCTGAAGCACAGCTGACAGTGCTGCAGCAGGCACACAAAACCACTTCCTGCAGGTGCCTAGGCAGGTCCATCTGTCATCATAGCAGCGTAAACCCTGAGCTCCATTGAAGAGTTTTGCTCAGGGTACCGATCAAATTCTCAAGTGCTGGCTGTTCCAAAGTGTTGTGCTGCGGCACTGCCGCCAGCTGCCAAGGAAACGGCAGCCTGCTGTTGAACAGCCTTGCGGCCTGCACCCATGACAGGCATGCAGCGGCAGTGGCGGCCGCGTCTGTAAGGAGCTCCTTTGCTGCCATAATAGCTGGCAATTGATCCTGCATTACGGAGCTGCCGCTGCCGCCTGACTAACCCTTGTTCAACATCTCATGAAGGAGTTTCAGGAGCTGCACTGTTGAATTAATGCAGGCAGAGCAAGAGGGTTGGAGGCAGGCTGCCCACCAGGAGATTCACATGACCCTGAGAGGAAGGGTGAAGAATGCAAAACTCCTGAGAGGCAGCAGGCAACTGTGCACAGCCAGCCACTTGATACATGCACGACCGCCAATCTATTCCATCAACTGCACTGTACAGGTGAAGGGTGGCTGCAAGCAACTATCACAAGGATATGTACCTGTCATGCTGTGTAGGCCTGTCAGGCAGTGCCAGTGCCCAGTGCTGCTGTCTCCCCAATATCTCCCAGGTATCTCCCAGAGTATGCAGCACTGCAGTCCAGGAATGTCTACAAGTGTGGCCTCTCAGCAGTGCAACACTCCCCTGACACTGCAGAAAGGTTGTCAGACTCTGCGGCTACATCACTGCAGGGCCCAGCCCAGCACCAGCAGCAGCCAGCTTGATCGTCGTGCTGACACTGACGCCTGCTCGGCAGTGCTGTTGCTGCTCTTAGCGAGTCGTTCCTTCTTAATCCTCTTGCGTGCTGCCTTGTGCTGCTGCCAGTGTGCTGTCTGACAGCCCGTGCCACAGTACCTTGCCACTTGACAGCCACCACACACGCACCCACGGCCACTCACCAGCTGCTGCTCACTCTCGCCCTTGAAAGAGCAGCAGTCAGGGTTGTTGCAGCAATAGGGCACAGGCAGGGCAGCACACACAGCAGTACCAGCCTGCTGCAACTGCTGGCTCAGCTGTGACAGCAGTAGCTCTCCTTCAGCTAGCACCGCCGCATTGCAATCATTGCTGCAGCTGCTGCCACCTGTGCTGCAGACTCTGATGTTGGTGGCAATGTAGCACAATGCATTAAGTGTGAGCTCAGCATTTGCCAATGCACTTATCAGAACACCTTCCTGCTGTGCCAAAAGTTGTCTATCTGCTGCTGCTACCATGCTGCCGAGTGGATTTGCCTCCCCTGAACCTGTCTGCACTGCTGCGTTTGCTGTTTCCAGACGTTTCTGCTGCAGCTCCAACATGGTGGTGGCCTCGGACAGTAACTCCCACATATGCTCCCACGCAGGCCCAGCAGCAAACACTTCGCTAAGGTGTTCCTTGCTACCTTGTTCAGCACCAGGTGCAGTCGTCTGATCTGCCCCCTGCATGGGCAGCAAGCTTTCGGCGCCAACACCCATGACGCTGAGGCTCCTAGCAAGCAGCACCAACCAGGGCTGCACAGCAGCAATCCTATCAGCCTTGCTACTGCTGCTGCTGCTGCTTGGTGTTTCTGCTGCAGGCTCTGAGTAAGGCAGCAGTATGATATTGAGGCCCACTCGTGCAGCTACTCGTGCAGCTACTGCAGCAGCTTGGCATCTCTGTGCGGCAGATTGTGACCAAGCAACCAGCCACCATGCAAAACAGCCTATCGTCCTGAGAGCAGCTGCAGGAGCATCTAGCACTGAGCCCCTGGTATCTCTTAACAGCAACTTGAGGCCATTTGCCCAGGCACCTGTCAGACTCAACGCAACTGGGGGCGTCTTATAGTCGAATACAATTGATTCAGGCTCTTTGTGCATCAAGTGTGCGGCAGTTGTGTATGTCCCAAGATCGTTAGCAGCTATCAGCTGCTGCAGTTGCTTCAGGACACGCTGGCTGCCTTCGTTGTTTGCATCCTGCAATTTCAATGTCATGCGTATTGGAATAATATAATGCGAAAGCAAAGAAGCGTGAGCGCCAATGCTTTTAGCGGAACATAAATGATATTACATCACCACCTGTGCAAGGCAGAGCATTCCGGTGACGTAGGTTCATAAACATGTTTACCATAGGACATTGCAGATAGCTGTGAGATCGTCAGTGGTGCCACCTGGGAAAGTCCGGCATCTCAATTGGCGGGCAAAAGTGTTATACAGATATACCATAGTAACAGGCGTGGTTGTCCCAAATCACCTTTATCTCATTACTTCTCCTTGCATCATAGAGGTTCCTCCTGCTCCCTGCATGTGTTTCCTACAACCCTTGCAGTTCCACCTGAGCAACAACTGGTAGGCTGAGCACACATCTGATGGCTTTGCTGCCCACAGCATACACTTTTGATCATTTTTGGTACACAGCACTAGCATAGCATCGTGTGCAGCCTAGAGCTGCATTCATGTGCGTCGCATGTGAAGTCTCAGTCGGACTCAAAGACTGCAGTTTGGAGCATCCGATCAGCAGGCTGCATACCTTAGCGCATCTGTGACCAAACAGCTCCGTGAGGGCCATGGGGGGGCTTGAATTATTCACAGCTTCTGCCTCTTTCTCCCAGGTTTTCATCCTGGGCCTATGAGCAGTTGTTTTTGAGGAGAACCACGCCTGTCACTACGATACGCTGCAAGTGCATACCTGTGGGCCACAGTCCATGAAAGATTTTCAGCAGGAAAGGTGCTCGGTGGATGTCATGAATCACACCTACACTGCAGCTGGTGGCACCAGCTGCAGCACCGCTACCAGCATTGACCTGCTAGCAGCATGCTACAGGTCATGACCAGGCACTCACAGTATCACGCTGCACCCAGTTAAGTAATTCAGGTATAGCAACCCCTCCTATGTAACAGATGCCTATACAAGGCAACTGCAAGCAACAGCCCATTAACTGACAACCAACACTTCAAGTGCATGTGTAATGTGCATCAGTGTCATGCAGGGTCACCCTGCAGTACTTGTGCTGACTCTGTCTGCCTCGTCAGTGGGTTGTGTACTGTGGTAGGCTACTATGGACACTGCTCAGGAATCAATAAGTCTGTTCTACAACACTTGCAAAGCGACAATGTGATCCAGTGCAGTGCCACCTTGGTCACCAGGGATCCAGATGCAGAAGTAGTGCTGTTGCTGCTCTGCTGCTGTTCCTGGTGATGTCTTGTCTGTAGCACTTTGGCAACTGCAGGTCCCCAGCAGAAGAGCAGCAGCTGCAGCAGCTGCTTGAAGCTGTGGTATGGGTTGCTGATGCTGCTGGTGCAGGTGTTTGGAGATCACAGATCATGAAAGCACACATGGTTTTGAGAACATCCAATGGCAGCTGTGAATATTATGACAGAACTACCAGCAGCTCAAGCAACACACTAGTCAGCTACATTGCATGGCTCAACTTTTGTTACACTAGTCAGCTATATTACTGGCAGACCTCTGTGATCATTGCTGCCGCTGCTGAAGTTGTTGTTTTTCTCCTGCAGTTTGCTTGGAGTGGCACCTGCTGTACCAACAGGACCGCTGTCTTCGTTTACTGCTGCCTCTGCTGCTTCTGCCTTTGAAACAGAGCCGTTTCAAACGGCAAGTTGCTCTGACAGTCTGCAGCTGCATCTGCTGTTGCGCCCACTCGGGCGTCACATGCATCCACCAGCTGGCTGTGGTGCTGATCCACCTCGGCAGCAGTCCCCTTGACTTGACTTTCCTGGGCATACAAATGCTGGATGCTTTTGCGTGTGAACTTCAAGCGCAGGACTCCTTGGATGTGACATACAAGCTTCTGCAACAGCTGCACATGATATGCCTCCGGCAATGTACATGTTCGAGAACATCAGTGATGCTCTTGCTTCACTTGCTGCTGATGGTGCCCTGCATCTGGCAGCCCTGCACCTGGCAGAGCGCCCAGGAGCCTGGGACTGCACCAGGCCACTAGGAAGCCAATCGTCACCTGTTGTTGCCACTGAGCTGCCAGCTCTTGCACCAGCTGCACCTCTGACAAGCGTTTTGGGCCTGTACCCCCCCTGCATTTGGATTCAATCACGGCGTGTACCATACTAGTGCCGCACCCCCTTGAAGACAGAGATTGCAGTGCTTCAACAACTATTGGTAGTGTGCTACCAGTCTGCCTGGTGCTGTGGCCAGCAGCCTGGCTGTTGGTAGCGCCTCTTCCTGCATCTACTGTAGATAGAAGCGGCTTCTGCTGTGACGTTCGTGATTTTCACACATGAAGGTCACCAAGGTGCAAGGCTCTACCTCTTTCAAAGTGTTGCATGGCTCTACAATAGAGAAGTGATTCCTCTTGCAGTCAACAGACCACCATGCAATATGACAACAACTCCATGAGTTCAACGCACCGGGTATCCAACGCACAGAGTATCATCAGGATCAATATCAATGTCCGAAAAAGAATTACAGCATAGTCTGAGGTTTAGGGCCCATCCCTGTCATGTAATGTCCCACAGATGCTGCTATAGTAAAGACTTTTCTATTACAATTGCACTTCACATGTATCATGCGTCAGACACAGGGCATGCATATGCTGGGTCAGTGAGACATCGTTAGCCCTCATGGCAGCTGCAGCGCGCTGTCCCACTGCAGCGCGGCAGCGATGGCTGGCGTTGAAATCATGTCGCCTCGCTCCTCAGCTAGTACCGAACAGATACGCTAGGTGGGTATTCACCATTTTGTATAAATATGTTGACATGCTGTGAAGGCTACTACCTTGACAGCATGCGTCCAAGCTGACCTGATCATCACCTTAGTTGCAGGTTATGTTCCCAGAGCTATGTGTGCAGGCGCCCGACGCGCATTCAGCTGTGTACGTTTACCGCCGCATTACCATTAGCAGCCATATCAGCGCAGCAAGCTGTGCAGCCGGGTATAGCAGCTGTTGCAGCATCACACTGGCCAACAACGCTCACCAGCGGCGGGATCTTCCTGCTATGCTGTGCAGCCGCGGCGTTGCTGTTGTCAGCTATACCTCTCCTTTGGTCTTTGGCCCGGGCCGCGAATCGCATGGAATCCATGCTGCAGGTAATTGACTTCTGCAGCAGCAGTGCTGATTGGTGAGACCGCTCAGCTGCATTCCATCAGGCTGCTGTCATACCCCACAGATGCTCGTTTCAGCTGATGTACGAAGTTCTGAAACGTAACGTTACCCTGTGCTTGGCGATTTTAATGAGCTGGTTGCTGTGGGGCCCCTTGCAACAGCATCCTTTGACACCCCCAAACTCAAAATCACTGACTATATGATGGCTCCTCCTGACATACACCTATCAGCAAGGTCCTTGCAGGCCGTAGCTGGTAGTTGTATATCAGGAGGAGCCATCAGAGTCAGTAATTCTGAGTTTGGGGGTTTCAAAGAATGCTGTTGCAAGGGGCCCCACAGCAACCAGCTCATGTTGTATCGTCGAGTACATAGTACTCGGTAGGTGCATGTTTAGTGCCTGGTAACAGCATTGGGATAGAAAACGACATAAGGCGCCCAATTCGCAGCACCATCTGGCCTGCAAGGTGGGTTGAAGAAGGGAGAAAAACACAAGTCATTGCTTTGAGCACCAACTCCATGACATAAGGGCGTTAATAAACTGTATCATATGGCCTCATACCTTCTTGGGATAGAAAACGTTTCTATCCCAAGAAGGTATGAGGCCATATGATACAGTTTATTAACGCCCTTATGTCATGGAGTTGGTGCTCAAAGCAATGACTTGTGTTTTTCCCCCTTCTTCAACCCACCTAGAACTTTGCAAGTACCAGGCTTGCAACTACCAGCATGATACCTTTGTCAATTCGGCTTGGAGCGGTTACGCTTGAGCTGCCTGTGGATGTCTGTCAGCAATCATGCTGCTCACAGACAAATGTAAGCATACATCTACCCAATGACTCCTCCTGAAACATACTGTGCTTGGACTGCTTCTAAGCAGTCGTGCGATAGCACCACTCACTAATGCTCCCAACCTCCTGTATGGCACCAACCAGGCTGCTTAAGCAGCTTGTCAAGTGTTACCTGTAGTGATTCAGCCTTTTCTTCGGCCAATTTCCCGCCTGTTTATGCAGACTCTTGAAACAGAACTGCCTGACACAGCAGCATCAATGCGCCTGTCATCCCTGGAGCTGTCCGACTGTTTAAATGAGCTGGGAGGGCTGGGCAATGATATAAGCGGTGGGGTCAGGGCCTCAGCAAGGCTGCTGACCACAACAGAGGCAGGAGTCAGGCAGGGGGCACAGCTCATTGGTGTTAGTTTGATCCCAGCACTCGCCAAGAGAGAGACACAGATACGAGGTGCGCAGGCATACTGCAAAGAAGGTATTTTGATGCACACACACTTGATGCAGAAACGGAACATCAGCAACATCCTGCAAGAGATATCGAGGCAGAGGTCAAGCCAAATGGGAGGGAACAGCAGCTTGCATTCACAGCAGGAAGCAGAGGCAATGTGGCTTATATGGTCCCCCTGGCTGCAGCAGCGGCAGTCGCCGCGACAGGACACCCCATGCACTCAAGGCAGTGCTGTTCTGCTGCCTCACCTTGTTTGCAAACTGCTGACATGCATGAGCCGGATTGGCAGCAACACCAGGAACTTGTTCATTTTCAAGTTTAAAGTGCTGCTGTTGGCGCTGCTGCTGCACTGCTGCAGATGTGTTGGAATCAGCGCTGAAAGCACGCGCCGAGCTGGCGCCTAAGATTCCACAAGTTCGTGCAGCAGTAACAGCAACAGCAGTCAATGCCCGAAGGTTGCGAGGGGCCCTTCTGCTTGGCAGGTTGGCCAGCAGTGCGATAAACATGGGGAGGGCTTTCAGGGGCCACGTTGCAGCAGCTGTGTCAGATAGGATTAGGCAAGAGCAAGCACTTGCTGCTGCAGAGGCAGTGGCATACAGGCGTTTACAGCAGCAGCAGCTGCGGGTGCGGCGGGAGCGAGGCATACAGCAGTAGCATTACAGGCAGTTCCTGTCTGGTTCAAGGCCCGGGCCTGTCAAAGCATCGGCTGGGTGCCAGCAAGGTTCTGTGTGCAGTACTGGTGAGTATGGAATGTGTAGAGCATGCAGCTGTTCTATTGGGGATATCACAGCTTTCTTTTTTGTAAGATCTATATAAAGTACGGAATCTTAGTGCTGCATAAACAGCTGCTTATTGGATGCCTGCTGTTAGCTACCATGTTGATGGTCTGCTCCAATCCCTTGAGCAGGAGCAAACATGGTAACCAACAGCAGACATTCCATAGGCAGGCTTATGCATGTAGCCTCAAATGGCCTGGCGTCCTCAAGCCTCTATTAGGCAAATTGCCGTTGCTGCTCGCATGGTAGGCCAGCCCGTGGCGCGGGACTAAGAAGTATAAGGCTTCTCTTATGTTTTGTTGGCAAGCCTAGTGCAAGCCAGCTGGGCAACATGTACGTCTGCTCAGCTGCTTGTCACATGTTCTGTGTGACCATTGCTGGTGACAGCCTCGGGTCTAAGTTCATCTGTATTCAGTTGTGCGTCGATGGATATACACGATCAGTCATTATGCCCCTTTGATGTTACAGAAGGTTGTCTTCGCTGCTACTGTACGTGAAGCGAGCGTCAGTCAGGGACGAGTAGTGCCCACTGGTTGTTTTCAATCGTAGTGATTTGTAAACATATTCTGCAGATATATAATAGCTAGAAGTGCTCTTGGCACGTCCAAGGATGGAGAGGCCAGTTAGCAGGGGGGCTTTGGGCTTGTCCGTGACTGGTAGTGCCCCTCCTAGCCGAACAGGACGGACAAATACATCTGGCCGTACGGTACGGTAGATTTTATAGGCTGCAGGCTGACTCGGGAACCGGTAGCGCGGATGTCCTGCAGTCCATGGATTCTTATCGGATGTGCAGGCCAAAGCAGCTGAGAGCCCACTTGAAGCTTTAACGCATGCCCTTATCAAGAAGATGCGGGAGAGGTTTGGGGTGCGCACTCAGCTGCGGTTCCTAGTCATCACAGTCTAGTTTGGTACTTGCTGCTTTGTGTTGCTCGGGAGTGTTGTGTTGCTCTGATGGCTTCGTGAAACTGGTGCACGCTGTACAGCTGGCGAGATCTTCTAGGGTCGTTACGTACATCTGCAGGAGGTGGCCAAGGATGTGTCTGCTCAAGAAATCATTGCCAAGGAGGTCACACAGTTTATGACAGCAGCTGGCAGTGTCAGGGTAAGCAGCACAGGCCTCCTGCTCTTATCCCGCAGTCCACAGCTCAACATCAGACAGAATGATTGCAATTATTATGAGCTGGCATCATGCGATGGCTGCCTGCAACCGTATCTACGTTCAAATTTCAGATGCTAGGAGCAGCAGTGTCCTGATCCTGCAAGCTTGTGGGGCTGCTGACCACGTAGGCAATATGTGTTGCTTTTCTCTGCAGGAGGAAGACTTGTCTCATCTAGAAGACAAAATCAGATCAGCATTGACAGGAGAGACACCAGCGTAAGCCTGCCTGATAGCCTGACTGCCGGACTGCTTCACAGTACTTGTGAGAGAGGAGTGCTTCATGTGAATGCTTTCTGTCATTGCCTCTGTCAGTACTCACAACACCTACAGTAGTTTCAAAATTGCACTACACAGCTGTACACCCCTGATTTGAAATTCCAAACTGCAGACGTAATACCCTCGCAAGCCTCAAGCGGGCACAGCAAGCAGGTGATGAATGGGCCAAGATATATGCCCTTCACATCAAGGAGGGAAAAGAACTTGATGCCAAGCAGAAGGCAAATGCAGCGGCACAAGCAGCAGCACTGAAACAGGTGCTGGCTGACCAGGTTGCTGAAAAGCAGCACAAGGAGCAGCATGAGAAACAGGAGGAGCTGGACTATGCTGCACAAGAACAGGTGGGGTGATGGTGCAACAGCTGCACAGGAATACCACTTTTAAACAGCAAAACAAGCCGTGATTATAATATGTATGACATGTCCTGTCCTATACTGCTTGGTAGATGCTCTGTGCAATGGCAGCCGGCAGTGGATCGATATGCAAGAGGTCTGAAGCATACACCATCCTTGATTGGACCTCTGCTGTCTCATTCAACTGTGATAAACAGCTGCTTTGGGCCTGGCCTGCATGTCCAAGCCCTCTCCTCTGCTTCTAGCATGCAGCTGTGCTGAGCAGCAGCTTTCCTGGATTGCTGCAGGTTGCCATGAAACAGTGGGAGGCGGCTGAGGCTGCCAAGAAAGCGCTTCAGAGAGAGATTGCCCTCAGACTTAAAGCAGACAGAGCTCAGCAGCTAGCGGACAGAAATATGGTGGGTGGTACCACCGCTGAGTGTGAAAAAAGAAAATCAGCAAAGAAGAAAGGAATAAAAACAAAAGTAGAAAACAGTAAATACCAGAATCATCAAATTATCAGCTGGCTTGCCGGCCTTGGCTGCGGGGCAGTGAGCTTGCTGTGCTTGGTTCTTATGCTCTTCAAGGACCAGAATTTGCATGCCATACAAACGGTTGGCAAGTGAATCACAAAGTTTTCAGTCCTGGCAAAGAATATGCAGCAGAGCATTGCCACCTGTGACATCAGGTTCTGGCCACCAGAGCGGGTCACTGTCTGTTTGTCATCTGCCACCCAATCCACGCCTGAACCTGCTTCTGCTTCTGCTGTATGAACTGCAGCGCAAAAGCCTAGCTGAGCAGAAGCGGGCAGCTGAGGAAACTGAGCTGGCTGCCAAGCTGGCATATGAGGCCAGGAGTGAGGCAGAAAGAGAGGAGGCAGAGCGGCAGGCAGCAAAGGAGGCACTGAAAGCATTCCTGCTGAAGTAAGTGGACATGTTTTGCCTTCCGGGGAAGGATATTTGTGTCTAAGACTTGTGGATACATTCAGCAATTTATAAACGCCCTGATCATTGCTCAGCTAGAGCACTCTGAGGCAGCAGCAGCAGCAGCAGCAGCAGCAGCAGCAGCAGCAGCAGCAGCAGCAGCTGCTGTTGTTGAGTGTGGGTTGCTACTGCTTGCAAAGCTTCACTCTGGGTTAAGTAATCCAGAGTTGACCTGAGTTTCAGGCAACTGGTGACAGATGGAGTATACACCCAGCCATATCAAGCATTGGGCTGTGCTTCATTTCTGAAGTAGCGATACTGCCACAGCACTGCCCTTAGCCTGGTTGTTGCTGCTTGTCCTATCTGCACATCATAACCTGACTTATTAGGCTTATCTCCTGACAAAACACACATACTTCAACCGCAGACACGTCAGACTTGTTACACTGTAACGCATGTCAGCGCATTTGCCACAGCACATATTGTCATGCTCGTGTTGCTGCAGTAATGAAGCGTTGAAGGTGATAAAAGAGGAGGCCAAGCAGAAGGAGTGGGCTGCTGACAAAGCGATCATGGAGGAGTATGCAGCTCAGCTTGACAAGCAGGAAGCAGCACGACGAGCACAGGTCAGTTATTGCAGCAGTAACAGGTAGCGCTACCTTGCTTTCAGAATTCATTGCTGCAAAGATGGAGTGTGTTCGTGCAGCTTGCTGTATTTAACCTAATGTCTATAATAGATGCCATCCATGATGCAAGCACACCCAACACCCACTAACTGCCAATGGTCTAAGCCATATCGTTAATGTCAAGAATGCGCCACATGATGTGTCATTTAGTCAGTTTGTCTCTTATCTGTTCTACACCTTCAGAAGATGGGGTCTGCTTTTCATTGTATGAATTGAGTTGCTGTTGACCGAGGACAGATGAAAGAGCTCACAGTATTGAAGTGAATCTGTGCAATACAGGCCTTGCCATTGCTGCTCTGACCTGTCAGCTCAGCTGCTGTTTAAGCCTTGACCATACTGAAGACAGCTAGTAAGCTAGTAGCTTTCACTGCTGTTGCAGTTTGAGAAGTTGAAGGCCTGGCAGGCGGCTCAAGAGAAGGAGGCATCAGTGAGGCCAGAGGCCAAGAGGTGGATCGATCCAGCACTTGTAGAAAAGTGAGGATTATGGGTTGTCAAATTAATGATAAACGTGTTGTTAGAACTGTAAAGGGGTGTTGCTACTGCACCATCACATGCTTTTACCACAATCTTCAAAATCAAGCAATTTGAGATCATTTCTAGTAGTACAATCATCTGCTGTGGATTGACAGACATTCCAGTTGTCCAGTCACCCTGACAGGACTACAGGGTGAGTAACGTATCTAAACTAGTCAAAGAATGGTTTCTACTGAATCAAGTCAGTTCGGAATCTGACCTCTAATTCCTTCATTACGCTCCGTTAGCTCACAACAATGTTGACTGACTGACAGCTGCTGCTGATATTGTTATGAACTTGTTGCACCCAGGTACACCCGTGAGGCAGAGGCTGCTGCTGCTGCTGAGGATGAGCGCCGCAAAGCAGCAGTGAAGGCCAGCTCCAGGATACTTGCAGCTTCTCTAGAGCAGCAGCTGCAGATAAAGGAGACCCTCAAGCACTCACACGATGGGGAAGAACAGGTAGGCAGCTGCAGTACATATATGTGCTCAGTACAGTCTGGTACAAGTACACTATGGTGCATGTCTCACCCCCGCAACACATCCTGAATACAGGATGCTCAGTCAAATCAGCAAGTTCTGGAGTAGATCATAATGGTCCGGGGATGCTGTGGCACGCTTCATTTGCTCAGCAAGTGATGTGCAGCACATGCGTGCCGTCAGCAGGGCTGAGGTTCGACCATGTGCAGCTGATGCAGCAGTAGCAGCAGTCCATGTCTCTGTGTATCTGCCCGTCAACCTAGGCTGGACTGGAAGAGTGCATTGGATGCCAGTGTCTGACACTGGCATCCAATCACCATAGTATGGCTGGCCATTCCAAAAAGCTGTGACCGTAGGCTCATCTGTAGTCTGAGTGAAATGTAGTGTTGCTGCTGGTTGGCTGCCCTTTCACTCTGGCCTCTGCTTCTGATTCTATTGACGCTTCTGCTGCTGCTGCTCCTGCATGCAGGCTGTGATCAAAGCATTGCGTGATGGTGTTGCGGCTGAGCAGTCACGGCGTGTTGCTGAGAAAGCAGCTGAGGTTGCCAAGAAGGCGCAGCTGAAAACGGAGCTGGAGGCTCAGATGAAACTGAACGTCACACGCAGGTAAGGGAGACTTCTTGGAACTGCTAAAGCAAAGTTGTGAGACTGTTGCTTAACAAGGGATTGTTCTGGCATTGCCAGCAGTGTTTGGGTCCAGACACCTTGCTGGGTCACAGCAGGTTGCTCCTGTACTATTCAACTTGATGTGGGTGCAATGCTCTTGCATTCTGTTCCTGAATACCATACATTGGATGTTATGTTGAACTGCGATGCATTGTCTTGTGTTGCCTTGGCCATGGCATGGCTGCTGTGCTGTCTGGAACTTGCAGGATTGTTGCGCCAATGAGCGACACAGAGAAGTTGATCAACAAGCAGCTGCTGGAGAAAGTGCAGCAGGCGGGGGTGGGGGTGCCCGGAGCAGTTGTTCGCACAAAAACAGCAGCTTCAAAACAGCAGCACTTGTAGTAAGCCCTTTTTACTGGTGCACCAGCACGTGTTTGCTCATCAAAGAAGGTTGATAGGAACATTTGAGGGGTGCTCAGACCAGATTCACGTCTATAAGACACGTCAGCCAAGCAGTATGTCTGGCAATGGCCGAGAGAATGGCAACAATGCTGCAGTGCCACTGCTTGGCTCAGCTCACTACAAGTGTCGGAGCACTGCTTACTGCCATGTAGAAAAAGACTGCTGATTGTCGGCAGTTTGATGGCATTTGCTTGAGCTGCTACTTGGACCCTGCAGGGGCCTGTTCTTGACACCGAGAGCTCACTGCTGTCTTGCTTGCAATTTGCAAAGAATGACTGGCTTGCATGTGCGGTTGGTGCAAAAGCCACTGCTAGCGTATTTCGGGCCCTGCAGGGCAGCCTTGATCACAAAACGAGGCAGATGGCCCCGTACCAGGTAATGCAGCATTGGGCCTCACTTGGGGTTCATGTTGTCCCGTCCCTGACAATGTGACACCCCACCTCGCGTTTACGCTGCCTTCCACCGCAACATCAACCCTATCAAGGCTGCATTCCACCACAGTAATGACCCTGTTAAGGCAGGACCGATGCAGGGCAGCCAAAGAATAGTATGAGCGACTTACACTGTACCTTCGAGACCGATCGGTAGGCAGTTAGGCGTGGTCTGACAGCGACTGCAGGTTATGAGCAACAGACTATACACATGGCGCTACAACGTTCCTTCCCGGCCAACACCTGTTGCATGCATAGTAATACACGCGTTAGTCATGTTCCATCTGCTGCGATAAGGCAGCCAATGAGGCAAGTCAGCGCACACTTCAGCTTGGGCACTGAGCAACTGGGCGTTCCTTTCAGGACCACTAATCTCAGCAGGTTGGGTAAGTGACAAGGCATGGCTTCAAATTTGCTTGCAGGGATCCAACAGCTACTAACCTTTGTAATCGGATGTCTCAGCTGTCACCCCTGTAGTGGCAAAAAAGTCGATGCTGGTCCTTGAATCAGCAGCTGCAGCAGCTGGTCTTCCTGGGATGACAGGCAGGTTCCATTCAGCCTTCCCATTCAGACCATTCTGTAAGAGGGAACTTGTAGTGCCCCCAGATTACGCAATACGAATCAGGCTGGCCTGAGGCTGCACTTCACAGAAATACAGCATCCTTCCAAGGTACCCATATCCCTACATTATTTACTTCCCGGCGTAGTGCAGCCAGCTGGCGCAAAAGAGGGGTTCGCAACTTTGGCAGTGGCTGTTGGTTGAGTGATGCTGTGCAGGTTGATGCTACGTCATGCATCATGCATGCATGCAGAAATGCATCCACACTCTCTGCTCCAATGGTGAAGCCGTCACTGCAGCAGTGAATGGGCACTCATATGCTTGTTAATGATGCTGGTGGAAGCAGTGTGCTGTCTTTGTAGCACAGAATGGTTGGCATCTGTTGTTGTATGAGTCCATTTGTGAAATAAGAACTGTCTGTGACATTTCTTCAAGGAGCGAGTCATTGTGAGATGGCATGCTCTGCGATGTGCAGTCTGCTATTGCGTTGTTGCAGCATCCAGACACCGGTGAACATGTGGTGTTTGTGGGTACCGCTTATTACAACTTCACGCAGCGGGGCACCTGCCAACCTTTGTTGGATGTGCTCACGCAAATTAAGACCCACACCCCGGTGAGCAGCAGGGCAGGTATGGCGCCCGATTTATCTCTTGTCGCTACTATCACCCGCAGCAGGTTGTTTCTCACATGTTGCCTCGGAGCATATGCTACTGATTGTGGCTGCTCTAGAACTCAAACCCCCTGACACAGGCTTCTTGTGTGTACCTTCAATGCTGTTCGGAAAATTTTAGGTAATTTCAGACCACAAGACCTGCAGGAGTACGGCATCACAGCCCAACAAGCACAGCAGCTGGTTCAGGTGCCAGAAGGGTTGGAATCGGATGATGAAGCTGCACTGCTCAAGCTAGCAGCTGCTATTATTGACGATGATGTGCTGTGCGCCAGCCATCTAGTCATGTCTGCAGGGGATGTGGTTGGCTATGATGGCAATTTCATTCTGCACAGAGCCACAGCATATTCTGGCATGTCAGGTGGTGCTGTGAGATCACTTGAGCTCCCACAGCTGCTGCGTGGCATACACACAAGTGATGGCTTCGGTAGGTGTCTGGATTGCAGGGCTTGCGTGGTCCTCATGGTACTCAGTACCAGCGGCTCAGTTTCAAACTGAGACAACTTGTCTCATCATATCTTCAGATTCATGCACGAACTTTCATCGACTCCTCTTGCAATTGCAAATAGCTCTGTATGTCAACACTGTCATGGCATGTGTTCACAGCATGGGAATCGCCCCGGATGGAGTCAGCTATGCCCGCCAGATAGGCAGCTAGCCCACCGTGGGCTAGTAGCTACATGGCCCAGTCTTGCTTGCTGTGCCAGGTTTATTGTTGTTTCACCGCACCTTGTGGACTGAGCAGATTATACTGCCATTGCGATCAAATATACAGCCATGCTTTCGAGTCATCTGATGACAGTATGAGTACTGACCTACATAGGTGCGCAGCTGCCTTTGTGCTGGTTGAGACAAGGGGTGACTTGTATTGAACAAATGAGCCAAATGTGCCTGCAACATACAGATAGGGCAGCTGTGCATCAAGTATGTCATTCTTGGTCTATGTCCAACGCGTACTGCCGCAGTACAACAGCGATGCCATGTCCATGTATGTTCTGCAGGTACCGACCACCCCTACAACATGGCAACATCAGTTTCACAATTGAGATCGGATAATCATGCACTCCGCCTTGTCCGAAAGTGGATTGAATTCACTGGGTACATTTGAGGCGCGGGGCCGATGGCAGTAATGCTATGGCTGCAAAGTACTGATTATTATTATAGCAACATCAGTAAATCACCCCATGTGGGTGGCCATGTAAGTGCAGCATGTGCTGCCATCAATGGTGAACCAGCAGGATTGGCCCGCAGAGTACATGCCATTTGAGCTGGCAAAGTACCTACAGCACCACAAGGTGCTGCTGCAAGATGAGGACCTCTGGGAGCCATATGCTCAAGGCTTCCTGGAACAGTACCCATCAGTGTGCAAATAATCCGGCAACAAGAGCGGCAGTGGTTTCTTGAGCTACGAAGTAAATGTATACATACATGTCAATGACAGGCAAGAGAGTTGAATTGGCGTGCCCAGCAACAGCAGCAATGGTATTGAGCACCATGACAAACCAGGAGCAGCAGCAGTAGAGGAGTGGTGTTGGTGGTGGTCATAGCCAACAGCATGTTGAAATCCTCAGCGCCTGCACGTTGCTGCTCGTGGTGGTGTCAGTGATAATGCCGTTCAATGGCACTGGGCTGCACACACATGCTGACGGTTTCACAGTGAGGGGCCGTGGCCAGCATGTGTGTGTGCCATGTGGCTTATTGCTATCTAACTAGTGTATTACTGTACACTCCCTGCAAGCAAGCTGCATCACAGCAGCTCAAATAATGGTTCGAGTGGGCAGAGGCGCGCCAGGAGAACACAACTGTTGGTACCTGCGGAAGGGGCTGGACGCAACTTTGAAATCTCATCTGCTGGTGATGCAGTGCAGCATGCCAAGATAGGACGCGTAGCCGTCCTATAATACGCTGCGCTGCAGCTCACGGGGGTACAGAAGTCGAAATGCGTTGAACGTTGACAGGGGTGTGAACCTCGCTCATGCTCGGCTCGTACTGCTGTTATGCCCTTGGCCGGTCCAATGACCACTCCATGCGTCTGTAGAACTACTAGTCAGCTTTTTTATGAGCTTTATTATTACTCTGAGCACACAAGTCGCCCATGGCATGATTTACGCATTTGAGCGGGCATGTCAGCAGCACCGCCATGCAGTGCTCAAGAGGAACTTCAGGATGTGTCTTTGAGACGATAAGTCTCAAATTAAATCATGACACAGTCTTCTTGCCACATCGCTCAATGTCGAGATGAATCACACTACTTCTACTGTGCCCAGCACATGCCATGAGGAGCGGGCAACAAACCACCACAGCAGCAGCATGTAGATTAGCTTGCGGTTTACGAACATGGACTTGCAAGAGACTGATGTGGTATGCGCAGTGAACAACACGAGCATTGGCGGCACAGGCACTACTCCAGCAGAGGCAGTACAACAGCAACAAGTACTCGCATATGGCGCTTGTGTAGATGGCGAAGCTGACTTACTTGATAAAAGCAACGAAGGCAATGACGATATCCACGAGACAACCCAGAACAGTTGCTGCATACTGCAAAATGCGCAGGCAGCTGTGGACTGTTGCACTAGTACCCTATACACAGCTGCCCCAGAGTGGAACGACAGCACCTGCTGGGACAGCACTGCCTCCAGTGGCACATGTGCTTTTGAAGTATCAAATTATGCCTCTGGTTCAAGCAGTACAGGCTATGTTTTAGAAGGCAGTGAGACAGCAGCTAGTCCAGCTGCCAGTGTGTCTGACAGAACAGCTTCACATGCTGGGCCAGCAGCAGCAGCAGAAACAGCACCGGCTCAGCCCGCATTATTCGTGGAAGTTCCGATGCTAGCAGCAGACAGCAATCCTTTTGACAACAGCAGCTTGGAAAGCAATACAATGCAACCTGCCTTCGACCCTGCCTGTGCAGCAGCAAATGCCACAGATACCTCTTCGGGCGTCACCGCTGCTGCCAGCGACAGCAACTGTGCCAGCAGTGGTGGCAGCATGCATGGTAGCAGCAGTGGCAGCATTAGTGGCAGCACCGGGACATGCACATTGACACGTGCTGGTAGCAACCTTACAGGTCAAGTCAAGAGCCCCAGCAGGCTCAGGAGGATGAGTGTTCCTGCAAGTCAACAAGACCAGCAGCTGACTGAAGGCATTTCAACTGCTGACAATAACATGTTACACTCAATCTCGTCAGATCAATCGATAGGTGTGACGTTTGGTGAGCACCAACAGCAGCAGCACAGCAACTGGCACGAGCAGCAGCAGCACCAGCAGCAGCAGCAACACCAGCATGAGATGGAATGGCAGATGCGGCAGATGTTACTGCATGAGCAGCAGTGCAGTAGAGACCACACTCACTTGCTTGACCTCACAAATCAAGAGCACACAGCAGCAGCATTGACACCATCTGATGCAACAACAGCAACAGCAGGAACAGCAGTCGCAACAGCAGGAACTGCAGGAATGGCGGCTGCAGGAGCATCTAGTGAGCAGGGTGAACTGTCCGAGGTTGGTGTGTTGTGTCCCTCACAAACAATTCCCGGCATTGTAACGACATCAGGTGCAGTGTTGAGCAGTCAGAGCAGCAGATACAGCTGCAGCTGTAGCTGTTCTTTCCCAAATACAGGAAACAAGGTCAGCAGCAGAAGCTATTGCAATGCATGTGGCGGCTTGCCGCAGTCGCAACAGGCAGCCCGTGACTTGTTTGAACCTGGTACTGCCAATGGGGATGCCAGTGCTGCTAGCTATACCTCTGCTGTTGCCGCTGCAGAGCTGTTAGCATGGCCTCTTGGCTGGTGCTGGCCAGAGAGAATGCTGCATGCTGCTGCTTGTGGTGTTAGACCCTTCAACACGGGCAATGCAATGCACAGCAGTAGTAGCGGCAGTGGTGGTGGTGTTAGCAGGCATGGCAGCAGCAGCAGGCCTGTTAGTCCAGTGTCACCTAAGAGATCTAGTACTAGCAGCAGCAGCAAACACAGCAGCAGCAGACCTGGCAGCCCAACCAAACATATGGCATCAGATTCTGAGCAACAGCAGCAGCAGCAGCAGCAGTCCTGCAGGCCATCTGAGTTGCTGTCAGCCATACACGCCCATTTGGTGTCAGCTCCAGCAGCCAAAGCAGCTTTGGAAACTGCTGTGGGACATCAGATAGACAGCAGCACCAGTACTGGTGAATTTAGCCGAGCCCAGATGCCAGTGTGTTGCCAGGGCACTGTTTTTCCACCAGCAATGGATGCCAGTGCCATCTGGCATAACAGTTTGCAGCAGCAGTTTGCTGCTGCATTTGCCGCTTGGGATGCTGACTGTGATGGTCGGTTGAATCATGACGAGTTATGTAACATGTTACATGAAGTGTTACCTGTTGGGACTGTAACACCAGAGACAGTCAGGTATTGTCAGGTAAGTAACTGCTTTTGCTTTTGCTTTGTGTTACTAGGGGGTGGTCTCCTGAGGACCAGCCAGCTCCGCTTATCAGGTCGCAGTACTGTTTATACCATTCACATATCATATGATTATAGTAATATGTATAGTATACACTGCGGGTGATACATTTCGGGAAAGCAGCAGGTTATAGCTGAACGATTATAGATATTATATCAATGTGGCCCACAGGCACACAAGGCACTCATCTGCAATAAACTGTATTCTGTAAGTTGAGAGGGACAACAACACATGTTCAACAAAGTCTGCCAGCACTGCAAATGTGATATGTCCATCACGTTACAACGGTGGGATTCCCTTTCTGTGTGTATGTTTGTACATGTTCTATAAGCATAAGTATTGATAATACTATTTTTGCAGGTGATGCTTGACAGATCTGGATCTGGTTTTGTTGCCCCTGGAGACCTGCTGCAGGCGGCTCACACAGCAGTGACAATGGGTGTGGGGATCTTGCCAAAGCCACGAGTTGATATAAATGATGTGCTGTTGCAGCTGGTCATCATGTTGCAGCAGCAGCAGCAGCAGCATGGCTTTGCATCTCAGGTAAGCCACCAACCATTCCCCTGCACAATATGCTGCACAGCCCTTGAGCAAGTTGAAGCACTCGCTGCTAGCCTAGCATAGTAGATTTGTGTGTTGCTCATCCTGCTTATATGGGTTATTTGTTTTGTTTTGTGTCTGTTACAAGGGGGTGGTCTCCTGATGACCAGCCAGCTCTGCTGCTCAGGTCTCAGTACTGTTAGGCCAGTACTGCCCCGGCCAAAGGTCAACCAGGTTGACCAATGACACTCACTGTCTCACACCCAGCTAGGACAACACTGTCCAACAATCCACCATCCAGCCATGCAGACTGCAATGACCAGTGGGTATTTGGCCTACCCAATCCCCACACCCCAGCAACCTTCCGCCAATTGCAGGCATCAAGTATGTGCAGGTTATACCTACATAGCCTCTCCTGTGGTGCCATGCCACTGAAAGGGAAAGTCTGAATTGCATCTTGACAATAACGTCCCGGGATGACGTTAAACTCGCCCTGGCTTGGCGCAGTGGTTAGAGCACCCGCTTCACATGTTGAGGTCATGGGTTCGAACCCTGCCCAAGTTGCCGGGTCGCAGGTCTAGGACCGGGGAGGGTGTAACCCCCTTAGGATGTATTGTAGTGTAGTGTAGTGTAGTGTATTGTAATGTATTGTATTGTATTGTATTGTATTGTATTGTATTGTATTGTATTGTATTGTATTGTATTGTATTGTATTGTATTGTATTGTATTGTATTGTATTGTAATAACTGAACTCATCACCAGCGTGTATACATCCTCAGATGCTCACCTGAGCTGTCCCCCGGTGACTGGTGGGATAAATTATATTTGAGCAACACGCACAAGGTTGCTGTTCTTACGCAATTGTACTGCCTACTATGGTAATTAACATCATGACATGTACCATTTCAGATGAGTGAGTTTGTGTTAGTACTACTACTACTACTACTACTATTACCACAAGTTACCTCAAGGGTTTCCACCCAAAAGGAGCCAACTGATGGCTCATGGGGGCACACCAAAAAGAAACAGAAACCAGATTCAATCTGGTTGGATATCTGCAAATTCAACTTGAAGAAGATCATCAGACTCAACCTCCTGTTACTCATGTTGACATGTGCAGGTGCGTCACTTATTCTGTGAGTATGATTGTGAGGGTAAAGGCCGGCTGGAGCAGCTGGAACTGGGCAGGCTGTTTAGGCGGCTGCTACCAGCCATCAGCCAGCAGGAAGTGAGGTATGTAAATATAATTTTTATATTATATTTATATTTTTATTTTTAACTTTTATATGTTTATGTATCAACAACATGCCTAAATGGCAGATGAATAGAACACTATATGTAATCACATCAGATGATAATAATAATACTGAGATATCTTCCTCTTTATTTGGGCTTTGAGTAGCCAACATATGGTTTGGTACTGCAGCAGCTGCTGCCTGCATCGAGATAACTGTTTCACCTCACAGTGCTGCATAGAATCTACTAGATTGAATCAATATAGCACTAGTACAGGGTTTGACAGCCATTGGTTGGTAATCCATTAGTATATCTTGGTATATCAGTACTGCATAGGCAAGCATTGCGGTGCTTGCAAAAGTGTTAGTGTGCATCTCTTACAAATTGCATTGTAGATATCTTCCGCTGCAAAACCCAGTATTTTGCTTTGTAATTGTTACTCCACAGATTCATTTTAACACACATGGCGGAGCTGGATCCTGACAGCACATGCCAGATCAGCCTCAAGCAGCTAGTGGCTGCAGTGCAACCAGTACACCAGGCAGTACAACAGCTCATCAGCAGTACAAGCTGGCAAACCCAGCAGGCAGTACAATGGTCACCACCACTTGCAGCAGCAAACCCTCCATTGGCAGCAGCAGCAGTAGCAGCAACAGGCGCCAGTGCCGTTGCAAGTCAGCAATCAAAGCAGTCTGACTGTGAGCAATCACAGGGGCAGTGTGCTGCTGCCTCGTCACAGTGGGATCTGCCTAAACCGCCGTCACCAGTGAGACTCAGTCCCAGATCAAGATACAACGGCATCATCATCAGCAGCAGCAGCAGTGGTGGTGGTGGCTGCAGCAGAGCGAGAGTTGCCAGCGGTGTTAGAGATGGCTATGAAAGCTCCGAGCTGCTGCTGGTTGCTGAAGGGAACAAGGCGGTGCCACCTGTGTTATGGCCAATGCAGGTGAGTTTGCTCTGATCCTTGACATCATGATCAGTTTGAACAACCTGCCAAATGACTCAAGCAGTTGTGGTATTGGCAGATCATGGCTCTCACAGTGTGATGACAGAGGAGGACCTTGGCAAGGCTTGTTAGCGACTGTTGCTGTTCTTCTGTTTGGTTCGCTGTGTGATGTTGATAGATCCAAGGTACCGTTGCAGCTTTGTCATGAGCTATCAAGTATAACCCACTCCCATCGGACAATGAGCATATTGTTCTTTTGTCCTCTATCTATCTATACATCTGTATATCTACTAGATATAACTATGATAGTTTGCTGACGAAATGTGTTTCCACACACAACCGGCTTTCTCCACAGGAGCTGGCAGCATTGCTCTCCAGCCACCCAATGATGCTGCAGCTGGCCTTCATGCAAACAGCAGCAGCAGCAGCAGCAGGAAGAGGAGCAGCAGCAGGAGGAGAAGGGATGAGCCTCAAGCACTACACAGGACGCAGCAGCAGCAGAAGCAGCAGCACAGGAGGCGGCAACAGCAGCAATCCTACAGTACTGCAGCAGCAGCTGTCTGCCCAGCAGCAGCAGCGTTACAGCCTGATACCCATCACATCGCTGCCACAGCTGCTGGCAGCAGTGGCACCAGGTTGGGGTGGGGCTGACATCAGTTATGCTGCATTGCAGATCAGAAGCCACTTGAACGTCGTAGCAAACTTCAATCTTGACACTCCTACTGCCGCCACCACCACCACCAGCTGCAGCAGCAGCGGCACTCAAACAGCAGCAGCAGCAGCAGATCCTCCAACAGACCTGATGTTTGCTGAGTTGGCAGCGACCATCATCTCTGCAGCTGGCACTGAGTCATCAGCAGCTTCAGGGCAGCTGCCACAGGCGGTCCAGCAGTTAGTGGTAGACCTCACAGATGAGCTGCTGAGCAATGCTGCTTCACATGCAAAGCTGGCAGCAGCATGGAACCTGGCAGCAGCAGCAGCAGCAGCAGCATTGATGGACTCAGGATCCCCCAGGCTTCCTGTGGTGGCTGCGGTGAAGTTACTCTGTAGGCAGTTGGTGGCTTCTGAAGGACTGAGTGACATCAGACTGTTGGGGTGGCTGGTGTGTTTGGTGCGACAGCAGCACCTGGCAGTACAGTTGACAGCAGCACAAGGTGGCAGCAGCAGCAGCAGAGGAAACAATGGGACAGAGGACTCAGCATTGTGGAGGTCAGCTGGAGGTGGTGCCTCAGAGTCGCTGAGGAGTGAGAAGTGTCCTCAAGAGCCTCTGCTGTCAGCTGAGATCAATCTGGCAGAGTTTTGTGAGGTGCTGCTGCAGATCGTCCAAGGTCTGCTGCCTGCAGAGGATGCAGCACTAGTTGAAGACATCAAGCACCACCAGCAGCAGCAGCAGCAGCAGCAGCAGCAGCAGCATGTATGGGATACAGCAGCAGCAGCAGCAGCAGCAGTCATTGGGACGTCCAACAGGCGTGCAAGGATTGTGTTTGATGGGTCATCTCCTACACCTTCTGATTGTTCTCCAGTTTGGGGATCAGCTGAGCAGCTTGAGCAGAAGTGGGACGAGGGTTTAAGAGCTTTAGAGAGGTTGAACTCTATAGACCAGGTTTTAGGGAACAATGTGAGCTCGTTTCAGCCTTCACAGCTGAAGGCCAGGGTTCAGAGAAGATCCCTCAACGACAGGTCATCTTCTGGGACCATGGCACACACTGGGGTTTCAAACTACACGTCATTTCTGTTAGATGACAGTGCGGTTGACAGGTGTTGCAACGGTGCAACCTATAGGTTTAGCAGCACTGGCAGTGGTGGAGGAGCAGTGCTGCAGGAGGATTTGCAGCAGCAGCGTGCACAGCTGGATAGTGTGCGAGCAGCACAGCAGCAGGCTTGGAAGATGGAGATGTTACTGGAGCATATGCCTTGGGAGGGAGCATACAGTCCTGTGGCTGCAGTGGCAGCAGCAATGGCTGACAATGGGCCCTTTGGGTCGGCAAGGGTGGTGGATATTCTGAGGGTGTCAAGTGAAGGTTCAGAACAACCTCCAATGCTAGTGAATGTTAGTGATGTACCTGCAGCTGACTGGGACAGTGAAGAGATCTGTTAGATAGTGTTTCAAGTACTCAATTGCTGTGGCGTCTCAAAGGAAGTTGAGTAAACCAATTGTGTGCCAGAGTGATGCTCAGGCACCTGCTGCCTGCTGGCAGCCTGTTTTGACTTGCCCTATATCGCACTTAGGTGAGCATTATGCTCATGTACAGAAGTCCGTTGCATCTACTGTAGATGTGTATGTCACCAAGACCTTCGCGAATACCTCGAGTGTCTGAGGTGGTCTGTAGCACTAAGCCTTAAGGCTAACCCGGGTCAAGTTACTGTCAGTTCAAGTCAAGGCTTCGGCTGTTAGTAAGCACGGTGTAACAGACCAACTGTCTGCTGTTCTTTTCTCCTGAACATATTCCTTGCTGTACTTTGGCTACAGCAATTTCGCAGTCGTGGCCACAGCGCTGACATCGAGTCTAAGGAGCTTCAGCGAAATCGCTGTCGCCCGGCCCATAAGCACAGTATAGTATGTAACCAAACAACTGCTGCAGCTTTTTGGAGAGCTAGGGCGAGGACTGCTGCTGCTGTGCCAGCTGGCCGGCATCTCTCACTCTTGTAAAGGAATCTTGAGTCATACTTGCAAGATTCCTCCCCGCGACTGCTGAGATCTCATACGGGGTATCTTCTGCTCCTCAGGTACACAGTGATGCCTGAGACACCATGCTGCCTGCTGCTGAAGAGTTGGGACAAACGTGCTAAGCTTGCTTCGCAGTGTCATCAACCAGGCAAAAGCCCTGGTTGTATTTCGCAAGTAGGAGGCCTATTCTTCTTCGAGGCAGACTCTGAGCGCGATCAACATGTCGCAAAACAATTACCAGCATGGTACTGCAGCTGGAGCGCACGCAATAGACGTGCCACCCAATAGGTTGCGGCGCCTGAGCACTGAGCAAACCAAGGAAGCGTACACCACTGATCATGAGTAAGCAATTATTTAAATATCTATTAGAAGAAAAGGAGGCGATGCACAGCTGCGCCACAAAATGCGGCGGTAGAATATGCTGTTTCGCCAGACAGCAGTAGCCTGCAGGAATTGGTCACTCGCAGCCATGTCCACCCTTCGCCAGTGCCCTCCGCTTCATCACGAGTTTTTCGTGGTCATGTTTGCGATCCAGCTTGCTGTTCTAGCATGTCCTGCCACATCATGGAACCCATATCATCCACTTGTCTCCTGTCCAGTAAGATGCTGAGCAGCTGATGCCCGCTGATATCCCAGAACAGATTGCAGCAACCTTAAGCTAATCTTGTCTCCTGATCGTTTTTGACTGCAGCTGGCACCAGAAGAACCCCATCACACGGTTCTGGCTGTGGTACACCAGCTGGGCTATTCCTGGCCTTGGTGAGTCACAAAGGCCCCCAGCAGACAACAGACAATAATTACCATCATCAGATGATCACAGCCTGCTGCATGCAACTGTTGTTGAGTATGCAAGTTTCCATTTCAGTAGTCCAGGACATTTCTGTGACAAGGACATGACTCCTCACCTGAACAGATACACCTGTGGCAAGTGCTATTTCTGCTACCACAGCTGTGATAGCACTAAGAGCACAGGGCATGCAGTGGAATCTCTCTCAGCACTGCTGCTCCAGCCCTTGTTCCTGTGCTGAATGATTCTCACCTCCTCTTTTCAACTGCATCTTCTGCCTCTTCCCTGGCTTTGCATCGTGCTCTGCTCTGCACAGGTATGTTCAGCGAAGCCTACATCATCTTCTCCCTAGGCCTGATCAAGCCTCTCCAGAATGCCCTGTACCCCTCATGCTTCAAGACACATGAAGCTTGCTCAACCGAGATCACTCACGTGCAGAACTACATCCAGGTCAGTGCTGCCCTCAACCTTCCTCCCTGTGTGCCCATCTCCTGTCTCTGCCAACAAGGACAGTGGCCTTGCTCACTGGTTGTGCAGACCTCGTGTAACATCGCTGAATTGTCATGTATTCATGCAAAGTTGACTAGATGAGGCTTGTTCTAGGTCAAGTAAGGCTCCATGTGTTGTACCTGTGCTGCAGATTTGTGGTATCATTGCTGGTATGTTGCTGTTCGGTCTCCTTGGAGACCGGATCGGCCGCCGATGGGGCAGCCGCATCGTCGCCAGCATCATGTTGAGCGGTACCATCCTGCTGGTGTTCACACCACTGGTGACAAACCCAGCTGGGTACCTCAACTACTTCATTGTGGCTGCAACCTGGTATGGTTTTGGTGTCGGTGGTGAGTACCCCATGGCATCAGCCTCAGCTGCCGAGCGCAGCCAGTCTGATCTGCACTGGAGGAACCGGAGAGGAGAACAGGTGGTCCTCACCTTCAGTGGACAGGTGTGTGTGGTTCAGTGACAGGTACATACAACTCTGTGCATTGTTCAATGTGGTTGTGTGCGTGCAAACAATGTTGCATGCATGCATCCATGGATAAAACCAAACTAAACAGGCTTCAAGGTATTGCAATTATATTGCCTCAGCAAGTGTACGAACTGTGCCGGTTGTATGAGGGACGGGCAGGCTTGTGTGAGAATAGAGTCTCAACCATTACATTTGCACACCACAACTCACTTGTGCTCTGTGGATGCCCAGTGGATGAACAACCTTGAAAGATTGGACTGTGGGACGTCTGTGCAGGGTATGGGTAACTTTATCAATGGTTGTGTCATCCTGATTGTGATGTCTTTCTACAACCTGACCGGCCCCAAGCTTGACCCCACCGGCAGCCGTAACGTCATCATGATCCAGTTCGCTGTGGGAGCTGCAGTGAGTGTGTTCCTGGTGCTGTGGAGGTACTTCAAGCTGCAGGAGTCAAAGGTGCGTGTAGTCATCTTTCTCCAGAAACAGCCTGGAGGGATTTTGCAGGTTCATCTACAGCTTATGGATACTGTGGCGTGTTGATGTTTACTTGATAGTTGGTTCTACGTATGCTATGGCTGGTTCAAAAGTGCATCTTGTCCTTATAACATGTGGTGAGCCGTGGTTGCAGCGTCTTGTTGTCTGACCGTTATCAGGACTTCATGTGTTGCCAATGTGGCTGTTGTTCTGTTTGTGCCTGTGTTTGAGCCCACGTTTGAAACCAAGAGAGACAAAGTGATGATCCAATGCTGTTGCAATTCAACCTCACAGGTGTGGCAGCAGGAGCGTGAGGACTTCGAGAAGCTTGAGAAGATCACCCCCATCCCCAACCCAGCTGCCAGCACCCAGGCCGCAAAGAGGGCAAAGCGCAGCCTGGTGTGGAACGCTGCTGTCTACTTCTGGCCCAGGCTGATCGCCACATCCTTTGCATGGATTGCCAACGACTTTGCCTTCTACGGTGAGTTCAGATGTGCTGATGCTAGATGAAAAAGATGTCATGTGCAGCACTGTAGGTCCGGTACCACTGGTGCTGCTTCTTGCACACGTGTTCTGCTGAGTCCCTGTGCGGTCAAGTCGGTGTATTGCACCAGACCCCCCCCCTCTCTATCCCATGTTTCATTTCTTGTTGTCACAATCACTTCCTTCGCCATTGATCAGACTTGCTGATGCTGTTTTCCTGCAGGTAACAAGCTGTTCCAGAGCACCTTCATCTCTATCCTGTACCCAGGGGTAAGTTGAGAAACAGCCAACTTTGACAACAGCCGTTTGTAATTGTCTTGTTTAACCAAATTCATGGCTCAGGAAACCAGTCGTAGACTATCAGTGCACAATTGTCAAAATGAGATGCTGTCTCAGAGGTTACTAGTTGTCACTAGTGGACAGGGATCTGTGTGTGGCATTGCTGCTGGCCGGGCAACACTTGCTTTAGAACTGCTCAAGAGCCAAATTCAAGGTGAATTGCCTTGATTCCTTATCTCAAAACCAGTTGATGACATCTGGATCACTGACATGTCTTTCTTACTGGGTCCTGCAGGCAACCGAGTATGAGAAGATGCAGTGGACTGTGCTCAACAATGCCATTGCTCTTACAGGCTACTGGGCTGCTGCTGCCTTGGTGGACAAGCCATGGTGCGTCTTGTCACTTGCCTGCCGCCACAGTAACACATTGAGTTCTGCAGCCACACCAATTGAAGCAGCCACATCAATTACATCAATTGAAGCAGCCACATCAATTGAAACAACTGGTAACAAGTAACAGATGCGACGAGCTTCCGGGCATGCTGCTGCCTTGCCAGCACCCTCAGAGCAGGCAGCCACTGTGCAGTGTACCCCCCCCCTAATAGTGTTTGGCTGATCTGCTAGCAGTTCCAAATAGCACTGTCTCTGTACCCCACAGCTCCTGGGAGCTGAGGTCTTGCTCTCTCACCAATGGGTACTCAAAGTCTATATCTCTCGTATTGCCCAAGCTTTCAGCCCTGATAATCTCCTGCAGGCCACTGTAATTCACTAAGATGTTTCCCTGTTCTTTGCAGGTACGGTCGTCAGCGCATGCAGACCTTTGGTTTCATCATGATGTTTGTGCTGTTCCTGATCTGTGGTGTGGCATACCCCACCCTGACTGCCAGCTCAATGGGCCTGCACGCCTTCCAGGCCCTTTACTTCCTGTCCAGCTTCTTCAACCAGTTCGGTCCAAACTGCACCACCTGGCTGGTGGCAGCCGAGGTCTACCCCACTGATGTCAGGGCCACGTTCCAGGTGATTATGATTGAAGCCAACATATTGCTCATGAAACATTTAGTTTTGGAAATTAACAGACAATTTCGGAAGGAATTTGTTTTTTTTTACCCCATCTGCACAATGAAGTAAGATTGCTGTATGGGCAGACTGTCTACAGCTTGTTCGACTTGATTGATCTGGTTGCGCCCAATCACTGCGCCTTCATTTGTTGCACCATCTCACATTACCAGCAAAAGCAGGCAGCTGTCCAGTACCTGCTAGCGCCAGTCAGTCTGAAGGTGCACATTTGTACTCGTAAATAAGCCTCTCTGTTGCTGACACACCTGACCGTGGGGCGACACTTTCATTGCTCTGGTGCAGGGCTTCTCCGCTGCCATGGGCAAGGTCGGTGCCATCATTGCTGATGTGGTGTTTGGTTACGTGACACAGCGTACCAGCTTCTACCTGTCCGCTGCTTTCGGTATTGTCGGAGCCATTGTGACAATCATCTTCCTGCCAGACACCACTGGCATGTCCCTGGATGAGCTGGTGAGCTTCCGAGGGAATTAGTACATGTTGGATTGCTCTTGTGTGTTGTATTCTTGGTACATTGTGCGTGTTGTGGGCTCGTAATAGGCTCGATACCTTGACCTGCACAGTGGACACCACCAATGCATGGCAGTACACAAGTACGTTGTGTCCACGGTCACCACAACCCCTGTGTATTCTCACATCTACCAGGCACTCTGTCACTGTTCTATGACATGTTGTCATGTGTGCGGACTTGCAAGCGTGGTCGACCAGCTAATTTCCTCAAAGAGACCAGTTCTCCAGTCAGTTGAGGCCAGTTCTCCAGTCAGCCGACTACACACAACTGTGAACCAAATCGTCACTACTTACTGAACTGCTCACTGTTTGCTGTCTGTAGGATCGCATGGCCAAGTACATGTTGACTGATGAGTTTGAGCACTACCACGGTCCTGCTGTTGCACCTAAGCATCTGAGTCTGTACGAGAGGTGGGTAAAGACTGCCACCAGAAACCCGCTGTTGAGATGCGAAGCACAAAGTGCCTGCTGCAACTGCGTATCTGACTCTTTTGACTGAAGCAAGCATCCTGATCAAGTGTATCTCCTCGTCTGGCAGCAAGTGTCCACAATGCTGCACATCATAGGGTCTGTGTACTGAGTAGAGGGTTCACTCAAGCAGTACCTTCTTCATCATCATGTCTGGGTGTGCTGCTTCTGTAGGATTGTGATGAGGTGGTCCAGGCACTACGACCCCGTGATGGACCAGCAGCACAAGGAGATCCAGGTGCGAATGATGGTCAGCTGCTGGTTTTGCTGCCACTCCGTCACAGATGCAGGAAAACTGTAGCTTCTCTGTGCCATTCAGCATGATACTGTCATGTAAACGTTTTTGAGTGTGTCAGTTGTGGGTTGAAAGCACAGTGCACATGTAGGCAGATATGTTCAAGCAGTTATGTTATCTGGTAAGGCCCAGCAGAGAAACCAGTTGCATGCTGTGTCTCACAAAGCATGCAACACAGAGCAAAGTTTGATGACTTCTTTGCGTGGTGACTGCATTCGCAGATGAACAGGGACCTGACTGCACACCAGAAGGCCAAGGCTCTTGAAGCTCTCCTAGACAAGCAGAATGGCGCCGTCGCCAAAGTCTAATGTGTATGACTGCCTTATGGCTTCATATTTGCAGATGGACAGCAACCTCACCGCACATCAGAAGGCCAAGGCTCTTGAGGCTCTGCTGAATCAGCAGAACCGCATGAAGCACAAAACTGGCACCTTTGGTGATGCAGCAGGTGATGATGCCCGCATTGTAGTGGACAACGGTGCAGATGCTCAGAGGTTTGTAACTGGTAATGCACAGGCCAGGGGCCACTTGTAAAGAGGAGTGTGTGTATCATCCCCTGCTCCTTAGGGCACTGGACAAGAGAGTACGTTGGAAGTATGTTGAGGCCACCCAAGAGGTGTGATGTTAGCGAGCTAATACTGCGTAACCAGCCATCTGCAAGATGAAAGTGAACGTTAGTGGCAAACCTGCCGCATGCATATGTTGCAAGTGGAGCACACTTGCTTTGACCACTCCATGCATACCAAGCATGCTGTTGCATTGTGCTGTCAACTGCCTGTGTGGGTACTATTGTTGCTAGCTTGTTGATGATTGAAAATATGTCTGCTGTAGTTTGACAAAGCTGGGGCAGTTGCCGAGCTGGGATCGCTAGGCTTCTACAGCCCCGATTGCCAGTCATTCCCATGATGTGCATCTGTTCAGGGTTTACCATAATGTATATCTGCGCTGCAGCGGCTGCACCATGCAGTTGATCAAAGTGCTCATGCAGTAGAGCATTGCCTTTTCTGATTGTGGTCGTTCCATGATGTATCCGAAGTAATGCGTAGTACTATGCTTGTGACAAGTTTCGCCATTCATGTGCATGCAGACTTTGCAACTGTGCATGCACCTGAATTAGAGGCATGCTTCTGTTGCAGTTGCTTGTGTAGTCAAATGATCAGCTTTGGGTGTTGACAGCATTGCATCATATCACCTGACTGTCTGGAGTTCTCCAATAAATGTCCTGTTCTGATCACTTTTTGGGATGTCATGAGCTGCTGCTGTGCAGTGCTCTGGCCTTGTCCCCTCTAGATGATGTTTCACCGTGCTAATGGACTGGAATCTCCTTTGCAGTGATCCTGTGGGAGAAAGGCTACAATAGTAAGCAGTGGCACCAATTGTGGGTGTTTTCCTACAGTTGGGGGCTTCTATTTGTTGCACGGTGGAGGGCTGGGGTTTGTATGATTGATACTGCCTGTGGATGCTGCAGCAAACAGCTGTAGGATTGTTCAGCCTGTCTGGGCTGGGCAGCCTATTGACAGTATCTGCCAGCTGGGGTTTTAGGAGTCTATTATGAGTATCTGGGGTTTAATGAGCTGCTGATGCTAGTTGGGCTAAGTGAAGTGATGGAGGCAATAGACGACCAGGTTGCTATCATGATGTTATCAAGTGTGTGCTGTCTGTGTGCTTTCTTTCAGATGCGGTTGGCACCCGAGGGAGGCAAAAAGCTGTGTTCGGTCAACGCCGTATTCAATCAGTGTGTGTTCAGGGGTTGCATGTGTGTGTGTATGTTTTGGGGTTTGAATCTGGTTTGGGGAGCAGCTGGCAATTCAGCTGCCTGCTTCTCATCAACATCGTTATCTTGTTGTCTTGTTCATGGATTCAGAAGCAGGGCCTGACACAGTGGCATGACACTGTGTGAGCTGCGCAACTGCTGTTAGCATCATTTTAGGCTGATGGGTACAGTCACATGCAGTCACATGCTGCTCATCCTGTAGCCTTGCTAACTGCACAGTACACCATGTTGCCTGTTATGATCATCCAGCCAGGTGCGTTCAGTGTGCCAGGTTTGGAGGTGGTCATTGCTTCGCAGATTACTATGAGTGTGCAGCACACTATGCAGCAGGCAAAGACGAGGCAGTTTATTTTGATCTACCAGCATCAATGCAACATTGTGAGTGCACTTGCCAGCCGAGCTATGAGCTTTGATCACTAACCGTCAGCATGCACTGCCCAGTGTTCAATCTGCTGATATTTTGTACATCTATCTCTAGAGATGCATCATATTGATGTTGGTTTGTGGTGGATGTGCACGGAAATTCGTAGTGCTCACGAGAGCAGGAGTTTGCTACCTGGCACATGATTACCTGGCACATGAAATAACAATGAGAGGTGGCTGGGCCGCCTGAGCTAAACAGCCAGCAGGGTTGACATTACTGCAGACCATGGCATGTGTTTGGGCCTAAGCGGCAGTTGACTGCAGCAGAACTGCTGGGTTTGGTACTGTGTCGGCATTCTGCTTCCAAGCAGATGGAATTCTATCAGATCATGGTGGTTTTCATTTCCATAAATATGTCTTCCATATGCACCTGTTCGTCTAAGCGGACATGCATCATATGATGATGTTTTTTACTCAGCAGCACATACATCTTGTCACACTGGTCAGGGAACACTTTGTACAGTTGTCTAGAGACTCGCGGCTGGTGATCTCTGTGTCTAGTGCATCGATCATCATCAAACGTGTGTCTTGCCTCGTTCTGTAACTCACTCCTTTATACAGGGCAATGATTATGACTCGGACACATCCTACTATTGTTGGGGACACCTGCAGTTCTTCTAGCTTGAAAGATCGTTGTCGCGAGGAGTTCGTTGCAGCACTGTCTGTATCTCGCAGAAGTTCATCCAGATACACCACATGGCCCGGGGCAGTGTTGCTGCCATCTACCATCTATGAGTCAGTTGTGTAGCCTACCTTCAAGGTAGGCTACACCACTTTGCCTGAGCCTATTGCACAGTGGCGGTCCGTGTAGAGCAGTGCTGCACCCTGAAAGCATACGGTGCTGGCGAAAACTTGCTGGGAGGGTTCAGGTGGATGCTCCTTCTCCTGGCAACGGGGGTGACCAAAACCTCCGAGGGCCGGGTTCAGGTCATCTCAACTTCAGCCTGAAGCATGATGCCTCGTCCTGACTCAGAACCCGGGGTCCTCCTGTCACTGACTATCGTTCGATGATGGTCAGCATCCGATGATCCGATTGGTGACCGAGCCAACACGAACATCCAATATCAATTGGGATAGTGAAAAAAGTGTTTGGCATGCGATGCTGTGGCAGATATTGCGGCCCATTGAACGTCTCTAACTTCAATCACACCGTGCCACGACCGCTTGACGGTCGCACAGTTGTGCGACTGTTGCTGCTCAACAAATGCGCAATATAAATAGGCTGACTCAATGTTCAGCTCAATGAAGTCGAGCCTGCAGGTTCAAGTTCAATACGATGCAACAAATCTCATTTACACGCAGTTTTGTGCCATGATGCAGCAGAGCTGCTCCGCCAGCGGCTGGCCGCCGACTGGCAGTGTGCAGTCATTCAAAGAGTATCTTGCCGTCATGACAACTCTGATAAAGATTCAATCAGACAACTCTGATCAGGGACGCTGTTGACCCTTTAAGGGGCAAACACTGTTCTGGCAGACTTGCTTGCCCAGCTGTGGCACATCCAATTATCAATCATGCCACGGGGCCAGTGATGCCTGATAAGCATTTAACGCTGAACGACCTAGTAAGCTTTCAGTGAAGTCCATTTTCCATGGCTGGCTCAACACTCATTTGCCAGCTCATCCGATATTGCATGGGCTCAGACTCTTTCACTGTTGAGCCACAGTCCGGTCTTGTACATGTGGCTGCACATCTGCCAGACAGAAGACACATTGTGTGCTACATAATACCCTTATATATATAATATGGTGACCATCACTGATGATCATGGCACACCTGATAAGCGCCTCACAACACTGGCCACCCACTTAATCTCTTCTTGGGCGCAGCTGCCAGAATCATTCTGAGCAGCATAAACTCTTCGGGTCAAACCAGACCCAGCAGCAGAGTGCCTCAGTTTTAACTCAGCGGCTGATCGACTCAGCAGTGCTGTGTGTCGCCTCTGTTGCTGGCCTCGGAACGAAAAAGCCTCAGACCTCCTTGCTGCAGCTGCTGCAGTTGCAGCAATGCTGGATCCCCGCCTTTGATTGCTGCTGCTGTTGGTGGCTGGCAGACTCCTTGGTGCTGCTGCCAGTGCTGCAGGCTGTTCCATCACTATAGAAGCAGCAGCACCTGTACCACTGCTGAGTCTATGAGCAGGCTTATCATCAGGGTTCAGGAACACCTCAATGGCATCACTCAACCGCCTTGTGTTGCTGCTGTTGCTGGTGGTGGTGGTGGTGCTGCCGTTCCAGCTGAAGTCATCTGGATGCACATCCCTGCTGCTGCTGCTGCTGCTGCTGCACCGGATGCTGCCATGTCGGATGCTGCTGCTACGCCGGATGCTGCTGGAGTTTCTCTTGACTTTCATGGGAACAGACTGACTCTTGCGGGGCTCCCTGAGGCTTGCCTTTTTAATCAGCCTGATTCTTGCTGATGCAGCATTACTCATCTGGATCCTGACATCATCCTTGTTACTTGTCACATAAGCAGCTGACTTTGAGCACCAGCTGTTGCGGTTGGCAGGACTCCTGTTGGCAGCAGCTGCACGCCTGCTTCCTGGCAACTTACTGTACCTGCTAGCAGCTCGATCAAAGCTGGGCAGCAACCCATTCGCACCCCTGATGCCTTTCAAGGCTGTGGTCCGAGCTTTGATCACTAATGACGATCTGTTGGACCCATTGAAGTGTGCAAGGAGATTGTTGTCTCCAGAACTGCTGCTGCTGCTGCTGCTGGGCCTGCTGAGCCTGAGCCTGAGCAGAAGCTTCTTCCTGATGACTGACCGCTTGCTGTATGCGGCCGGCAAACTTTTACCGTTCACTGTTGCAGCCGCTGCAGAGCTGCGCCTGGCTCTGCTGACGATCCTTTGGATGCTCCTTGTTGCAGAATAATCACTCTGATCACTGCCGCTGCTGCTTCTGCTGTCACTGCCCCTGGCTGGTTTGCCTGCAGGCGATGAGTAACAGCAGGGGCTGGCCTCACTTCTCCTTATAAAAAGGGCCTTTTAATAACCAGGTTTCTAGGCATGCAGCTCAATTCAGCAAATGCTGTGAAGCATCTGCTGGTGATACTCATCCCTATTCACTGAAGCTTTAAGTGGCATGGCATGTCAGGTGACTCATCAGCCACCAGCAGGTGTCTCACCCCAATAAGAGATGCACAAATGCACAGATCGATACAGCAGATACTCAACGTATTTCTTTTCACTTCATTTTAGCACACCCATGTGAATCACATTGTCATGATCTCCTCCTCAGCAACCAAACTTCAATCTCTTTTCAGGCGCAAAACGATCAACATCGATTGCCCACAAGTTGATAGTTTTCAAAAGCTCTCACCTCGAACAGTACCAGTCTTGCTGCTGGCAGCCAGATCCCAGATTTTATATCTTTGTTCACTGCTGCTGCTGCTGCTGCTGCAGCGTCCAGTGCTGCTGCGCCTGGCAGCCTGCATGCAGGAAGCTCTCCCAGCCACAGCCACAGCAGCAGCACAAGCTGATGGTCCAGCAGCACCGATGAAACTCCTGCGCCGGGCAGCAGCAGCAGATGCCACACTCCAACCCCTGCTGAACCTTGTCCAAGGTTTGGAAGTCCTGACAGTCAGCCGCTGGCACTTCTGCTTCAAACGCTGTTGGGGAAGGCAATCATCTGGATCACTGTCGCTGCTGCTGCTGCTGCTGCTGCCAGCAGTGTCAGTGACACTCCCGCTCTCTGAATCTTCCTCCGAGGCAAAGTCTGCTGGTCTCACTGCTGCTGATGCAGCATTACCCATGCTGCAGTTTGCTGCTGGAATGTCAATCATCTGCTCAGCCTCAATGTCGTGCATGTGCATGAAAGCAGCAGTAGCCATGTTGCTGCATCTCACACTTTGACCTTGGCCAAAATTATAATCACCCACACTCACTTTGTCACATCTGTAGCCCGGCTGCATCTGGGCAACCCTGCAGTTGCTAGGTATGCTGCTGCCAGCACAACCCTCTAACAAGCCGCTGTAAGCAGCCGGGTAGATGGCGCTGTTGCTTATCTCTCTGGCCACTGCTGCTGCCACTGCTGCTGCACTTGATTGCTTCTTCGGGGCCATGCTGCTGCTCTTCACACCACACATCTCTAGGCCGCTGCTGTTGCTGGTGCTGCTGCCTTCAGTGGCAAACATTCGTTCTGTTACAGCTGTGTTATTGTTACTGTTATTTGTTAGAGCACTGCATGAGGCCCGTCTGGCTCTGCCCTCTTCCAAGAGTAAGTGCCTGATGCCAGATACCTCTCCATGGATCCTGGGCCCGGGGCTGGCAGCTCGTGGAAGCTCAAGCTCTCTGCTGGCACTGCTTCCCAGCCTTGTTGGGGAGTTGCTGTGCCTGGCAACTGCATGAAAATATATAAACAACCAACTAGTCCTCAAAAGTAGGCCACACTCAATTTTGCATCAGTTGACCGCATCAGTTGACCAGCGATGATGATCACAAATTTTTCCATTGATGGTAATGCTGCCTGCCTTTTCCAGTATTAGTAGGTGCCTGGGGACTCATAATTTCAGGCGGCAGTGGAGCTTGGCTATTCTGCAAGTAGGGGGATAGTGCTCAGCCGCTGTATGTAAGCTAGGCTGGCTTGCACCGAACACTTGTCTCTGAAACTCAGTGATGCAGCGGCTCAGGGAGCTCTTTTTATTTAGCACCTAAGGGCCTGCTGGCTGCCAGTCAGGTTCAAGGTTCTTACAAAACATAGTAGACTCTACCAATGATTGGTCCTCTATGTGCCAACCTGGCGGCCAAATAGCTTCCAGGCAATACTTACTGCAGTGGCAGTGGATCCTTGCTTACTAAGCAGTGCTAGCTCATGAGCTACACTGCACACAGGCCTACCTGCTTCACTTATCCTGTGACTCAAAGCCTCTTTCACCGCACTGTGCCTGGTAAAGGCTCCCACTCCTGCTGCTGCTGCTGCTTGCAGTGCTCCTTCTACATGGTTGTTCAACTGCCAGCTGCCTTGCTGCTGCTGCTGCTGCTGCTGCTGCTGCTGTTGGGACAGCCTTCGAGGGCTCATGCAGTGTGTACTGCTGCTGGAAACATTCACAAATGGCATCCCAGTCAAGACAGTTGTGACCAGGTCCTGCTGTCCCTCTAAGTATCCTCGGATTGATGACTGACGCTGATGACTCAGTCTGTTAGCTTCAGTGAACGTGCTGTTCTGGCTAGCAGTGCTGCTGCTGTAAGGATACGCCACATGACACAGGCTGCTATCATTCAATGACAAGTTGTTACTGCTGCTGCTCTGAAAGGCAGACGTAGCAGAGTACTGGGCAGGCCGGTGCTGCTACTGGCTGCTGTGGCACAGCAGAGGTTGCTGGGGTATTGTGCAGGCAATGCACTGGCTGTGGAGTGAGCCTCAGTGTTGGTGATGCTGTTATTGTGAATGCTGTTTGAACCGCAGAGTATCCTGTCAGCTGAGCCTCTGTGCTTGTCCAGGTACTGCAGGAGCTCAGCTTTCTGGCTGGCACGCTGCCCACAGAAAGCTGCAACAGCAGGACCTGTACAGCAGCAGGTAGCATTAGAACACTTAATGTTGGGGCAAAGTTGAGGTTTTCTGACTCCCGAAGTGCGCACTATTATTACTTCTGGTGGTGGTATGTGATAAATATGTGCCTACTAGGCCTGGAAGTGGTAAGCTACTCACTAGGCAGCGCTTGGTGTGAGTTGGGAAGGAGTGCAATAAAGTGAGAACAGCAGCCTGCTGAGAAGGTGCACTGACGCGCAGCCATTGAGCTAAACACATCACTCTGCTGCTTCACTGTGTCTGTTCAGGCAGCAGCAGCTGCGGCCTCTATAACGAATTGTGCAGCAGCCTGTTCTCAGCTGCTCAGCCTGTTGCCAACTGCTGGTGCTTGGGGCATTGCTCATGGGCCAGTACTTTGAACCACCTACCGGCTAGGTAAGGAGCTATTGTTGCAGGTGGTAGACTGCCAGCTGTCATGCTTAAGCGCTTCCCAGCAGCAGGTTGCACTGAATTGCTGGGCAAGAGTGATATTCTTGAGCCTCTGTCTGGCTTCTGTGTGCTGGGCGAAAAGCCCGCCATGCTGGCGAGGCTTGCCGAGCTTCTACGCTCTGCCGTCTGCAGGTAATCATTAGCAGGACTACTTGGCCTATTACAGCCCTGGTAAGATTCAGATTCGGGCTTCTGCTTGCCCATGACGGACAGAAGCGAGTCCCTTTTGTGCTCAAGTTGGAGACAAGAAGCAACTCGGGCGACTACAGTGTTCCGAGTACGTTGAAAGCCCCCAAATACACTAGTATTCTTGTAGCTGCTGCATGCAGCCGTCTGAATTTTGCTCGCGTTCACCGAAGCATGGCGCTCTTTATTGACAAATATCAGACCATGAGCCCAGAATGATAATAATGTAATCTGAATACTTGATGAGCCTCATATGAGACCAACAGAGCTCCATGATGCGACAAGGGCTGTGGGAAGCAACATATCGAGGGTGTACCTGCACACCTGGTGAGAGCGTACGTGCTGAGATGTATCCTGAACGGCCGTGATAACAGGTTTTTATCTCTGAATGCAAAACTCGCAGGGATGTCATACCCACTGATCGTACACTGCAGGACGAAAGGCGCAAGTAGCCAACAGAGAGAGTTTGGTAAATGGAGAGACTGCAAGACACCTAAAAACGGCATGCAGCTTGATGAAGATGCATACGAGCAACCAATAGAGTCGAGCAGCAGTACATTGCTTGCGCCATGGTAACTGCTGCTCAAGTAATTGATACATCCTTGCATATTGAGCTGCACAAGCGCCACTCCATGTACAACACCGCAACTAGCATGTGCTCGTGCTACCCACTCACTGTGGCGTCAACTGCCACAGACTTCACAGCTCGCTCTCGTGATCATTGCTGCTTGCCGCCTGTTCTGTAATCTCCGCAGCTTTCTTGCCTCCCCTGCTCTTGAGCAATTCAATGGTACCCCTATTTCCAGACTTCAGAGCCGAGTCAAGAGGCGTCATACCGTTGGCAAGCTCATTCACATCAACCTGCAGTTGTTGGCAGCAACACACATAACACACATAACATCTACCATACAAAAATTGGAGCACATGCGCTGCACACAGCGGTGGAAATCCACCCAAGAACAGGACTGACGCTCTTATCAAGACTTTGCTTTGAGTTATCTGTAGATGTGCAGCTGGCTGATATGTCTGCAGTGCAGATGCTCATGTGTGACTGACTATGTTGGCCAAAGACCATCCTGTAAAATAGATCTGAGGTGCTTGCTGTTTGCAAGAATTATCCAGAGCTAGTCTGCCTTCATGTTACTGTAGCACTGCCCAGAAATGACTAGGCAACTCAGTGGCTTCTGCATTGCACAGTCAGGTGCTGTGCAGCAACATTGCCAGAGATCCTGAGGCCAGGCAGCCTAAAGCATTGCTTGTTCTTTTAACTGCACAATAATCAAGTTGAAAATGCATCGTTTGCCTTCAACCCATTTGCACTGTATTCCCACCTTTCCTGCATCTAAGAGGACATGCACAATGTCTGTATGCCGCTGCTGTGAGCCCCAACATGCCCGGTGAATGGGTGTGTAGCCATCCTGCAGAAGCAGCAACGGTACCACTTGCAACAGTGCCATTCACTACCAAACGCTCAACCTGTGATGGCTTCACATGCCCAAAGCATGATGCAATCTAGGCAGCTGACAAAACATTCATGCAGGCACAGCAGATCGTCCTGCCAGCAACATTAGCAGCCGGTGTAACAGCTGTGTTGAGCACCGCTGTTGCTGAAGGCAACTGAACGACTCCGAGGCAGGCTGCATAACAGCATACTGCAAGGCATCCCCTCATTCCACTATCCTATCCTATCCTATTCTATCCTATCCTACTGCCAGTATGCTGCATTGCCATGTAGACAGTAACTTGTGCTTCAAGGCTTTGTGACATTACTACAAGGCATTGCAGCATATCACATCCTACCATGCACACATATACAGCGGGCACAGAGGTCAGGTTGAACAGCAGACAGCAGATCATGTCACACCACCCCTGGCAGGCCAGGTGCATTGATCTGCTGTATCAAAGGTGACACAGTGAACCTGCTGCAGCCGCGCCCTGCTGCCTGCAACTGCAGGCCGCTTCTCTGTATATGCAGCAGCCACATCCTTGCTAATTTGATCAAGCCATGACAATATTTCTCTGAACAGAGCGTACACTGTACACCCCCTGCAACCCTACGAAGTACCATAATCATTCCGGTTCTAGCACTCTGATTAATTGATACACACAGGGCACCCTTCAAATCCTTTGCAGGACACATTTGCAGGTCACCCAACCCACCTGATGCCTGTCACTGGGGTTGAGACCGGCTGTGATCAGCAGCCGTCCTATATCAGCTCTGCCCTGAAAGCCAGCACCATGCATGGGCGTGTAGCCATCCTTCTCGCCTATGCTGAGGTCGACTGCGTTGCGATGTTCATTTAGGAGCAACCTGCAGGAGTGGTGTTGAACAAATGAGGTGTGTAGCAGGAAAGGAGCTGCACTTCTCAGCTTGCATTAGAAGTGTCTTGCATGAGCGTTATATCTGTTGCAAGCCAAATCAAGAGTTGAAAAGGGCTGCTGTTAAGGCTGTACCACTCCTATTTTGGAGCATTATTGGGCCGCTTTTTGAGTGCTGCAGGAACAGCACACAACACAAGCAGGAGCAAGTGCTGTTGCTTTGTGTGGTGGGGTGATCCAGCAAACACCATCCAACGCAATCACCATTTGTGGTTGCCGTGGTCTTTCTGATCAATGATGTTGACATGACACCGCTCACACAGGAAAGTGTGATACTGCATCAGATGCCTGATTTGATGATGCAGCACCTATTATTTGAGATTCTTGCAATACTACCATTGCAGCTGCTGAGTACATTGTACTTGCCAAAGACTAAAGCCATGCAATGCAACATGATTACAGTGAATAAAACGCCAGCTTGCTTGTGTCAGTCACTCACTTGACAATGTCAGTGCTGCCTGC
The DNA here is from genome assembly GCA_018290735.1 of Coelastrella sp. MACC-549. Classification (NCBI taxonomy): domain Eukaryota; kingdom Viridiplantae; phylum Chlorophyta; class Chlorophyceae; order Sphaeropleales; family Scenedesmaceae; genus Coelastrella; species Coelastrella sp. MACC-549. The sequence continues at coordinate 135,366 of JABEVS010000104.1, forward strand.
CAATGTTGCTGCCATGATTGGTGTCTGCCCTCCCCCTCCCCGGGCATTCAGGTCAGCACCGTCTTCTATTGCTGCTCTGGCTGCTGCAACGTCATTATTTCTTGCTGCATGCTCAAGTCGTGTATCAAAATCAAGAACCGAAGCCAGCCCTACTGCTAATGCGGTCAACAGAAGCAGTTGGATCAGGGAGTGTTTAATCATGCGGGCCTGCAAGGAGGTCCAGCGACGAGCACACGTGTTGCTACGTTGTTGTTATTGTAGGTGTAATCAAGCGTCAGATTGGTTCTCAACCGGCAAATCGCAAGTTTTGCATGCCACAGAGCGCATACTGCAGTTTTGCCCAAGGTCAGCATTGATCTGTTCACTATGATAAAGGCCATGCCTTGTGGCCGGCGTGAGCCCTCGTACCATACAGTACAAGGATTTAACCAGACTATTGACTACACTTGCAGCTGGCCAGTGGCTATCGCGGCGAGCTGAGAGCACTTCACCACCAGTATTGGTCGGTGTTCAGATGCTGGACATTCACCAGGCTCTGCTGCACGCATCACTGCTGCAACCGATATTGCAAATAAACATCATACACCATACGTCGAAAGCTATATGGTGGGGTATGCCGCTCAGAGTTCGCTAGGATCACCCCAGAATAATCTTGATCTATTCTTGATATTTGCAATCTGCTCGCACACGACCACTTGCATGCAAGATCTCAAAGAGGATATGGTCGCGCGTATGAGGCAACTACATATGCGTTCGCGTCTTCTCCTCGCCTGCTCTGACAGGTCCTGCCTGTCTGTGTCACATAACCTTTCTACTGCCAAAGCGGGCACGCTGCAGCAATAGAGCAGACTGCAAAATCATGGTATTGAACACAAAAGATATCATTAGTACCAGCATGTTGAGGAAGCACCTGCTCCCAGAGTTTGCCAGGTGGCACAGATACTGTACAGTTGCAGGGCATCGGTACATTGGACTAGTCAAGCTGCAATATACATTTGTAAGTACACGAGTGTAACCCCCTGTAAACGAGCCAGTTACAGGCTCATTGGAATCGTAATGCATCTGATTCAATAGGAATACGCATGCAGCAAGATCAACAGATCAAGCCTTGAAATTACGTATGCGCAAATCTAGAGACTTGAAGTTGTTCCACAACTGGACTGGTAGATGGCATGATGGTGCAGTATTGCTCTCAGGACCCCCCAAATGTCCAATGCGCAGCTGGCGTATGCTTGGGCCGTTTCGGAGAAAAGTCATGCGTATGAAGTTGAGACGTCCGAGTACTTGTTGTGTCGCTATTCCAACTGAAGTATTGCGCAGCATTTCCAGGGTGCACGGATGCTCTCTGCACCATGCAATATCAGCCAACTGCATGTCGTATAGTGACCATGGACTGCAGCGACTGCAGCAGCTGCTGTGTGGCTGCAGCTGGACAATGGACTCGAGCCATTTGGTCGGCTGGCATCATAATAACGCAAAAGCTCTCGTTCGCTTGAACGTTGGTACAGCTCCAAACCAGTGATAAGGGTCGCCAGTCCTTTTGGCAAGACCTGCCACCGTGGTGAATGCTGGGCATTCACTGAATGTTCAGTGAAGGCTTTGCCCACTTGACGCACTGCATTGAAAGGTATGTACTGTCACGTTACCCTAAGGCCCAGAACTGTGCCATGCAAAGAAGTGATACATAAGATAAATAGCACACACTGTGTCACAGACCCAAGCCTGCAATCATGACTATCAGCATGGTGCAGCTGGCAGCCACTAGCGGTTTGCAGCAGGAGTTCCTTGAGCCATCAGCTGCCTGGCTCTTATCATGATGATAAGAGCACAGAAAAATGCAGCATCACTGCAGCTGGTGTGCTGTCTCTAGAAACTGGTGGAACCTGCTGCCCGCTTCATCTCTGACAACTGAGGTCAAAGCTGGTGCAGATACCAGCTGTAGCTGCAAGCTCATGCCATGTTGGTGCCAGTCATACTGCCTGTACTGGCAGTTCATCTTCCAGAGCATCATACCTGCAATGATGACGGACAGGCCAACAGGATGCTCTTAGGTCCTTTGTACAACGAAACTGAATGAGACTGACAGTGCAACCTTTGTGTTCTGTCTGTTTAACTAACTCGTATTCCCCGTCCAACGGATAATATGACAGTCTGTCTGTATGCAGCCAAAGGCTGTTACATAGTATTTACTTTTTGATTGCCATAGCCACTGTATGCACGCCCAGCATTACTCCTGCGCTATGCTCTGCACCCCTCACTCTCGTCTGCACACCTACCTGAATGTGAAATTCTCCTTGCGCCTGTAGCACCAGCCCGTCTGCAGGTCATCATGCATGATGTTGTAGTCAAAGTACACGTACGTGCCCTGCTCAAACTCCTCACTGGTCACAGTTGGTTCGGCGTAGCGCTGGAACCAGGCATTGTGGTGCTTGTGGTACCGCCAGCTCTGACGCTTCAGCTCCTGCATGATTCAATCACCAGGATTTGGGAGTTAATAACAAGTTAGTCACATGTTAGTGGAAGTTCAAAATAAAATGTTAAATCAAAGGTATTTTCTTGCTGTGTGCTTTTCTAGTAAGCCTCAGAGAATGGGAGATTTCTAGGTGTATGTGTGCTCAGAAGTGTGCACTTGGGGTTGCAATGAACAGCTAATAGGCCGGCACAAACACACATTGACATGGTGCAGCTTTGCTGCTGGAATAGTCTGCAACACTGACTGCTTTGCAACAGCGCCTGTAGTGAGTTAAAACAAAGACACAACTCAGGGTTGTCAAAGAGTAGGTACAGCAGGTCACACATGCTTCTGCAGCAGGGGCAGCAAATTCTCATCTGCAGAACCTGTCACCCCAAGGCTCCCGGCTGTGTGCTGCTCAGTGCTGCTGGTGTGTTGAAAATCAAAGCAAACAAAATAAACAGCAACATTGACGTCGCCAGATCCTTGATTGCAGATAATTGATGTTCACCGCTAACATGCACCAGCAGTACTGAGCAGCACAGGTGGGATGCGTTCCGCTATCTGACAGACTGGACCTTGTTTGCTTTGTGATTTAACTATGATGAAATAATCAAGATTGAACCAGAAAGAAAACAAGGTCTGCTTTGCCAGATTCTTGAACGCATCACACCAGTGCTGCTCGCTACTGCTGGTACATGTCCGGTTGATAAACCGACAAAAGCAAACAGGTCGATAGAATAACAACACCATCTTTGCCAGATCCCTGCCCCCGACCCACCTGTGCTGCTAAGTACTGCTGGTAGGTGTCCGGCTGATAGTAGAAGGCAAAGAACAGCGCCTCAGGATCCATTTTCCTGAACAGCCCGGGGGCGCTGATGACCTCAGGCTGGGTTTTAGGGTAGCTGGCAGGACCCACAATGGGGTGGCGGGGTTTAGGTTTGTTCCAGTCTGAGTCACTGGGCTGCGGCAGAGACGACCTGCACAGCAACAGCAGCAGCAGCAGCAGCAGTTGCATGGTCAGTAAGGTGGGTGTGGTCAGAGGTTGGTTAGATCCCCAGTGGAGTGTGAATTCAAGAGGCAAAGAAAGGAAGCTACTGATGGAGGGAGGGTGGTGTAAGATTGCCATGATTGGGCAAACAGACATGAGGGTAGAGAGTAGCGTCTTAGTCGATGTTCCCCAATGTCATAGAAAGATCCATATCTTGACCATCTCATAATCAACATCATTTGGTGAAAGCATCCATGTACAACATTCCTCCCCTCCATGGAAATGCCTGCCGGAACTACAGCTGATCTGACCTCTGCAGAGGCTTGATTGCTGAGATAACCCTAATCCTAAACCCTGCACTACAGAGGCAAGGTGCCTGCTAAACCCTCCCCACCCTCACCTCATACACGCCTCCAGCACAGGCAGTGCCAGCACTCCCCTAGGCACCTGGCTGTGCATTGTACTGCCCAGCCCCAACTCCGCTGCTGCCATCCTAGACCAGCCCTCTAACAGCGCCACACCAGATGCACCCTCTAACACAGCAGGTGACACACCAGCAGCAACTGCAGCTGCTGCTACATCTGCTGCAGCAGATGGCGCAGCTGCTGCTGCTGCTGCCAACGGCCCGTTGCTGGCAGCTGCTGGTGCTAATGCTGAGGAGGAGTCTGCAGCTGCAGGAGCTTTTGCAGGTGACCCAGGAACCTGCTGCTGCTGCTGCTGCTGCTGCTGTGGTGCTTGCTGCTGTGGTGGTGGCACAGCTGGAGTGCCAGGCTTGGATCCTGCTGTGGCTGCTGCTGCAGGTGCTGGTGCTGGCGTTATCAGGCCCTTCTGCAGGACAGCTGCTGCTGTTGGCGCCTGTTGTTGCTGCTGCTGCTGCTGCTGCTGTGGTGCTGCTGCCTGCTTGGCAGATTCTGGTACCCCTGACATCCACGCCCCTAACCTCCCAACAGATGGCGTCCCTGCTGCTGCTGCTGCTGCTCCTGCTGGTGTCAGTGGTGCAGCAGCTGCTGCTTCTTGTTGTTGCTGCTGCTGCCCTACTGCTGCTGCTGTCGCCGGCTCCTGCTGCTGCTGCTGCTGTTCTCTGAGGCCGCTGCTTACTAATGCTGCCAATGTGACACCAGGCCGGGTGGCTGGAGGTGCTGGAGTGGGGGTGGCTGCTGTTGGTGGAGGAGCTGGGGATACAGCAGAGATTGGGCCATTCTGAATCGCTGCTGCTGCTGGTGGTGGTGGTGCTACTGCTGTGCTGCTGTCTGCTAGCAGATCCCCTATAGCTGCTGCTGTACGGGCCTGTAGTGCACATGAACACCATTGGACAGCAGCAGCTTGGTTGGGTGAGTTGAGGCAAGTAGGTAGGTGGCTGTTTGAAGACAAAGAATAGACCACTAGTGACGCTGGACGGTGCACTTGAGGTTCAGGACTACACCCTGATTGCCAAATCCGCCGAGCCAGCACCTCTCTTTCATATGTATGATCATCTTCTTATCATGCTGCAGCAAGTGACTTTGAGGATTGCAGCACATCTTGCAGCAATCTTGAAGAAATTAAAACTTGCACAGATGATACATAAATGGACCAGATGCATGAGAAGGTATACATGTGGTTGACCACAAGATGCCCTGTCACTAACAGATGAACAGTAACAGATTAATACACTGACAAACCACAAACTTTTCTGCTGCATCACCTGCTGAGCTGGGCTGAGCGGCACATCCACAGATGAGCGTGGGGTGGGCTGACTGGGGCCCTGCCTGGGTGAAGGAGGCACTATAGGTCCCACCGGAGGTGGCGGGACCACGGGTGTGCCTGCTGCTGCTGCTGCTGCTGCTCCAATTGGTGAGAGAGGTGGGATGGAGCCTGAGCCCATTGACACCAGGGCTGGGGTCCGGGGAGTTGGGAGGTTGGGTTTGGTCCGATCATCATCCTCCATCAGCTTCACACTGCAGTACATTGTATGAAATCAAATCATAATAGATATCAGATATATCTCAATTATTTTTTATCCAAAATTCCTACGATTCTTGATCAAGACCTAGACGATGATTGCTTCATCAGGTCAGATTGTCACTTTCAAACAAGAGACGAAGGTCTGAGAAGGCGTCAACAGGGATTCAGCCTTCTCGCTGACAGTGCTCACAGAAGCAGTTTTCAGCAGCCAATAGAACTGATATATACAGAAAGTCATGCCTTTAAACAGGGTTATCTTGATCATTGCTTTTCTTCAACACCTGTCAAGTAGATGAGAGGGCTTCAAGTGCTGAGAGAGCTCTCTCTGCCACTCTATCTGCCGCCAAAGTCTACTGGCCTATGTGGAGTCTTCCTGCATTCTATGTTTCAATGCTGCCGCTGTCATGCCTGCCAATGGCCTTGCTGCTGCTGCTGCTGGAAGGGCTGCACCACAAACAGTGTCATACATGAGCCACTCCTGAAGTATAGAACCTAGTTGAAAGAAGCGGGATGGGGTGATCCTCACTTCATTCCCCCATCATGAGCAAGCATGTATGTCACTTACTTGCTGTTGCCCTGTGCAATGAGCTGCGCCTTGACTGCTGCTGCTGCTGCCCGCTCTCGCTCCCTCTCCTTCTCCTTTGCCATCTCATCCTCATCCTGCAGCAACAGCAGGACAGGCAGGACGGCAGACAGGCACAGACTGACTGCTTGCTGCTGCTTGGCCTCTAGCAAGATCCACAAGCCACCACTGGCAATTGTTTTACCCACTTGCCAGCCGAACGACTCCTTGGACTTAGCTCACACTATCATGGTGCCCTGCAGATCATACCCAACTACAGGACACCAAAACGAACATCACTGGTAACACTGTTGTAGTATTGTAAAGACCCCCAAGAGAGAGCCCACCTTGCCTCCCCCACTGCCTTTAGCTTTTCCTTCCTTTGCTTTTGTGCCCAGGTGTGTTGCAATGGCCCCGATGGTGCTTGCTGCTGGTGCTGCTGCCTCAACCGCCTCCAGCCTGTCTGAGATCTCACAGTACATGTCATCTGTGTTGTCATAGTGCTCATCCAGCTCCATCGCCTGACACAACAGCAGCAGCAGCAGCAGCCACAACCGCGGAAGGTCAACAGGACGTGTCTCAGTGCTCGCCATCAACAGCGCTGGAGAAAAATAACACAAATGATGAGGTACAAAGGCTCTTGGAGCTCTGTCCACTGGCTGTACAGCATGATCAGCAGCCAGACGGCTGGCTCATACTATACAGTAGAACAGCAGGTGGAGTATGTATAACTTGTGTACATAGTATATGATAGTGGGATGTTGTCCGCTTCTGAAATGGGGCGCGGGGCCGATGGCAGGATTGCTATGGCTAATGGGTAACTTATATATATGATAGTGGGATGATGTGGGTGTGTACCACCCTGATTAATTCATTGTCAAAAGATCTGCACTCACCATGTAGTAGTCCAAGTCATCCTTGAGCGGGTCAATCTCTTCGCTGGTGATGGCGTCATTGTCAAGACAGCGCAGCGCCTTTTCAAGCGCTGAGGTATGCTTCTTGTGCACAGTCACAACCTCCTCAAGCTACAGCAGCAGCAGCAGCAGTGCACGAAAGATACCCCAGCGCACTGTGAACTATGATGAATGTCGCCCATCGAATGCCTTGCTGGTGTTCACAAGCCAATGATATTCAGAAAAGTCTGAAACATGGCCTCTGTTGTCAACAGGAGAGCCAATAGGCAGCAACCTTGGCAGCTGCACTGCATTGAGCAGCTAACTCTGTAGATACCTCAGAGTGCCAGACCAGCTTTGCCAGAGATTTCTGTGTACTAGAGCGGGGCTGCCACACTACCCTTCCTTCATGTCCGTCACAGCCAGTGTCCTGGGACAGGAAGCTGGACAGACCATCACCAAAGTTCTTTGTGCGGTACACCATACATGGTGTAGCACGCAATAAACTTTGGTAAAGGTCTGTACAGCTCCCTTTCACACAACACTCGCCATCATGGACATCAGAAGATAAACAGGCTGCTTCACCACCCCCATACAACTGCCCGGCTGTCTGTGACCCCTCTTACTCATGCGTGTGACCGCCTGTCAGCTGTTCAAGTGTGCAGTACAGTCTGTGTTAACAGCAGCACAAGAAGAAGCTCTGAAGCTGAAACTCTCTCACACTCACCTGCACCAGCTTGGGTGGTGGTTTAGCTTTCTTCTTGAGCCCTGACTGCAGCTCCTCCATCTCATATTCAAACTGCTCAATGCGCACGTTCAGTTTATCCACCATGTCATTGATCCACTCACGACTCTCTGCCTTTGCCTGCTCCTTGGGGTCCAGCTTGTCAGCCTGCAACAGCAGCCATTATGATAATAACAACTGATAGCAACAGCGAGTACAATGGATTCTTGGCCACTACGAGTGGAATAGATAAGGTGCAACTATGATTGATAAGTAGCAGTTGCCTGGGTACAGAAGTGCACCAACCAACAGCTAGTCCAAACTGTGATAAAGACCAGCAACCACCTTATGGACAGCTCCAAATAGAAGTCTTGTTTGCACATCTTTTACTGCTGGCAGAGAGTCACAGTGATCACTAGTGGGACCACTGCTGCGGCACAGGCTATTTAATCAAGTGGTTGTGTAGCACTGTGTTCAACACTACTGCAGCATACCCTGCAGACTTGCTGATCAATGCGGTGGTGAGCTGGGCTCTGCTGGCTGCAGCGCCGCAAAAGACTGTTAAAACAAAGTGCACTAGTGCTGTTCAGGATGTCCTGGAGGTTGCGATTGCTAACCCTGGAGGCTCTACTGACCTGTCCTAGAGCTGCTTTGCTGAACTGTTTCATCTTGGCTTCCTTCTCGCAGGTTTTGAAGCGTTCCATTTCCCGCTCTATAGACTTCCTGGCCTCCAGCAGTGCACTCTTGTCCTTGATGTCCGCACCAGAAATCCTGCAGCACACAGGATGAGGAGCAACAGCACATGATGCTACGATTTTGACCACAACATCTCTGATTATTTAAGTCAGCTGAGCGTGCAGAGACCGAGAACTGATGCTAGCTACTTCCTGAAGTAAACCACACTGCTTACTGCTGCTCGGGGAGCTGAGCGTGCAAAGACCGAGAACTAATGCTAGCTACTTCCTGAAGTAAACCACACTGCTTACTGCTGCTCAGGGAGATATTGTTGGTGCGTGGTGCTTTAGCTGATGCTGTGTTGGGCATTGAGCTGGGTTCTCTGTCGGACGCTGCAAAGTTGTACGTATGATGATGCTACGAGCATACTGCCGCTGTGGGCTCTGCTGCATACAGCTGAGTGTTGAATTGGCCCCTGGTGACAGTGCTGCATGCTGCTGAGACAGCCAGCCCAACTGCTGCGTACCATGACTTGATCTGATCTCTCAAGCGTTGAAGTTTCTTTATCTCCTTTTTTAAGTCTGCTTCAAACTTCTCCTTCTGATTGGCGTTCTCGGTGTCGTGTACCTGCAACAGCACACACACCCCAACTGCTGCTTTGCTAGCACGCTTCAGTCATCAGCAAGCGGCCTCCCTCAACAAAAGTGTTTTGTGACCTGATACAGTACTTCTGGAGTTATGAACGTACTGGAAAAAGCTTCAGGAGTTGCCGTTTGGTTCTGCGCACGGCTGATGAGTGCTTGTACAGGCTAACCAGTCTGCTGTGGCGCATCCGGCAGTGTCAATTCACTTGAACACATACTTACTATTCACACGTGTTATATGGCACTCACCTTCTGCCATATCTGGTCGAACTCATCTATGCCCTCTTGTACTTTCTTCAGGCATCGATCTATCTCTCCTTGCAACTTTCTGGCTGCACCCATTGTCCTTCACAAACGTCCAAGTAAACGATAGCCTTTCTTGATCAACATCAAGACAACCAACGAGCACATGCCATGCCGGCAGATATCGGCGAGCATGATAAACACAAACAAAGACCTGGTGTTGATAAGCGTGCTGATATCGAGTCACTCCTTCTGAAAGCATGGATGGCTCCGCGGTGTAACAACTACTGCACTCCCAGCCAGCTTGCGGACTAATACTGCCTTTCCTGCTAACCAGAGCATGTGCATCACATACGTGATTATGTGTCAGTCCACCCGGATAAACAGGAAAGAGCTATGCAAGATTGCCATTGGCCTGGTACATGTGGAGAGCCTCTCAAAACTTTGCAGATAGGAGCACCTCATCTATCGCATCCTGCAGCATTATATTGAAGCCATTTCCAACACACCTGGCTACTGCTGCGCATGGCTCGGCAGCTGAGCAAGCGGCGTCAGAGTTTGCAGCTCAGACCCCTGTACACAGCATGCTAGTAGACTGCGCGGGACTGGTGCCAGCAAGGCTTACGCGGCATCACGGAAGTCACACGGCCAGGACAGTTGGATAATGGCATAACCGTGCAAGCCCATATTGGTACGATGATGTTCTGATCGTCTGGTAGTCAGTAGCAGTACTGATACTCATGAGTGGTTAACGGCTGGCCTGAATTTTACTGAGGAAGGTCTGCTGCTCACAGAAGTAGCAGTCCCAGGCAGTTGTGCTTTCCCGCCAGATGGCCTTTGGGAAGTTGAAACGTGAGGCGGGTGAGCAAATCATCATGGACTTGAAATCTTGCAGAACAGTCAAAATTTGCCACGTGCTGGCGGCATGCCACAGTCCAAAAGGCTGTCAATGCAACAAGGATATGTCAGATGAATGATACATAGTGTTAGCAGTGTTGCATGTGCTACTGTACAGTAACCCCAACATATACTCCAACAAACAACAGTGCTCACACCTAGCATTGCTGCAGCTCATCAGCACCTGCTGAATGAATGCAACACAACACAAAAATGAGCAACAACTTGTTGCATGGCTCAATTTCTTTTACAACACTATCAGTGCTGCAACTGCTATTGTACAGTAGTATCAACATACATTCTTACCATCATCGGTCACACCCTCATCATTGATCACACCCAGCTATGCTGCAACTCTTCAGCATACCCTGCTGCTACTACTACTGTGCCTGTGCTGCTGTGGGCCCCAAAGTTGCAGCACACATTTCAACAGTGCTGCCACTGTGGTGACCGCCAACACTCAAACGCCTCTGCCCCAAAGCTATGACTTGCTGCTGCTGCTGCAGAAGTGATATAGCCTGACGCCAGTCCTTCAGCTGCTGCAGTAATTGCTGCGGTGGTGTCAGCTTCTGCTGGTCGAATAGCTTAAGTCGGCGAAGCAATCGCCGCCCTGCAGCTGTCAGAGCAGCTACATCTGCAGCAGTGTGGGTTCTGCCAGTACAAGCTACGAGACCACCACCAGCAGCAGCAGCAGCGGTACCAGGGCCAGAAACCAGCTGCTGCTGTTGCTGAAGCACACATGCAGCATGCCCCTGCTGCTGTTGCTGGGTAAACAACTGCCGCTGCTGCTGGTGATATTGCTGCTGCTGATACTGCTGTTGTGGATGCTGGCAAAACAGATGCTGTTGCTGCTGCTGCTGCTGCTGCTGGTGTGGTGAAGTGTTCACCGTATGACACCCATTCGCACGCCTCCACTGCTGTGCCATAATAGCACCCGGCATCATGCTGCTGGTCATATCATGCTGCTGTAGACTGTGAGCGGCCGGCATCATGCTGCTGGTCATATCATGCTGCTGTGTCATAATAGCATTCAGCATCATGCTGCTGGTCATATCACAGTGCGCAATTGTCATCTGCTGTTGCTGTTGGGCAGCAGCAGGTGGTGGATCAGCAGGCCACTGATGAGTGCAAGGAAACTGTGAGCACTGCTGGGGCTGGTGGTCGTGGATGGGGTGATGAGGTTGCTGCTGTTGCTGCTGCTGCTGCTGTTGACGATGATGGTTTGGGACCAACCACTGCTGCTGTTGATGATGATGATGATGGTCCTGAGGCATCCTTTGTTGTTGCTGCTGTTGCTGCTGCTGCAACAATCCTGGGACTGCTTCTTCAAGGAATTGAGGGATTTGAATGCTCGTGTGTCCTTCACTTAGTTGCATGGGTCGCTGCTGCTGCGCAGCAGCCTGCTGCCGCCCCCAAAGCAGCTGCTGTTCCTGCTGCTGCTGCTGCTGCTGCTGCTGCTGCTGCTGGTTGCATATGAAGGACGTAGATGCCCTTTCATGCTGCTGCTGCTGTTGATCCGTTGCAGATACATCCAAACAGGCAGCACCATGCTGCTGCTGCTGCTGATGATGATGGTGGTGGTGCTGCTGTTGTTGTATGGTAGATGTTGCCAGGCTGGCAGCATGCTGCTGATGTGGCACAGAACCCATCAGGCTGGCCTCACACTCCTGCTGCTGCTGCTGCCGTTGCTGCTGCTGATCAACAGCTGCTGCAGCACGGACGTCAGCCTGTTTCTGCTGCTGGTTGACAGCTGCTGCAGCGCTGATGTCACACTGCTGCTGTTGCTGCTGCTGCTGCTGGCTGATCTCCGGCTCCCTCCTGGCCTTGGGCTGTTGTGATCGCAGTGCTGCCCGCTGCCGCTGCTTGTATAGCAGCTGCTGCTGCTTTAGCCGCCATGCATCATGATCTGGAGTTGACTCTCTGGCACCTTTTGCTGCTGCTGCTGCTGGCGCTGCTGCTGCTGCTGGTGAAGCAGTTGCCGCCTTGTCATAAAGTCTTTGCTCTGCTGTGTCAGCAGATCCATTGCTTCCCATCCTGATGACTGGAGCAGATGATGCTTTTGCTGCTGCTGCGGCTGCTGCTGCTGGTGGTGTTTTAGTGATGGTTGCAGGTTCAGGTATGACAGCAGGTGGAAGACCAGCAGCCAAGCCAACCTGCTGTTCAACGCTGCCCGCCTGCTGCTTCTGCTGTGACAGCGGCAGCAATGACTGCTGGTCAGCCGTATGTATGGCCTGCTGTTGCTGCTGCTGGTGGTGGTGGCCTGCAGTTGCTGCTGCCACAACAGCTGCATCCCTCTGTCGCTTGGCAGGGCTTCCCAGATCATGATCACCATCATGATCATCATCGCAATTATAATTTGGTCGCTGCTGCTCTTGTTGCTGCTGTCGCTGCACCTGCTGCTGCTGCTGCTGCAGCAGTTCAACTGCAGCTTTGAGCCGCTTCTTTGCCGGTGCCACAGGCAGGTCCAATACCATGGCCTTCACCCGCTTGAGGCTAAGCTGACGGTGATGATCATCATCACGCTGCTGCTGCTGCTGCTGCTGCAACCCCTCAAGCTGCTGCTGCTGCTGCTGCTGCTGCTGCTGGCACCTTTGGTGTATGGACTGCTGCTGAGTTTGCTGCAGTCTGCTGTGTAGCTGCTGCTGATCTGCTGTGGGTACTCTGCAATCCATCATGGGGTTGTCTTTACCTGCTGTGGCTGTGCCAACTGCACCAACAGCAGCTGCATCAGCAACAGCAGCTGCTGGTAATTCTGCTGCTGCTGCTGCTGCTGCTGCTGCTGAAGGCGGTATTGGCTGTTTGATAAGGTTGCCTGTTGCCGCTTTTTGTTGGCCTTCAACTGGCCCTGCAGCACTGTCTGCTGGGTTCTTCACCTCAGCACCACTCTGCTGCCACTGCCACTGCCGCTGCCGCCGCTGTTGTTGTTGCTGCTGCTGCTGAGCCTGCCGCCAGGAGGGTTGCTTACCAGCTAGCCCAGCTGTCTGAGGAAATGCTGCTGCTATTGCCTCGGCAGCCATCTGTCGCTGGCAGCCGCTGCTGCCCCTGCCGCTGCCACTGCTGCTGCTGCTCCTCTTCAAAGCTGCTGCTGCAGCAGCAGTAAGCAGTTGATTTTCCAGGCTACCGCTGACAACAGGTATGGAGTTTGCCCTGATGAGCTGCTCTCTGGACCTTGTGGACCTCAACTCCACACTCTGCTGCTGCTGCTGCTGTTGCTGCTGCTGCTGCTCACGGCTCTTCTTGCTGCTGCCACAAGCGTCCCCGCTTCTCCCCCTTCCCCTCCCTCCTCCTCCTCCTCTTGCTGCTGCTGCTGCTGCCGCCGCCGCTGCTGCTGCTATGTCTTGAGGGCTCATGACTTTCATTCCCACTGCGTTTGGCTGCCACTTGAACGGCTGTGTCAGGTCAGCTACTGCGGTGTGATCCTGCTGGGGTTCTGGTCCGTGGTTCAGAGCTTCAGTGAGCCCATCAGGGCCCAGCAATGACTCCTGGCTTGGAGGGTGAGCAGCTACCAGGGGTTCAAGGCGCCTGTGGCGGCAGTGTGAAGGATAGCCAACATAGGAAAATGGATTATGTCTGGATAATGTTTGAATTGAGTTTGTAGATTTTAATCGAAATGATTGCGTGAATACATATAATGTTGGCTTTATTGGCTTGTGGTGGATGCAGTATGATTTTCTACAAGACGTGCAGTGCTCAGTACAATTCTCATATGTAGATGTTTCACAGGTGAAAATCCCCACCGCCTCAATTCAAACAATACTCTTTTTCACACTATTGAGGTTGAGTTGCTGTGCTGTACCCAAACTTTATTGTGGGATGCCTGTTTCTTGGGTTGGCTTGTCCAGATCCATGACAGAACTGCAATGGAGTTGAACAAGTGGGCCCAAGGAACAGGCATCCCATGATGCTACTGTTATGAATCTCTCCACAAGCGAGACAAAATCATGATAAAATAACCATAACATACGAATGAAGTGTAATAAAAATATAGAAGATCAAAGATCACCACAACCACCTCGGCCTCAGGTACTACCAGCACCGCTGTTTTCTCTCTGCCAAGTGCCGCTGACCGCTCAGCTGTCAGTACTCAGCAACATGGCAATGCTTCTCACCTGGCAAAGGATTCAAGTTTCTTCAGGTCCTTTGTCACCATGATGACACACTCACTCCAGCTGGATAATCCATCATGATCACAGCTGCCATAATCACCATCACGATCACGATCACGATCACGATCACGATCACCAGCAGCAGCTAGTGCACACTTCAAGCACACCGATCCTGCTGATCCAGCCAGACCAGACATGATCCCCATGCCCCTGCTGCTGCTGCTGCCACCACAGCGGCCAGCAGCAGCAGCAGCAGGAGGCGTACTTGGATCAAACCTGTCCTCTGCATCTGCCACATCACTGCTGCCACCGCTGCTGCTGTTATTTTGCTTCAAGCCGGCAGCACCCTGTGGCAGCAGCAGCAGCACTAATCCTGGCTCCTCTCCGCAGGATCCACACACCAGACTGCTGCTGCTGCAGCTGCTGCTGCTGGGTGGCAGCTGTTGGCAAGTGAAGCTGACTCCTGCTGCCAGCAGCAGCTGTGTGATGTGCAGCCTGCCCTGGTGCTGCCAGCGCATGAGGCGCAGAAATGTGTAGAGCGTTGATGCATTGGGGTTGTTTGGGGTTTTAGTGCAGGAATGTGTTGTCAGTAGGGATTCCAGGTTATTAGCAGCATTTTTGCTGACTGGGAGATCTGTAGGTGGGTTCCAGACAGCAGTACCAAGGTGGTGAGGGAAAGAAGCAAGGTTAAATAGATTCAAAGATGTTGAAATAAATTACAATCAGCTTATAGGGTTGATAGTCCTTTATAGGGTTTAGGCCACAGGCAAGCACTCTACTTTCGAGCTCATGAGTGCACTGTGTATACTTATATGTTTTTTTTGGCAAAAGCATTGAGTTGTGTGCATTTGAACATCTCAGTTTCTGTTCCTTGTGAATCTATTGTATGAAGAACGACAACCTTTTATCCATAATGGATTCATAGGAAGAGTGACACCTCACCCTTCATGATTCGCTCCACCTCCACCAGCAGCACTTTTTGAGATAGTATATCCTTGTAAGTTTATTACTGGTAAAAGCTTCTAACAGATTCACAGCAAGATTGACAACTCACCTTTCATGATTCGCTCCACCTCCACCAGCAGCAGCTGCTCATGCAGCAGCATCGGCTCCCGGCCCAGCCGCCGGTACCTAGCGCTGCTGTCCGCTCCGTACGGCCACCAGTCAGCCGTAGCAAAGTTGACGGCCTCACCAAAGTTGAAGCCGTTGCTGAAGCCGCCGTGATAGGAGCGGGGGAAGGTCACGATGAACTCCCCTGGCTGCTGGACAGCACGAAACACCTTGACCCCTGAAATGAATGGAAAATACACTTTGTTGTGAAAAAAAATGGTAAATAAATAGATAAAGTGAATAAATTCTCATAAATGATATGAATCAAAGATATAGACATGACAGATACATAAATGACAGCGGAGAAAAAAATAGAAAGCTGAAGACAGTATATAACGTGAATTTCACGTCTGTACATCTTCGCAGAAATTCATTACTATCGCCCTACAGTAGAGCTCTAATGTTACAAATGAGAGCTTTATTGCAGGGCAATAATATTGAAGATCTGTGGGAATGTACAGTCATTATCTCTCAACAGTCATTCACAGATTGTCATATTTCAACAACAACTCTGACTGTTTTTATCATAATTGATTGATTGTACATCATACTACGTATTATTGTACAAATGGCTGCTTACTTACCATGCTTCATTAATACTTCAGGGCTCAGTATGGTGGTCTTCTCAATAATGGCAGCCAGGCACCGGTCCCTGATCTCATCCTCACTTAAACCCTGAGCCCTAGCAGCAGCCGCTGCCGGCCCAAAAACCTCGGACAAAACCACACTTTCAAACCGATCGGCATCTGATGCTGGTACGCCGTACCACGTCTTTTGTGCTCCTGCATGGCTGTAATTAATGGAATATAGGTAGTGGTCTTCAACATGCCAAGCAAATGTTGAAAAAAGTTGTCCGATGTAAAGCATGGGGGACGTGACTCCGGGTATGTTATTAACGTGACGGAGGAGAGATCCGGGCAGAAGAGGCAGTTTCTGGATGACACCAGAACAGACATCAATTTGGGTTGGAAGCAAAAACACAAAGCAACACGTTTCATATCCAACACAAGCAGCAAGACGAAGTGTATTGGTTGATTACAAAGCGGCATGAAAGCCTTAAATATTTTTACGCAAAATATGTGACAGATCAGCTTTGTGTACGATGGAATATCACCATAGCAGATCTATATATGCTACAGCAGAAAAAGGAGGAAGCCAGGATTAGAAAGTAACACCAGAAGATGTTATTGGTACCTTGAGGTTCCAGTTGCTGCTGCCGACTGCATCATCTGCTGTCTTGCTGAAAGCGCTGCCCTCCACGTCGTTGCCGTACTTCACCCAGTCGTCAGCAGGACCAGCGGACTGACGGCGCCAATACTCGACCTGGCAGCAGCAGCAGCAGCGGCAGCGGCAGCAGCAGCAGCGGCATGGGAAGCAGCGTGCAATGTACTTCTCTGACAATAAGTCAGGATAATATTTGGAAAGAAGTTCAGAATATATAGACACTTCAGTACAAATGTTGACTGTCTGACTGCCTGGTCCTGACTTGGAGAGGCATCAGGGTGCAGGAGGATTAGGCCAGCATATATACATACTATATTGTTGATTTATCTGAACAAAACAAATAAACATCTGTTGTTGTGCAATGAACCCCTGACAACATCCAAGGACTGGGAGCCAGGTGGCAACCTCAGCCGCAGACACATGTTATACACAGGTCATATTGGTATGGCTAATGGATGAGTATCCTTTACACAAATCACAAAGGTTTGATTGTTACAGCTGCAGGATTCAGGTTTACTTACTTATTCACATGTATTTATTGATTTATTTTTGTATAACATGTTATTTTTTGCTTTATTTTCTGGAAATAACATCCAATCATACATATATCTCACAGATTGAGGCACACATATACCCCAGCAACGTGCCACCTTCTCACCTCAACCACTTTTGGTGGCAGGACCGCCGTGGTCCCAAACTGCTTCTTGTGATAAACATTTGCTGCTTTCTCAAATTCATCTACAGTGAACATCCTAGAGCAGCAGCAGCAGCAGCAGAGATTTTGAGCGTGTTGAGATCGAGGACATTCCACAATCACAACCACTAATTGCTTGCTTGGCTTGAGGATCTTGTTAAAGGTGCAATCAAAACATGCAAAAATTGCAGTCTTGATAATCTTGATATGATTCTCATAATCATAGTAATGATTATATTAATACTAATGATACTATGGAATATAACTCTCCATTAACTCACTTATGTGCCTGCATGAACTTGGCTCCCTCAAAGCTGTGCTGCTGCTGCTGTCCCAGCTGTTGACAGCGAGCAGTGAACTTTAACTGCCCACCACCCCCAGCACTGTTGATCAACACCTGCAGCAGCAGCAGCAGCAGCAGCAGCAACAACAACAGCAGCAGCAAGTTTTAGTGGTTCCCTGCTCCAGCTAAGTGGCCCTCAAGAAGCATCAGCAGCAACTGGCGATCTGCGGGACCAAAATAACACTGCTTCACTCCAAGCAAAACTTGACAGCAACAGAACGGTACAGCAGCATTTCCACCTGAAGAGGATACACAAGTCCCCCAGTCGACCAACATCTTCAGCAGCAGCAATGCTGGAACGATGGCTTGGCTGCTTATATCTGATCCAAAGTAGCTTGGCTAGTGTTACCTGGGTACACCAGGCAGGAGGTGCAGCTACAGCAGACAAACAGACCCACCTTTGCTGCTGACTGGGACGGCAGACAGGGAGGAACAATCCTGCACAAACCTACAGCAGCAGCAGCAGCAGCAGCGGTAGTGGCGGCAGTAGTGGTGGCGGTAGTGGTGGGCAGATCAGCATCATGAGAAAGCTGTTGCTTGTGGGTGGCAACGTTTACTGCATGATGTTGCAGCAAAGTGCTGCAGATTCAAGGCTGCATTGTCACTCATAGATGTATTGATCTCGCAATCTAGGCAACATCACCTGTCACTAACTGGATGAAGATTTATTATTGGCCGACATTGTTGACGAACTTGATCAGCTGAAGAGTAATACAGCTGAAGAACTGCAAGAGAGAATGCCTGATGATGTATGGTGATGAATGGTTTTACAATGACCTCAAAGCAGAGCTTACCATACTTGACTGCCTCCTGCTGAATGCTTTGGATGTAGGCTATGGGATCAGAAAACTGCTGGGAGGTGGGATGATACACAGGGGCATCTTGGATTTCATGGACCCAGGAGGAGGAAGAAGGCGAGCTGCTGGATCTTCTGGATGCTGCTGGGTTGTTCTTGGGCTGCTGCTGCTGCTGCTGCTGCCTAGGTTGCTTGCCTGGCGGCTCCAAGCTGTGTGAGCATCACAAGGATCAGCGGTGGGCAAATCAGAGAGTGCTGGCAGCAGTAGCACAGCATGGCCATGCTGTGTGTTGAGCGGAGGGCACACACAGCCTCGCTCATTAGATGCTATTTGCGCGGCAACACATATAAGTAATAACCAGGTTAGAAGCAGTTGCGCAAGGCGCATCTGGCGAATCCAGGCAGCGTTGAGAGTCAGATGATAAGGGGCTGCAGCTGCTCATCAACAGAACTTGCTCAATGATCATGTGCGATGCAGCGCGTCATTTGGGCGTCAAAGCCTCTTCTATACCATCATATTATCATTGGTGTTGTGGGAATTGAGAATGTTGAGCAGATCATTTCGCAATGAGTGAAAGGCATTCTTACCTAGCATCTCTGCAACGAGGCGCCATTGTAAGCCTCAGATGCTAGCTATGCCACCAGCAAGCTTTCTAGTGCTTTTGATACATGCATCTTCATCGGAAAACAAGCTTACAACGCGGCTTGGATCACCCGGTACGTCGATTTTGTTCAGCCAGCCTTGGACAATACAATGCACACACCATCGACTCGTCCACCCTGACATGATGATATATTGTGTGTTGAGGCATTATTGTCGCCCTGACCGCGCAGGATCAATGCTGGAAAGGGACGCGTGTCAGTGACAGGTGGGGACCAGGAACATACAGGCCGCTCGTCTGATGTTGTCTGCCAGCAGCATACGTAGATACCTGAACTATTAACACTTTTGAAACAATGCTGTGAGGGCGTCCGCAAATAGTACCCTCCGCAGAGGGGTTTGCCGTACAGTTTGAACAGCAGATGTCAACAAAGTTGGTTGCGCTCTTTGATTACCAAGTCATACTCTCTTATCGCCGCCTCAGATATTGACTGTAACCGAAACCTGAGGCTTGCAGGAACCTAGCTTGTCAGGGTTGAAGGCCATTCTCCTATTTGATATTCAGCTGCCGATGGACTCCGAGGCATGGGATACAGAAATTTGAATGCTTGAGTACTGGCCACAGATCGAAGGCATGCGTGACCATGGCATGTCATATGACCGTCATATAGTGACCACTGCCGGGCATGTCATATGACCGTGACATGGTGCACATTGGGCAAGAACCCACCGTACTGGTGACCAGTTACAGTGCGTTTACCAGAAGCAACTGGATGAAAAAACATGTGCGGGCAGAACACTGGATGAAAAAACATGTGCGGGCAGAACACACTCGCAGCCAGAATGCACCATCAGCCTAGTCACTACTACGGTAGTACCACAGTAGGGACCATGAAAAAAGGAGCCTGACAATGCATGGCATTGTGTCCAATTCATCAGCATACTTCAGCATACTTCAGCATACTTCAGTGAAATAAAGCATCCAAAAACATGTGATAACCGCACTGCAAAAATGTATGAACTGCTCAGTAGACCTGGCATGGCGCCTGCCTATGGAACAGTGTTTGTCATTACTATCACTACTACTACTACTACCACTACAAATTACCTCAAGGGTTTCCGCCCGTAAGGAGCCAGCTAATGGCTCATGGGGGCACACGCACAGAAAAAACACAGACCAGATTCAATCCGGCAGAATCTGGCAATACAATCATAGTATGCAGCACAGGGGCAATGCAGCATGACCAGAGTAGCCTCATGGCCAGCCAACTGACTTGATTCAACAGCCATCAATAACAGTTGTGGTCGGTTGTGTTGGGGCTCCTGTGGACATTAAAAGCCAATACAGTAAGTGTGCTACAGGAGAGTCACCAGTAGCTTGGTGGCCCAGATGTCTCCTTATTAGCAGCAACAGGCATCCGCAAGTCACATATATGAAAGCCATGCCAGTGGCAATTCAATACCAACACTAATTTTGTTGACAACAGTCATGATTACAGTATAAGCAAGTCATTGAAGTCCAGAATGCAAAGGTCTTCAGAAAGGAAACCGCAGGTCTACCTCAAATGCAATAAATGTCAGTAAGCCTGCTATACTGTGTGATGCAGTGTGCATGCCCTGAACATCAGTCATCAAAGAATGCTACTCACTGTTCATAACTTCTTAAGGAAACTGAAACTGACAACAAACAGCTTGTTGTTGATAAAACTATTGTGGCACAGTACATCATAAAAACAACCTCCTCCGCTCTCCAAACTTTGGTGATGCCCCAGTATGTCTTTCACGCATCAGTCAGCTTGTGACAAGCTCGCCTGTTGCACCTGCACTGCAGGACCAACTTTGCTGCTGCTGGTGTCCCCTGCAGGAGCCACAACAATGAATCGCTGCTGCTGCACCCGCTGCTGTCCGCTGCTGTGTCCCATTATCATCTCCCTGAAGGGTCCCAAAACTGCCACACTGGCAGCCCCATCCTTCCCTCCCTTGAAGTTTGCAAGTACCTCAAGCTCCTCCCCAGAACCATCCCTGTTTGGTGCCAATGCCAGCACATACTGCTGCCCAGGTTTTAGCCCACTGATGGCAGCTTCCAAGGAGTCGATAAAACCCTGACTGTTCAGTGTCACAGAGCTGAGGATTTGGCCAGAACCGCTGCCAATTGTGGTGGTTTTGCTTGCAGGATCGGCCTGATTGCCGACAAGTTCAATGTGAAGTGCCTTAGTGGCTTGCAGGGCAGATGCCGCTGACATCAAGTTGGCTGCTGGGTTGCTGTTTTCTGCTGCCACTGCTTGTGGAACATACATCAGTGCCATGGGAGCCTGACCTCCGATGCTGATCGTCTCAACCAACTTGTTACTGCTGGTATCAATCACTGCCACTGCATTTGACAGCTGCAAACCAACATACATGCGGGAGAAGTCTCCGCTGGGCCACAGGCCGTGAGGGTTATCCCCAGTTGGAATTGTAGCAAGCAGCTTGGGCTTGGCATCAGTGGTGTACACCTTCACCTGGTTAGCTCCCCCAACAGTCACGTATGCCAGCTGCTGACCAGCAGCATTCACAGCATGATTCACGTGGTTGGTGATTGGCCCTGTCTCGAGCAAAGCCAGGGTGTTGAAAGGGGCCTGGGCATTGATCACTTGGACTCTGCCGCTGTCTTTCAGAGTGAACCAGACCTGTTGGCCGTCCGGGGTTGCTGCAATGTTGGGGCAGAAGACGGAGGCCTGCTTGACACGGCCCACAATGCTGTAAGTGCTGGTGGACACCACCACGGTTTCTGGTGTGAAAGATGAGCAGATGTACGCGTACTTGCCGTCTGGAGAGAAGATGGTCATACCAGGGCCAGATGGCACCTGCAGCAGCAGCAGCAGCAGCAGCAGCAGCAGCAGCAGCCAGTCAATAACAGGAGTACTGGACATCAGCATACCATGTGGCAGCAGCAAGCGTCCTACAATCAGCAGGAGGAGTGTAGCAGCATGCCATGTGGGTCTATCTGTGTCACAGACGAAAGTTGCAGAGATATCTGTCATAATTGTGCAGAGTATTCTATCAGTAGTGTGGGAATCTTACCCATACCATTCATTGCAAGTGTACTACAATGCACAGGATCACTGCAGGTAGCCCATAGGTGACACTGAACACCCCCTGCTGCAGGTCATGCCTCCAAGGTAGTGGCACAGGATTACTCAGTAACTTTAGTCAAGGCAGCACTGTGGTATCAGCCTAATCGCCATGCAGAATGCAATCACTATGAAGTTCCAAACTTCAGCTGCAACAAGCAGGCTGCTACCAGCCTCACCAGGCCCTACAGAACTGCTGTTGATGCACTCACCTCAATTTGACGTGTTGGCTGGTATGTGCTGCCGTCCAGCACTTGGATGTAATCTTGGCCTCGAATTGCGACCCACACCTCTTTGCCGTTTGGCGTCCAGAAGGCTTCATGCGGTGCCCGGCCCACATAGGTGACAGCCTTGACAGTGTTGGTGTTGGTGTCGATGAAAACGAGTGCGTTGCTGCCCACACACACAATTGCAACTGTTTTGTGATCTGGGCTGAACCCCATGCCATGGACCAGGGACTGACCGCGGTAGACGGCTGAGAGGGAGTCAGACAGCTTGCCTCCGAGGGAGATGACGCCCAGCAGTTTGTTGGTTGAGGGGTCAATCACACTGACAGAGTTGGAGGTCTGCAGGTCATTGGTTATTACGGGTGGCAGCAGCAGCGGCAGTACATAACCTCTGTTATGGCAACGTCAACGAGCCTGACGCCGTTCAAGTAGCTGCTCTATGTCACTAATATAATGCTAGGCAGCTGTCGCAGCCCTTGTGCAGACATAGTCTTAGTGGCCACCAGGATATTAAAACAGTGCAGCTGATACTATGCGCAATGCCATGTAGCGCATCGTCGCGGCAGCGCACCTGATCACTGGCATACACTCTGTCACGCGAGGAGATGGGGATTGATCCGTCTTTTGCTTCGTAGGAAGCCAAGATTCGACCAGCGCATCCCACTTGCAGTAACATGGCCAGCACAGCTGGCACAAACGCAAACGTTTTCATTAGAGTATGCATGATGCGATGGACGGCTGCTGGTGCTCGCCAGTGCCTGGATGGGGTGCCAATCAGTGATTAGCAATCACTGCCCAAGGGCTAACAACAAGACGTTGTACAAAAATCCTGACGGGGAGGGCAATGTGCATAAGTAAGATGTATTCATAGGGCATCCCTTGGTTGCCGTCCACGCGTTTTGGGCCTTTTACACGTGTCCTTTTACACTTTTACACGTGTCACACAGTGTGATGAAGTGTGAGACACTTTGTATTCTTTTCTCGATGTGGTATGCGATGAAGCTGATGATGTAAACTCTCTATTACTTTCATCCGCATCACAAGGGTCACGCTATCCCGGTAAACATTCAAATAATGAGTTTTGACCCTTGGATGTGTAGCTAGCGAAGTCAACAGCCTTTTATATGACCTCAATGCTCAGAACAAATAAGCTGCAGTGTGTAGGGACTGCACTGGAAAGGGTTCGCGTTGCAAACGCTGCAGCATGTCTTTCAGCTGGTGTCAAAAGTTGATGAACTCTGGATTCAATTCCGTGCATAGACTTTACAAAATGTAACTTCTTTATCTAGTTTATTACTGAAGCACATATTTGTATATCATATTCAGGTCATGATGAGATCTTGAGATATCTGCCTGAAGCTTGATTATTGATACAGCATGCCAGCGAAAGGCATGCTGTCAGTTTGGACATTTAGGGTGGTGACAGCATTGCCACGAGATAGTACATGTCACCACATGTAGTGCATTACGGTGTAAGGTCAGTGTGCCATGCACTAGATAGATGGTCCATCGGATGAAGCTGCAGTGGAGGCTGCAATCGCCACTGAAGGTTTGGGATCCAGAATCTAGAGGCTGAACAACAATATGTTGCGCAATGGCTGCAAGCCCACGAGACACTTGCTGTCAGGTGCTTTTGCCAGCTGTTACTGACAGGCGGGTATTGGCAGTACCATCCCAACGAGGAAGACCGCAAGGCATGAGTTCTTCTAATACGATCACTACATCCGATTGTTTTCCATAATACTATATGACAATTGTGATGCTGCTAGCTATTCTGCAGCGCTGAGCCCATAGTTGTAAATGTCCTTCACATCTAGGCCAGGACCTCGCCACTTGCGGCATTGCAGACGGCAACAACGGCATATCCAGCGAGTTTGCTTCTTTGCGGGTAATCAGTCACGAGCGACGGTCGTGTGCTCGTTGTGTCAGGAGCCTGGGCAGGCACAGCAGCTAGCTGATGGGGTACGTGCCACACGACGCAACAGAGTGCGCTGTGACTCTATGAGCTCATGTGAGATGTCTTGATATTGTTTGTTAGTTGCGCTTACACGGCCCCTTGTCACCAATGAGCCAATGCTTGAAGCCAATACAGCAACAGCGCTAATCTGCAGCTAAGCAGGACTCTAAACTTGTTGAATGCAGACCAGTAAAGTAAGGAGACGACACCTGAGCGGAGCTGCTCTAATTGCAGGGATAGCATGGCAGCTCAGCAGCAGCAGCCCAGCTTTAGCCCTGAGCTGCCCAGGTATGCATCAACAACTGCAGTTTTACTAGTAGCCCTGGCACAGCCCATGACTGCCTAGCAATCATACTTCAAAGATCACATGGTTCTGAAGTCTTCCAAAAGGAAGGCGGCGCAATGCGCCAGCAATCTGCCAGATTCAAAGCACTACAAAGAAAAGAGGTTAGCCAGGGCTGCATTTGATTCAACCAGCATCAGGCCAAAGTGCACGGCAGGCACGCCATGTGGCTTCAACTCAGCCAGCACATTCAGCTGTCTAACATACACATAAGCAGGCAGCTTGTACTCTTCGGACTGCTGGCAATCCACTTGCAGGATGCAACTCAACAACAGCTTCCAGCAGACCAGTCCAGCCAACTGCCTGCAGGATTGTCTGCAGCTGCGGTGGTCAGTCAATGTGTACACCTCAAGCAAGCAGCTCAGCATCAGGCTGAGCAACAACAGCAGCGGATGGAGTCAACTGAGTTCCATAGCAGTTTAAATTACTCAACAGCAAGATTCACATGCTGCTGCCCAGGGCACATCGACTGCTATCATGATTGCCATCATCATTGTTAGCAATCACACAAAAAGGGTAATACTGTTTCAACCTGTTCTAATTGCTTTCAACCATCGTCTGCCAGGGCTGCGTGGCTATGCCCTGTCTCAGTGCCTCAAGGAGGAGGGAAAGAGGCGTGAAGCAGCTGGAGAGAGTGAAGAGCAGCAGGAGCAGCAGAAGCTCAAGTATGACCAGCCAGGAGAACTGGTCACACTGCCATCAGGTATCTATCATCATCTGAGGTCAAGTAGCAGCAACCAGCAGTAATTGCTTCAAGGCTTCAGGCTGCGCACTGCCATGTGGACTTCCTTACTGCACAGCATTGCTGAAAGGAAACAGGTTCAGTCTAGATGACAGATGTGCACTCATCAATCCTGGCTGGAATAGCATTGATATGGCATCCTTCTGTACCATCAGGGGTCAAACTTGCAAGTGCAGCCCTTTGGTCACAAAACAGCCGCACGTGTCAGCCCAGGACACTGCTGCTACTAGCAGCTTGTGAAAGCAGTAGTACTCGCAAGTACACTACAGCAGCTACAGCAGCAACAGCCTGTTGGACCTCCTACATCACAACAGCTGCTGCTGCTGCTGCTGCTGCTGTGACCGCAGGTCTCCAGTATCGTGAGATCTCAGTGGGTGATGGTCCAGAAGCGCTGGTAGGCAGTGAGTGTGAGATCCAGTACACCGTGTACCGCCTGAGCAGTGGCGGCTACTACAAGTACTCCAGTGGTGGTACACCTGTTTACATGTGGTCTGTGGGGTATGGGCTGGAGGGCAAAGATGATCTGGGAGAAACCTACAGATTCAGGTGGGGGCTGCTTGCTGGTACTTGGGTACAGATACAGGTCACTTGTATATACTTTAAAGCAGGAATGCTGAGTTTTTTCTTACTTTCAACATGTGTGTCTTTCAACCCTGCGATTTTGAATCCGAAAGAAATATATGTACAATGTGCATGTTGTGTGGTGTTGAGCGGGTGCACAGTAGCAGCGGCAGTGGTAGCAGTAGCAGCAGCGGGGCAGCAGCGGGCAACTGGAGATTATGAGAGAGGGCAAGGATGGCCTAGGGAAGGAGAAATGCAGTGAAAGTTGAAAACCCGCAGAGGGCCAGGCAACCAGATCTTGCTGTTAGGTCATGGTCAACAACAGTCTGGTGCGAGCCTGCTCTCATGCCAGCAGATGACAGCAGTGATGATGCTGCTCTGCTGCTGCTCTCAGCTCACAAGCTTTCACCGCCTGTATTGTGCTCATCTACTGCAAAGGCTGGGCGATCTAGATGCACTCCCAAGAGCAGTAGCAGCAGCCATGGTTGGCATGAAAGTTGGTGGCAGGCGGCGTGTATTGATTCCACCAGGCGGCTGGTTCTCAGAGCAGGTGAGCCAGTGCCTTGTTGATTCCGTGGCTTGAGGAGTTCTTCAACTCTTCCTTGCCTTGTGTGGAGAGAGCCTCTTCCCTCTATCAGCTTGAGGTCTGGATCCCACTTCATATGCTGGACAACTTGTAGCAGCACTGGCAGCATGATGCTGATGATGATACTGCCTTCTTTACAACTCCAAGTGGATTGTGGGGGCCTTTCATGCTGCAGTCGCCCATCATTATACACTCAAATGTGAATGGCCTTAGGTCGGCGACTACCGCTGGTAATTGGGGGTTATACCTCCACCCCCCCCCCCCCCCCCACACACACACACATTCCTCCTACTTCGCCGTCCCCCGTTTCTGGCGCCGCTGGGGTTGGGGTGGCGCCCGTCGTCACTTTT
>JABEVS010000105.1:0-41368 GCA_018290735.1 Coelastrella sp. MACC-549
CTACTACTACTACTACTACTACTACTACTACTACTACTACTACTACTACTACTACTACTACTACTACTACTACTACTACTACTACTACTACTACTACTACTACTACTACTACTACTACTACTACTACCACTACTAGTATTAGTTGTACAAGTTACCTCAAGGGTTTCCACCCGTAAGGAGCCAACTGGAGCCATCGGCTCCTTATTCTGCTTGATGGGTTCAGGTGCGTGAGATCAGTGGGGTTGCCTGGTCTGTTGAATGGATGTGATCTGTGACAACTTGTATAGTATGAAGAATGGCTGCCACCAACTGCTGCTTTTGTACATGGATAATGACACCAAACGCCCGAGTTTGTGCCAGCATTTGTGATTATTCAAAATGTTTGAAGCATGCAGTGGGGCCTAGGGTTTTTGACGCCAAATATTGTCTCTACTATGGATCCTCCTTACTAGAAGCAGGGTTTCACCAATACGTTATTGAGTATGAAGGTTGATTTGTTTGATAGTTTGGTGTCTCCCAACCTCTGCTATTGCTCAGAAGTGTGGGGCCCATCCTTGTTGTTTCACGCTGGCCGTCAACCAAGGCATCCGCAGCAGCAACCTGGTTCTGCTCAGCTAGGTAACCCTTTTTCGCCCCAATATGTGAATAATTCTAAGTCAATTGAGAAAGCATTAAATATTGAAATGCAGATGGTGCAGTTCCTGTTTTTACGCACTATAGCAGGTAAAATTTGTAAGTCTACATCACGTCACTTGTTGTTGAGAGAGTTTGGTTGCCATGCTGTTGTCAGGAAATGGTTTATCCCTATGCTAGGGTTGAGGAACAGGGTGGCCTGTGAAGCTCCAGGGCAAAGAGAGGCGTCGGAGAAGGATGATGATGCGTGCATTGGGTCAAGATCATCAACATCAGCAAGATTTTGTCCCCAACTTTGCTTAAGGCTGTGATGCATGACAACTGGCAGCTGTCACGCCAGCCCCCGACTGCACTAAGTAAAGAGCTATGGTGCTTTCAATTTGAGGGCTTTCTTGGGGTGGTACGTCAGTCGTTGGCATCTATGGCTCACTTATCAGACAATCTGCGCCAGCAACTGGCTCATGCCACTGAAGCTTTATCTAATGTTCAGCTCTTCAGGCGGGTAGATGCTGCCCTCCTAATCCAGTGCTTTGACTCGTGGTTTCATCAGAAGTGGTATGATGTGAATGACAACCCCAGGCTTGCACCCTCATTTAATGTCACCTTTAGCACTTACAAGAACTGGTTTGCTTCTGTCCCATTCCCAGACCTTGACATGGATGCACTCTCCTCTTGGATGCATAAGGTGCCTGACTTGTCTGTGGGTGTTCACCTGGATCACTTGGGTAGTTTGCTTAGATTTAGACTGGCTGCTCATGATTTGCAAATATGTGCAGGACGATGGCAAGGTCAAGCTAGGGCCCAACGTGTTTGTAATAGATGCTCTCAAGAGGCGGTAGAGGATGAATTTCATGTAGTATTTGAATGCCCCTATTATAACTCACTGCGGCAGAATTTTGCAGATTTGTTTTCAGCTTTTGGAGGGTGGGATCAATGTAGTACCACTGCCCGGCCTATCGGAACTGATTTGTCCATGTTCATGCGTCAGAAGCCCAGACTGCTTGCATCATTTTTGCATGCTTGTTGGCTCAAGCGCTGCAGCCCAATGGCAGCTAGAGTGTCAATACCAGAAGTTGAGGCGTCACTTGAAGTCTCGGATGATTTTTGGTCACTTCATAGTGAGGATTGGTTTGATTGTGTTGAGGACTACGATGTGGAGACATACCCCCCATGAGCGACTATGTTGGCTCCTCCGGGGCGCCCCTCTGGGGCCAGGTTGTATGGTATGGTATGGTATGGTACTTTCATAGGCTGTGAAAGGGTACCCAAAACGGTTTGCACGAGTTGCAACTACCAATTGATAACTGCCATTGACTCACTCAGTGAGTGGCACGAGTTGAATGAGGCTCTTTCAGTATTAATCTTGGACTAAACTGATCCTCTGGTGACATCAATGTTGGTATCAGCAGGAAAGGTACACAACTTGAAAAAGTACTGGATTTGCAGTACAAACCCAGCATTAGCCCCAGAAAACAGACATCACCATGGCAGCCAAGATCATAAAACCAGTCAGCCTCAGACAGCCCTTCTGGCATATGTGTATACTAGCTGAGCTACTGCTGGCTGGATGACTGCTGGTGAGCGGTTTACTGGCTCCAGTGGGGTTGCATTCCCCATAAAAGGCAACAACCTCCTTGTAGTAACAGGCTGCTACACAGGCATTGCTCCTTGTGACGCCTTGGACGCTACAAACAGGTTCATAACTGGAGGGGCACGCACATGTGGTGTTGCGACCATCTAGGGCCTGCTGCAGCTGTCGCAGCTGCCCTGGAACAACCTGCTTGGGAATGATGCCAGTACCAGTGGCAGTGGCAGTGTCAGTGATACTTCTGTCGCTGTTTAGACCGTTCCTGTCGCCGTTTTGACTGCCACCACCACCACCACCACCACCACCACCACTGCTGCTGCTGCTGCATGCTCCTTCATGAGAGATTAACACACCGATGCAGTGCGCTGCACAGGCATTGGAGTAAGTTGCGCCATCTTCGGCGCACACGGGCTGCTTACTGGCAGGGCACTGGCAGCCCTCTGCTGCTGCTGTCTTCTGGGCTGCTCCTGATATGCACAGTGTGGCTAGCCACAGGATCAATACAGATGCATGTTTCGATTGGGCATGCATAGTTGTCAAATATCTTGCCGCTGGGTTCTGGTTGTTGATCACGCAGGGCAGGCGTAAAGAGCCGTAGATGCTAAATGCACAAGGGTTGGTGCCGGCCCGGGGCCCAGACAAGTGGTAGCTGCAGCCACAACTGCCCCTAGCTCCTCTCCACCCCACAAGCCTGAAGACAGTCGAAGTTCAGATCATAATTATCAGAGCACAGGTGGACTGCAAAACCGTCTTTGAGGCGTGAGTGCGCAACCTGCCGGGCGCCGAATCTGTGGACTCCTGGCTAGGCCTAGGCCTGTTACGTTACTGTCCAACTCGGCCACATGCTCGCCATGAATATTGCAATAATGGGCTGCGCCATCCAAAGCATAGAGCTTTGGCACGTTGAGCTGCACTTATACTGTACCTTCAGTGAGCTTCTGCGGACCTGTTACTTTGTCGAACTGCAACTGCGCATGCCTTGTCGTGTACGGACTGCCTTGAAGCGATCGAACTTGACCCAACTTCTGCATGCAGCAGAGCTGCTGAAGAGCCCTATAGAGTCAGCTAGCAACTTGCACTTTCCTATTGTTGCACTGTACCAGGGGCCAGGTGGCCACCCATGGGTCATGGGTCATCCTGTTGGTCATACCAGTAGATACTTTGTGCCAGGGAAGTTGCCATGTCTTGCTACTAGCATAGAATATTCACACAAATTGCATTTTTCACAAAAGTATTTTTTGCTTGAAGCATATTATGCTGCCAGTGGTGGCACACTCAGAGGAGCCAACAAGAGCATGCAGAAACGGCCCTGTCAGCACCCTGCGTGGAGCTCCAGGCGGTTGGGATGTCACTGGTGAGCGCCACAGCAGCTACAGTTGCCATGCCATATGCGTGCCAGTTGTCACTGACTGTATAATGACGGCAGGCAGCAAGGTTCTGCTGTACAGGAGCAGAACCGTTTCTGCAACAAGTTGTACTACAAGTCTCCGAGGGATAGTCAAGAGCTTCTTATCTACTATCCCTGACTTGAATTATCAGTCATGGTAGAACATTCCGTGACTGACAAGAAAAAACCAAATTCATCCATAAGTCTTTGAGAAGGGCTCGCCAGCTCTCCAAGGGCACTATCGGGCACTGTGCTTAAGCATAGCTAAGTTCTCCCCAATCTCCTTCGCAACACTGCAGCTAGTCCTTGTATTGGCTGCCGCTGTTGTGATGCTTTGAAGCCTGCTGCTGCTAGTGCTCCGAGGCTCTTGGCTGCTGCTTGCTGCTGCAGGCGATGGTTTAGTGCAGCCATATCTAACAATGGGACAGTAGTGGGCCTGCATCAGAATTGAACATGCATCAGAGTAGTTATTTAAAAAATACCCTTCAGCCACAGCAATCTGCCACAACATAGCAGTAGCTATGTCTGAGGATTATTCCGATGAATTCTGAAGACTATTCTGATGATGTTTTCTTGACAGGAATTATCACAACGAAAAAAATTCACACTGGAAATGTATTATTCACCAGAGTTGTTATTACAAAGTTTAACACTGGAACTGTATTATTGCAACAATTATCTACCTGTGAATGGCACCCCATAAGCAATCACAAGCCGCAGTGCAAGGTCACCGTCTGAGACACATCAGCTGTCAGGTGCTAGAGTCCTACCTGCCATGTGCACAGCAGAAGCACAGCTGTGTCTGCCCAAGCTGCTTCACAAGGCCAGCGGCCTGCTGCTGTGTCAACCCATCACCAAACATAATGGCTCTCCTGCAGGCCTTGCTTTTGAGTGTCCTGACAACTCCGGGTGGCGGTTGGGCGGAAGACCCAGCCGTCTCGAGTAATTGATGTAGGTACAGCTGCGGAGTCATACAGTAGCAGGATGGCGGATGATTAGTGTCTTACTTTCCTTTTTTTTCTGGTGGTGGTGGTGGTGGTGGTGGTGGTGGTGTGATTGGAGGGGGGGGGGGGGGCGCGGGAGGAGGGTCATGACACTTAGGTCAGTGACCATATGATAGCCATGTGATGATCAGATGGGTATCACTGATCAGTCATGTGATGATCAGATGGGTATTACTGATCAGTCACCTGATGATCAGATGGGTAACACTGATCAGTCATGTGATGATCAGATGGGTATCACTGATCAGTCATGTGATGATCAGATGGGTATCACTGATCAGTCATGTGATGATCAGATGGGTATCACTGAGGGGTGTGAGGCATGGTGGCAGGCCACCAAACACCCCTCATGGTGGGCCACACACAATGGCTAACTTCCAGTTCTGAGTCACATTACTTGCCCATGCTACTCAACATGACAGCACAGTACGGGTGCCTGGTGAAGTACGGTATAACACAAATGGTGTGGAGTATTGATTACAAGCAATTGCCATCACTGTAAACAGGTCTAGCTAGACCTAATGCCCTTATGCCAGCTAGACCTAATGCCCTTAAGCCCTCACCTTGAGGTCCAGGCCACCAAGCTGTACACCAGCCAGCACAGGCACTTGCTGCAGCACAGCAGCCACCACAATCCCACTGCTTACTGCTTCAGCTGCACATCCAGCCATTCCTCCTGTACTACTGCTGCTGCTGCCCCTAGCAGCACTGCCACCGCTGCTGCTATCTCTATTATTCTCAGCAGCCAAATTCAGCTTCCAGCCCCAAGACTCTATCTGCTTCTGATAACTGGTCACTGCTCCTGCTGCAGACATGCTGAGCTGCAGTTGCTGACCTGGCTGCAGCCACTGCTGCTCTAACAAAGGGCGACTTTCTGATTGTCCGTCTTTGCCGCTGCTGGCGTTGACACTTGATGTGACGGCAGTCTTGTTGGATTGCTCTCCAATTGCTGATTGCTGCTGCAGCTGCTTTGCCAGTTGCTGTTGCAGGAGCTCTAGCTGCACTCTTTCATCTGCTGCATGCTGATCTACTGCGAGCAGTACAGAGCCGCAGTGCACCACTATCACCTTGTTGGCTACCTGCATGAGCCAAGCCCAATTGATTTGCAGCCAAGACAGTCCTTTGTCAATAACAATGTGGCAGAGAGGGTTGTGGCATGATAATGCTTTCTCTGTTTGTCATATCTGCACACGAATACAGTGTGTACAAGCGATGCCGGCGGCACAGGCAGTGCTGGCTTGCAGGATGCACATGGGATGCAAACAATTGTATCATGGCATGCACCAGGTAAGGATAGTAGCTGACGAGCGATCTCAACGTTGTGATCTCAATATTTGAATGATGTTTGAACTCAATGATCTCAACGTTTGAATGATCTCAATGATCTCAAGGATCTCAATCTTTGAATGATCTCAACGTTTGAATGATCTCAATGATCTCAATGTTTGAAAGAATTCAATGATCTCAATGTTTGAATGATCTCAATGATCTCAATGTTTGAAAGATCTCAATGATCTCAATGTTTGAAAGATCTCAATGATCTCAATGTTTGAAAGATCTCAATGATCTCAATGTTTGAAAGATCTCAATGTTTGAATGATGTTTGATCTCAACGCAGTGTTTAAATGATGTCTGATCTTTACAAGCCAACACTCCTTTGCAGGCTTAGCTGTTCTGCCATGGGCCCTGTGCCTTAAAATCCCCAGCCACCTATCTACTTTCTACCTGCTTTAGGACAGATTGATTTTCCAGGTTGTATGGTATGGTATGTATGATTGACTGAACGGACTTTTGTGTCTATGCTTGAGCCAGTCAGGCACGTGACAGTCATAGCAGATATCTAGATTAATCATATAATTATATTATAATTTTTTTATGAATATCAATAATAACGATTTATGAATGTCAATAATAAGTCAGGGCTATACCCTGCAATTCTGCAATGCTGTTCACCAGCCGGCTCACCTGGGCAAGGGTCTCCGCCTGCTGCAGCTGCTGCCTCGTCACACTACCAGGCACCAAGCAGCATTGCTGCTGCTGCTGCTGCTGCTGCAGGACTTTGCCGTTTAATGCCTTCTCCAGGTCAGCAATAGACAGGATAGCAGGACCATAGTGACCTGCTCCCAACACAGCAGCATCTGGCTGCTGAATCTGGCTGGACACAGGTGCCACACTAAGTGTGCTATCTAAATTTGCTGCCGCTGCCGGTGGCGGGACCTTGTCAGGCATACTATGGCTGGTGGCCGCTGTAGGTGTGCCATCAGCATCTGCTGCTGCTGCCGCTGCTATATAACCCTGCCAGCTGCTGGCAGAAGCATTCAACCTGCTGCAGTGGCCCTCCTCAGGTGTGGTCTGCGCCACAACACCTGCTTCTTGGGTTCTTGAGACATAGTTGGCAGCAGCAGCAGCAGCAGTAACTAAAATATGCTCGCTGCTGCCACTCCCTGCGGTATCAGGGCTACCCTTAGAGCTGCTGGCCACCTGGTCGCCCAGCAGCTGAGCACTTTGCTGCTGGACGACCTTCAGACTCGCTCCAGCATGATGTCCTGAGACAATACTGTCAGTACCTGCAACTGTAGTCTCAAACTTTAAAGTTGAGAAGTCACCAGAGCCATCTTCTCCATCACCCTCTGCTTTGACACCACCTGCTGGCTGCTCTGTGTGACAATCAGTAGTTTCCTGGCTCAATGGCACGCCTGTAAACCTCACTCGCTTACGAGGCTTGCTGCCACTAACAGCAGCGACAGCAACAGCAGCGGCCGCAACAGCAGCAGGGTTAGTGTCACCATCCTTGATAGGATGAGGAGCAGCAGCAGGCCGCTTGAGAGCAGATGGTTTTGTGGGCTTGTTGGCAACAGCAGCTGCAGCTGGTGCCCCCTCTGCTGCTGCTGCTGCAGTTGTTGCTGCTGTTCTGTGGGGTGCCTCTGCTGAATCTACTTCTTGGTTTCCTCTGCCAACACCACCAGCAGCAACAGCCGCCGCCGCCGCCGCAGCAGCAGCAGAAGACTTCTCCGTGGCCATCTTTTGCTGCTCATTCTGTTTCTTCTTCTTCCACCATGGAACTGCATCTCTGTTGATTGCTGCTGCTGCTGCTGCTGATGTCTTTGCTGGTTTGGAGCCAGGAGGAGGTTTGAACGGCAGCTTAGACTGTTTTGAGTGCAGTTTCCACCGCCGCAAGATGTCTGCTGCATCATCTCCAGCTAGCTGCAACTTCTGATATCCTTTAGGTGCAGCTTTGGGAGCTATGTTGATGCTGATAGGAGCTAAAGGTGCCCTGCTGTTGACAGCTGTGCGTTGCTGGTGCCTGTCCGCACCCAACTGAGCAGCAGGCTGTTCCACTTGCTGCAGGCTGTCTTTAACATCATGCTTTTTGTTATCTAACAGACAATGACGCATTAGATTCTCATCTGCCTCAGCACCTATAGCCGCTGGACAGGTTCTGCGACGCCTCCGACTTGGTGCCACACTGCCGCCTTGATCAACAGCAGCAGTGACAGTGGCGGCCTCACATGCAGCAGCACCTGATGGTGCTGCTGCTGCCTCTGCAGGGTTGCTCGGGATTTTCCCATGCAGGGCAGCAGCATCACTGTGATAAGCAGCACTGAGCTGGTGACCGATCTCATCAAGTGCCAACCATTTCCTGACCCTGGTGCTGTCACAGGCCCCTCTTTGGCTGTGCTTCATCCCATTTACATGCCCACTGCTGCTGCTGCTGCTGCTGCTGGCTTCTAGAGGGCAGTATCCTGATCGAGCAAACCTGCGGCGCTGCTTTGCTTCAGGCGGCTCGGAGTTCAGCAAGCGCTGCTGCATTGGCTGCAGGAATACCGGTGGCAGTCGGCACAGCGGTGTAACTGGAGCACCTTGCTCAACAGCCTCGTGATGCTGCCTGTTTGATTGTGTTGTCACTGCTGCTGCTGCTGCCGCTGCTGCTGCAGGTGGCCAGCTCTCTACTTGCTGGTATCCCCGACCACTCTGCTGTACAGTCTCTTCTGAAGCAGCAGGTCCCACCCTGAAGTCAGTAATGGACTGGATTATCTGGCCAGCAGCAGCAGCAGCAGCTCTGTTGATGGTGTCTGCAGCTGCAATCACTGGGCAGTGCATGTCTGACTCTTCTGCTGCTGCTGTTGCTGTTAGATATTGATAGCAGGAATCGAGCTGCCCCGCTGCTGCTACATCTTCCCCTGCTGCTGCTGACGGGTGATGCAGCTGAGTAGCTGCCAAGTCCTGCTGGGCATTGATAAAGCTTCCAAACGATTGGAACTGGGCCTTGCCTGTTGTGTTTGCCAGCTGGCCACTGCTCAACAAGTGCCTGTCTTGCATTTGCTGCAGTTCCTGAGGCCAAGGCACAGCCGCTACAGCAGCAGCAGCAGCAGCTGCTTCTTGCTGTCCATTTTTTGATCTGCTGTTATTCAGCATGTTGCCAACAAATGCCTGTAAGCGGTCTGTAGACCTCTCAGGCTGCCACTGCTTCAGTTCGAGTGAGCAGTGCTGCTCTTCTTCTGCTGCCTGCAGCTGCCGCCAGGCAGGGTACTGCACCAAACACTCACTGCTGTTTTCCAGCCAGTTGACCTGCAGCTGCTGAGGGCTGGCGGCACCAACCACAAAAGACAACTTCTCATCTTCAAGGTCTGGCAGCGATTGCCGCCTGTTGGGCTGGTCTGAATTCATCGTGTAGTGTTGTTGCTCCATGCCTACAACTGCAGCGCTGCCTAGGCTCGCCCCTCTCAGACATGAGACCACGTACTGACCAGGCAAAGGACTGATGCTGTCAAATAACAGATCCTGCTCAACAGCTAACACATCAGCAGCTGTGTGAGCGTCCAAGTGACC
This sequence comes from Coelastrella sp. MACC-549, assembly GCA_018290735.1. NCBI lineage: Eukaryota > Viridiplantae > Chlorophyta > Chlorophyceae > Sphaeropleales > Scenedesmaceae > Coelastrella > Coelastrella sp. MACC-549. The sequence goes on from JABEVS010000105.1 coordinate 9,443, forward strand.
AAGCGACTGCAATGCAGCAGTGTAGTGCTGGTCAGAATCAGCCGCTTCCACTGCTCCAGCATCTGGCCTGCTGTATTGCCCTGGCTCCAAACTCTGTTGCAGCTGCTGCTGGTTCATGTGCTGCTGCTGAGCCTTCAAATCCCAGCTGCAACAATCATGGGCTGCTGCTGCTGCTGCTGGGTCCATTATCAGTGCTGCCACAGGGTTGGAGTCAAACGGCATGATGTTTGGCAGCAGTGGTTTACCATCACAGAAGGCCTGGACTGGCATGCTGCCAGCACTAGGGATGTAAGCAGCCCTTGAACTAGCCAAACAATGGTTTACATCACCTGCAGTCACAGACCTTTCATGATGAGCAATATTCATAGGGAAATCCAGTGTGTCCAATGGGTGAAGTGGGCTTCCTTGCCGGTGCTGTTTCCTGCTGCGCTGCTGCATGGAGGGACTCCCAGCGTCAAATTGGCTGAGGCTGAGGCTAGGAGAGCTGCCAAGGAGCATCTGATCATCTGCTGCTGCCGCAAGCAACCTCTGCTGCTGCTGCTGTTGTGGGTGTGCTGCAAGTTGCTGCAAGGGACTGATATCAAAGGGATTTGCTTGCTGCTCATATGGGCTGGAAGCCTGCGGATCATACTGCTGTTGTAAGTGGTCAGAATTGAAGTTTGCAGGACCATCAAGGTTGAAAGCCGTTTTGTCCAGCTGACTATCAGTTGTTAAAAGTAATCTGAGAGGACTATATTGCTGCATCTGCTGCTGCTGCTGTTGTTGTTGCTGCAACTCCTGTAGTTGCTGCTTGCTGACTCTTGGCTGTAAGTGACTCACACAAAACATGTCTGCTGCCTCTATATGCCCATCAAGCACACTCCCTGCTGCAGCTGCTGCCACCGACACTTGCGGTGTGTTTGTTACTGCGCTGCTGCAGCGGTGGCCTGTTATATAACCTCCCATGGTACTAGGACCTACCAACTGAAGGTCCCCCGAGGGATGCTTTCTAACCAGCACATTGGCGGCATCTCCCTGCACACTAAAGCAAGCAGTCCCACATGCATCGCTGCTGATCTCTGGGTGTGCTGTGTGTGCCTTGCTGCTGTCATTGAGCCATGTCATATCCCAGCCCAGGGTGTCTCTGTCCCCAACCCCTAAACCCTCAACCATTCGCCTCCCAAGACCGATATTGCCACCAGCAGCATCAACGGCACCAGCAGCAGCAATAGCAGCAGCCCTCTGGCTCCTTCCGCTGCCAATGACGGCAGCAGCAGCAGAAGCCCTTAGGCCCCTTCCACTGCCACCTCCACTGCCACCTCCACTGCCACTGGCATGCAGCCCCACCACTGCTGCAAAGGGATGAGCTGCATGCAAGCTGCCACTGCTGCCGCCGCCAGCCACCGCTGCTGACGTCCTGTGGCCTCTGCTTCGGCCACTGCCGCTGCCTGAGGAGCTCATGTTGAAAAGGCAAGCATCATCTCTGGCCAGTGCAGCTGTGGTGTTCTGGTAGTCACTACTGTTCCCCGCCTCTGCTGCACCAGCCAAAGCTGCTGCGGCTGCCGTTGTCCAACAGCCACGGTCCGCGGATCTGCCGCCGCTGCTGCTGCGTCCCGCAGCATCAAGGGCAGCGCGGTCATCAGCTAATGAAGGCCTGATTGGTGCTTCATGCGTGTTGTCGTCCAACATCAACGCAAGGTCGGCGTCAGGAAACACAGCATCTGCAGCAAAGTCTGCTGCAGTGTGATGGTTCCATTGCTGATGAGCACCTGATGTATGCCCTTGTTGCTGCGTGTATGACAGCAGCTCAGTCGTTGTGTCATTGCCTCCTGTTGCATTTTGGGCCTGCAGTGAGGGCGTCATCAATTGGCAGGACAAGACATCAGTCATCACAGTTCCAAAACGTTGTGTTACTCCCATAAACTACAGCATGAATCACAAGCAAGCAGCCCAGAGATCGATAAAGCTCATGACGATGGTTGAGTCAAAGCAAACTCACTGGTTTCAGTTGCAGGATCACCACTCCTTTTTCTACACTACAGCGTGAACCATAAGCAAGTAGCCCAGTGGTTGATAAAGCTCATGATGAAGGTTGAGTAAAAGCACGGTCAGTTTTTTTCTCAAACAACTCAACTTTGTTGTCAACCCAAGGTTATACTTTGACTTGCAGGACTACAATCCCTAGTTTAAATGTAGTGTTGAATGGTATACCAACCTGCATGCCAGCAAGACTTCTGGTTCTGGAAGACATCTGGAGGCCATGCCCTGGAAAAACTACCTCCTGCTGCCTCAACTGCGCCTGGTCTGGCTGCTGCAGTGATGCCAGCTGGCTAGAGCGCCTCCTGCTGTGGCTGGGGAGCTGCGGCTGTGCCTGAGCACCTGCAGGCGCTGTGTTTCCTGTTCCTGCAGCCTGACTGCTGTCATACATCTGCTGTGTGCTGCTGTTTTTCTGAGCTAGTGCTCTCCATGCTGTTGGCATGCTTCCCCATGCTGGGCCCAGACCCTCTTGCAGGATTTCACACAGCTGGTCCATGTTGCTGCTGAGGTCTACTTCCTGCTTTCCTGCTACACATGCAAGTGCAGCTACTGCTGCAGCAGGGCAGCTGAGTAGCAGCACATAGCCAGGTTCTGGAGTCCTGGATGACATGCGGCTTCCTGAGCTATTGCTGCCACTAGCTTGCAGGGCTCTTAGGGCTTTGATGTACCAGTCTTTGAGCAGCTGGCTGAGCGCTGTGTATGTGACGAGTTGGGCATTGATGTAGATTAGCTGCTGTTGTGAGGAACTGAAGATTGCAGGAGGGGCAACAGCAGTGCCTTGGAGTTGCCATCCTTTCCTGCGTACAGAAGATGGTTCAGAATACTGCTTTCAAACTGCAGCAGAGCTATTTGCTGCGTCATAGACGAATCTCCTGAGAAACTTGTGTGCAGCTGACACCATACAGCAATGTACGGCCAAACTTAGCAACACTGAAATGATCGTCATCGTTGAGGTGAGCTTGCCTGTGTTGAGTGATAATTGAGTGCAGGAAGTCAGTCTGTTGACAGAAGTACTGCTGCAACGAGTCTGACAAGGAGCGGTCCTGCAAAACATGAATGGCAATGCTTGCTATCAATTCCTCGCATGCATTGAGAACCTTGAAAGTGCTCTATGCTCATGTGCTTCTGCATTGAAAAACAACTCAGCTTGCTGCTGAAAATCTACCGCATATGCTCCACTCATCCTGGCACAGCAGCACTTAGCTAGTACTGTTGCTGTGCAGTCCCTGGCGTACCTTAGGCATGTGCAACACGTGACTGCTGCTGCCTTCTTGACGCAGCACTAGCTCTACAGCCGTGCGTGGTAGCAGGAGGGCATGCAGTGCTGTCTTGACATCTGCAAGCGTAGCTGCATGTCCCTTTGCCTGCTTGCGCCTTATGGGCTGGTTGTACAGGAACCTGCTCAGGAGAACGGTAGTCCCATTGCGTTGTCTGGGGATCGTGCAGAGCTTGACGCCGCACGAGCCTGTGCTGGCCTGGGAGGGTTGTTCGCATGAAATGGTCTTTGCACAGGTCTCAAAGGTGCCAGCTGCTCTGGAAGTAAATTGGAGTACCGACACCTGTGCCAAGCAGCTGAGAGATTCTCCACGCCGAGTAGGTGTTGACGTGCAGAATCTTTGACCAAGAAGCTGCATGCTTTGTGCTGATATACCCGACCCATCATCCTCAACTGTCAAAGAGCCCTCGGCCACGTTGACAGCGACTTGGATTGTCTTGGAGCCAGCCTGCAATGAATTCTGCACTAGTGCTACTAATGCAGTTGGCAAATCTGTGATTTGGGAGTCTGAACGCGAACGGTCTATCACATGCTGAGGCAAACGCTGTATATGCTGTGCACTGCACTGCATGGCAGGTACAGGTCCAGTGTGCCTTGAGAGTGAACCTGGTAGATTTAGAAAAATTGAACCTTTCCGCACAAGTGCCTGCGTCAAACAAGCATCTGCTAACTCACACCATTTGAAGGATGTGTTATGAAGTTTGTCAGGCACGTGGCGTATAACTGACTGCAGATCAATGGCAAATGACTACTGGTAGTGGGAAAATGCGTACCTAGTCTGCTGACGCTGGGGCACGTGGGCTCATGCAGCAACTGTGATGGACGGGCAGAAATGTACAAAAGAGACGTTGCTGTTGTTGTAGTATCATTTCTTGCACTTTTTCTCTGCCTCCAACACGAGGGAAATTTCTCCTTTCGCAAGGCATGGTGCGTACAGCTGTCGAAGTTCTGCACAGCAGCTGTCAAGTTGGTTGGCACCACTAGATACGGATCGCTGGATTACTTCTTGTAGGTATCATGTAACATTACATGAGCCAGAGAAGCTTGAAGCTTTGCACGACCAGATAGAGAGGCTACCCCCTCCTCTAGTGGTAAGAGCGCTTCCTGCCTTGAACAATACTGCTTCTGCTGCACAACACATCCACCTGCCCTACAGCTCCACACGTGGAGCACGTGCATTTCGTATTGTAATCTCTAGTTTTCCGTGAGCTCGTAGGCTGACCTCAACGGCGATGGGCATCTGGAAGTGATATTAGCCACCCATGACTACAAACTCCAGGTACATGATCTGCAGGACCTGCTCACTTTCCTCGCTCTCACTGCTTTCCTCACATGTTTCCGAAGCAGCAGAAGCAAGCAAACTGTATCGTTCCATCATTCTGCACCAACACCAGACAGTTCCAACCTTGCCAAACCTGCAGCTTGTCCGACCGGAGCCTCCAGGTCGAGCAGGGGAAGGCTTTGCACCTGTGGAGGTTGTCAAGAGCTTCAGTTTGCTGCCAGAGAAAGTCATGCTTGGGCTAGATAGGAGGCCGGTAAGCGACAGCATCAGCAACAGCAACAGCCGTTAATCAGTAGCGGCTGTACCAGGGCTGCACCAGCAGTACCACAGCCCCCAAGTAGGCCAAGCAGGTTGAGCAGCTGCACCACAGCATCAGCAGCAACAGGCTGCAGCTGTACCATCAGCAGCAACAGCAACAGGCTGCAGCTGTACCATCAGCAGCAACAGGCTGCAGCTGTGCCATCACTTATGTTGGCAGGTACACTGTACCCTTCTACAGCACCAGCACAACAGAAGCAGAAGCATGGCGGACAGTAGCCCCGTACTCATTCTGTGTGTCAGAATTAGTAGTAGGGATCTTCTATGGCGGCAGTGCAAGCTTACCACTTGCAGCTGCAGCTGCAGGTCTTTCCTGCAATCACACAAAGGGAAGAGAAAGAAAACACAATGTATGTATAGCACATGATTGCTGAAATATGCAATGACCCCCTCATGCTGATGAATACACGGCAGGTCGCTATGGCAGTGGGGTACATTGACCCTGAGCCTCGGGAGAAGGTGCGGCCAATGCGGAAGCAGGTGCTTGTTGTGGTTACAGCCAGCTGGCAGGTGCTGTGCTTTGACCACAACCTGACACTGATGTGGGAGGTGGCCATTCAGGAGAGCATTCCTCGCAATGCCCGCCTTGCAGAGGTGAGACAAATGGATTACTTTTTCTTTCTTTGCTGCATTGTTCGTCTATTGGTTTGTTTATCTGTCTGTCTACCTGCCTGCTTGCCTGCCTTGTCAGCTGTTCATATGTTGTTCTGTGTTTTTGAATGCCGTCTGCTTGCGCTAATCAAAGTTTCATCACTAGCTGTTGTGAAGCGTTTCACAGGGTCTTGCTTTTCACCATTGTTGACCACTGGTTATGTGTGATACAGTGGCCCCTGAGCAGCAAACAGTCTGTCTGACTTGGCTGTCACCATGTTTGAGTGGACACAGAGGGTATACCTGAGTGAACAGCGTGTGCGCATTGGCAGTCATGATGTTTGACCACCACTCAAACATGGTGACAGCCAACGCAAACACACTGCTCGCTCAGGTGCCACACTCAGAGCCAAGGGTAGCTGTTCAAATCAACACCCCTGTCGCTGGGAAGAGGCCAAGCACCAAGACCTGGACACGTTTGCTTGCTATATGAAAATACTGCTGCTAGCACTGCACACAGCGTCAAGCCACTGGCACTGGTGCATACAGCCAATCCTGGCCCGTCAGTCGTCGCTGGTGTACTTTTTATACAGAAACATATGGTCTGCTGCAGGTTGCAGTGTTGATCACTTCACACCAAGTGAGGCAGGGCCACAGGGGGTTGGTGATTGTAGGCGGCAGTCTGGAGCTTGGTGACTTGTTGGCAGCAGAAGCAGGAGAAGCAACAGTGCTGGATGCCAGCGGACAAAGAGGTGATCATGGTGATGATGGTTTTGTTGGCTCGTTCAGCTGGTCTAGGACTGGGGAGGGTGCAAGTCTCGCACATTGCATGTGTTTGTATCATATTGGTGGCTGTTGTGTGATGTGTGTCGGGATTGACTTGGTATCAGGTCGATTCCCACACACATCACACAACAGCCACCGTGTCCATGGAAAGCAGCAAACCAGAATTGGTCTGTCGAGGCTGGCAGGCCTAAGTTGTTTAAACTCAACTGATGGGTAGTTCATTCATCAGCTGTCACAAAACTTATTCAAAGTGTGTGCAGGAAGTGTCAAAAGGTTATCACTTCATCCAGGAAATAACGAGCACAATTGACAAAAAAATGTTCAATCAGATATAGAGATGCAAATGCTTATTCATGTGCTATGGGTGTGTGCGGCAGGTGGTGGCGTCGGTGGTGTTGGGGGTGAGGGCAAGCTCCTTGAGGGTGTGTTGCAGGAGGAGCTCAGGTTTGAAGCTGATGAGGTAGCTAGGGCTCATGGGGGTGCAGGTGAGCGATTCAACACTTTGGGGCTTTTCCAGAGCCAGCAATAGAATGATTTGGGGTTTGATGAGCGGTTTAGATCTGAGTGTCTATTAATAGGGTTTGGGGCTGCAGATGCAGTCATGGCTGATAGTGTTATGCAACATGTACGGATAGCATTGGATGTTATTCGGAGCAAGACAACAAGTGATTTAACCTTTGTAAGCCTTGGATGCTGGGGTCCTCGGATAGTTGATATCTGAGGACCCCAGCATCCAAGGCTTACAAAGGTTAGGTCACTTGTTGTCTTGCTCCAAATAACATCCAATGCTATCTGTACATGTTGCATAACACTGGAAGGCAGCCACTGGGATGGCAGAGATAGAGTCTTCATTGAGCAAGTGCTTCTGCAACGGCAATTGCCATTGCTTGACTGAGCAATTCATGTTTCCTCTGTTGTAGGCACTACCGGCCGGGCATCCAAGCCATTGCCAGATGACTCAGATGCGCCTGGCGTCATCGGTGGTGTTGATGTTGGTAGACAGTTTAGCTACTACGCATTTGAGGCTGGCAGGGGGGATCATGTCTGGACGCACAACAGCGGAGCCTTCCAGAAAGATCTGGCAGAGAGTTCAGAGGAGTTAAGGCCTCAAGATGACTTCAGGTGAGGCTTTCTTGGAGCTATTATTGCAGCAACAAGCTTATTGCTTGAGCAAAATTGCAATAAAAAGTGTTGCAGCTGTAGGACTAGCTAGTCCTCTGTATCTGTTACGGCGGCTACAAATTTGGCATCTCTGGAGCGGGTAATGAGGACCAGCAGACAGAGTGTTTTCTTTTATATGTTCAATTCTGGGCAGTAGCACTGCTTGCGCCTCTTTTCTGATGCATGCCCATGTGATCTTCAGAACCTTGGTGGGGAACTTGGCATTTGAGGGAATTACATGACCTAACAGCAACTGTCTTGTCAGCTGGTTGGACACCCAGTCGATGGCAGCAATACTAATAATAATAATCAGTACTTTGCAGCCATAGCATTTACTGCCATCGGCCCCGCGCCTCAAATCTACCCAGTGAATGGCAGCAGTACTGCCTCGTCATAAACCTGCTGCAGGCTCTCCTCACCACCTGGCATTTCAGGCTGATTGATCAATAAAACTAAATCCACAACCTGCAGCACAGTGCAACAGCCATACAGATTGCTTTGCTTTGCTGTTGCTTCAACCCAAGAAAAAACCCCTTATGCTACACATTCAGTCCATGCCAACGACTCTTGTATTGACCGGGAATTTCTACTCATGGAGGATGCGAGCAGGTGTACTTGCCATTATAATGGCTTGGTTTCAAACCCCCCTGCTGGCATTATGACTGTAGCCAGGCCCTAATCAATTCCCCTTACCAAGTGATAAACCATGAACTCCTACTCATATGCAGGATGCGAGCAGATGCCCTTGCCGGGCGACAATTTGGGGAGTTGTCCTGCAGGGAATATAGAGAAAGCCTGCTATCTGTTCTGCCACAGGAATGGTCCAGGTGGGGTGGAGGGGCCTGCTTAAATTAGCCAGCAGCATGCTGCTGTGATATATAGATAGTTATATAAAGTATATATGTAGACAATATAGATAAGTGTATAAAGTATATAATGAGTATATATGTAAAGTGAATAAGTATCTGAATCTTTCTACTAAAGGTGTTTATTCTTTTTTCATTCTGCTGTTGCATGCCTTTGCGTGTATTTAAATGCCATGTTACTTTGCTTTTTTATTACCCTGGAAAGGGCACATGATGTTATCAGCAGAGTGGATCTGCTCACAGCAGCCAGCAGCGTGCTGCTGAGGATTCACCTACTGCTTCAGATTTCATCCTGCTACAGTAGCACACGTGTGCCTTGTATGTGTTTGATTGTCATAACGGTTTGGTGAATCTCCAACGGTGCATGATTTCATCAGCCACAGCAAAACTTCTCACGAAATAAGGCACTTGTACCTCATAGCCCAAGTGACACAACTTGAGCAAGTCCAGCAATTTGTTCTTTTCTGTTTTTTTTGGTGCTGTTTGTGCTGTTCTGCACATACTGCTCTTCAGACAGCAGCAAGTTGTGCAGTCCATTTTTTGCTGTTTCTCTTCCTGCAGCTCGGTAGACAGCAGGCTAGAAGAGGCACTGTTTGTCAAACACAAGGAAGGTGCGGGACAGCAGAAGCAGCAGCTTGCCAAGCTGGCAGCAGCAAAGGCTGCCTCAGGAGGTGCGTCGGATGATGCATAAGACCTTTTTCTGCTAATCCCTGCTTGGTTTCTTTCTGTTTGGTACACAATGGTGATAACACTGTCACACTGCTCTCAGGGCGGTGACTGTGCTGACAATTCTTTGTGCGCTTGGGGCGTACTGACATCAATAAACCATATAATATATCTAAGCCATCTGCCACAGCATTTCTTTGAAGACATGGAAACATATTATCTTAGGCCAATGCGGAGTGATAACACAAATTTATGTTTGTCTTCAGCTCAATTCAAGACCGCATGGTCATGGGATAAGTTGGCTGAATATCGAACATTGTGCGGTCTTGCATTGGGTGTCTGCATTTGTTATGAGCAAGGATGCTAATGACTGCTCAAGGCCGCCTGTATCATATCTAGTGCTGATAGCGCACATGTGCTATGACTGCATGGGAGCAATTGATATCATCTTGCTTGATATTTTGAATTTTTTTTCTCTATCTTGATTTGTAAAAGTTGCATAGATTTGTAAAGCATGTATGCGGATGGAGACTAGAACGGCCCCATACCACAGCAGCTTGTGAACCGCCTGCACAGGTCGAGCAACACACTCCAGTCTCCACCCCCGAAAGCAGCGCTCTTCAGTTTTCAGCCTCTCTCATGTACTTGGCACTCCATCATCCCAAGGGCATCGCAGTCAACGCAGCAGCAGCAGTGGCCGCACGGGGCTGGTGGTCTCGAAGCAGCAAAACGCAGCAGCAAGGGCGCAGGCTGGCATGGCGTACCGGCACGCTCATCTGGCACACAATGGCACTGCCAATGCTGTTGTGGCCCATGTACAAGACGGGATAGAGGTTGTGCACTTGTACTCAGGTGATTCAAGGCTGCTGCATGTTGCAGGTGTTCCGCATATGCTGTCCTTGGGTTGTAACGTTATATTTTGTCATATTTGTCACCTGACGTCATCACATTCGCCTTGTTACCGTGGCAGCGTTGTATTGTGTTATCATGTTGATGATTGTGTTATGTTATTGTTGAAGTGGGGTCATCCATTACAGCAGCATTACAACATTGACAAGGTTCGGAGTGAATTACTGCCCTGGGCTTTTGCCACATACAAAACGCTGCAAGAAAATGACCATGTTCAACCTCTTTTTACAACTGCTTGCTGTATACAATCACGTTGGTCTCCACACTGCAGTTGTTTGTATGTCTCGACACGGTGGCATCACCAATTTGATCTCAATCTTGATATACTCTCGGCTTCTGCTGCTGCTGCTGCTGCCGATGTTCTCGATTGTGCCAGGTCGTAGGCTGTGCAAGCTCCATCTTCCTCCTGACATGCTGCATGCCGACATCAACGGCGACGGCGTCATCGACCACATAGCAGTCGGAAGCGGGGGCTCCGGTGCCTCAGGGCCCCTTGGTATATCAACAATACAATCTCACCATGTTCTAGGCCCCTGCACTGCCCTGGCCACGAGCGGCATCCCACCAAAGCATGTTTTATGGAGGGCGAATGTGTGTACAAGCCGGCACAGTATCACACATGCCATTGATGGCAGCAGGATAGACGATGCGGAGGAGCCACTACATGCCGAGGTAAGGCATGCTTTGGTTGGAGTTGGATGTTTAATTGCTCTGGTGGGTGCCGTTTGGTTACTATCATATGCGCAAAGTCATGCTCAGAGAGGTGACCATATGCAAGTCTATATACCTATATGCTATGTAAAACAGTACATTATCAGCCCCATTGGTAGTCCAAGGGGTAGTATTGACTAATACACATACAATCAAGCGCTTGGCTCCGGCCGCACTACTCCTTGGTGAGTAAAACAGGAATGCATCAGTTTCTGCGCTTACTCTGTACTGTGCAGCTTCTTGAGGCAGCGCACGACAGTCCAATGCCATGCCTCCAGAAGCTGCACAGTACAGAGTCAGCGCGGAAAGTGATGCACTCCCTGTTTGATAGGAGGGCCTGGGTGTACTATCGGTCAAAGCTTGTGGGTGGATGCTGAATTGGTGAGCTGTGTTCGTTGTGCTCAGCTGCTCTCGTTCCCAACTCATCACCTGGGGTTTCCAGGACTGCCATCAAAGCTTAGTCAGTAATTATCTATATCAAATGTATTTCTGGTAAAATTCAATGCCGATGTCATTGTAACTCTCATACCTTGCAGTTTGCTCCACCTGTATTCTTGCCTGTGCCGCGGGCGGATGGGACCTACAGTCACCTCAGAGGTCAACATGGCATCGTAATCTTTGCCAGCAATGACGGATCAGTGACGACGCTCAACGGCAGAGGTGAAAGGCTATGGCAGGTGAGACTCTTCAGCTTCAGCTTCAAGTCGTTTGCTCAATGAGCATCATTCTGTTGCATATCCTTGAAATTGTTTGTCAGAGTTTTCTCACTAGGATGATTTGAATCCTGAGTCTCCATCTTTGACTGCATACAGCTGCTGCATTTAAGCAATCAGCATCTGTCCAGGTATACTGTTCACATCCCATGTTGGTGATGAGGCCGCGGTTCAATCAGCATTTAGCAAGCCATTGTCTTGATCTACTCCTGACCTGTTTGTGCCTGGTCTTCATCAGTATCATTACTGAGAGCGCATTATATTGTATTGTACTGTACTGTAATTATATTGTAATGAACTGTATCTCATTGGATTGAATTGTATCAAAGTGGGGTACACATCTTTCTTGCAGCTCTCACAGCATCACATGCTCTGTGACATCTCCTGCAGAGGTACTTTGGCACTGGCTGGACATTGGAGGGTGACGAGGCCTCCACACCCACCCTGACACCCCTCGCACTCAGACCTGATGCAGTCCCCGCTGCTGTACTCGTCGTCGGCTATGACGTCGGAGTCATCGTCAGCGAGCACGGAAACGAGCTTGCTGCGTTCCATGTAGCGTTTCCGCCGTCGGCCCCGGCAGTCGTCGCCGACTTTGACGGAGACGGTCTAAACGACGTCATTATCATCACAAGGAGCGGGGTGTTCGGGTATGCCCAGGTGCAGCATCTGGGTGGCTTATCATTTGGTGCGCTGCTGCTGACGTTGATAGTCGCTATGGCTATTGTCTGGTACAGTCAGTTTTATGACTCGGGGGCCAGTATGCTGATGGCTGCTGCTGCCGGTGGTATGGAAGGGGTGGTGTCTGTTGGGTTGCAAGGCGGTGTAGGAGCTGCGGCTAGAGCTAGGAAATTGAGGAGCACGGAGTCTGTTGACTGATGGGTCAGCACTGTATGTATGCTGCGCAGCCTGCTTCTTCTGACCACATATGATAAGGTAACTCCTCCTAATCAATCACCGTACATGTAATGGAGCTTCAGTGGCTCTGGCACTGTCATGTAACCTCAGCAAGCCCTGGGTCACCCTTGTAGTAGTAGTAGCAAACAATGGCTAACATTGTTTTCAACAAAGACCTATTAGCATACTGCTTCTTGAAAACAAAGTACTCTAAGTTGAGTTGTTTAGTGCACAACTTCAGCTGCATAAGCCAGCCAATGTGTTTGCACATGCCATGCTCAGTGGTCTATCAGCTGCAGCGGGGCAGAGTCTTACTCAGGCCTAGGCTCTGTAACCCTTAGGGCCAATCTGACCCAATAGAATTGTTGCAAGGCACAACATACAACCTGGCCCTAGAGGGGCACCCCAAAGGAGCCAACAGAACAAACCAATCCCGTTGTCAATATTGCAATCCAGCAGCAGCTGAGGGCACCAGACCACATTGCCCATCAGGCGCAACCATATGATCAGCACCCTGTAGCTGAAGAACATCTTGACGGCCCGAGATGTTTGATTCGGCAGTCACTGACTTCAGCGCATTTGCGCTGATCACTGATTTGCTGCAACAGGTGGAGCTGGAGGGGCACCAAAGCTTGGAACAAATGTTGACACAAAGGCATCCAGGGCTGAAATGTCCCATGTCTCTGTGTGCTGTGTTATGAGGCCTGCAGCACCAGCAGCAGGACCGTCCTGCTGAGCAGCCGTGCTATTACCAATAGCAACGTTTGGCAGACGTTTGCCAGGTTAACAAGGCAAAAGTATACTCCACACCGTGACAGTTTAAATGCGTAATTGTGTATGCACTAAGTTAACTGATGCTGTACATCACAATCTGAAGGCAAGCACTGTAGGCACATCTGTGGCATTTTCAAAGAAGTCTGCCTGCTGGATTTGCACTATGGCAGGCTAAACAGCTTGAGCTCCCAGTTAAAAGGTGTATGGTTGGTCCTTCATGCAACTTGACCATGTTGCAAGCCTCAAACAGTACAGCATACATGCTCAAACTAGGGTCAGTTTAGTAAAGAATTTTTTTGAAATGAACAACGAACAACTATTTTCAGAGTTGTGTACCTATGTGTACACACAATATCTGCTGCCTTTTCAGTACCAGACCACAACAGTGATTATGTTGAATTTCATAATCTGATCTAAAAAGGTAAAAGAACTTGAGCTTACCGTGGCAAAGTTGGTAACACTGCTATTAAGCGGCTTACCTTGATCCTCACTGACAGTGTAAACGGTGGTGCCTGTGTAAGGTTTGATGTTCAGATTCCCTGCAGCAGAACACACACCATGATGCACATCAGCAGGAACTGTCAAAACTTCATGGCATTGTTGGTACAGGACAGGACACAATGCAGACACTTCATAAGGACTGGCAATTATTTTGTGGCTTGCTGCCTGATTTATTCTGCCTGATTTATTTTGACGGCTGCCTTGGCGCCCTGAACACACTGCCACTAGTAGTAGTTCGGCCTGGTAACCCACCGCCATGATGATACTTCAAGTTTTGCTTCAAGCAGCTGATAATCCTGGTTGGAATGAAATGAGATCATATCAAATAGTCCTGTAGAATATGTTGGAATCTGCTTCCCTCAACCCAAAATCATAGGGGTATTTATAGCTTATTCAGCTAGTTACAAGTTGCATCCATCATACATACAACTCAAATTTTCAGATCCTACCCAGTTTGAGTCGACCTTCAAGTCTCCACCTGAGTGTAATGCTGTTTGGGCCACTGACTTCACTTGAAATCAGGTCAGCTTTAGAAACAGCTGGATCAAATAGAGATGCTACTGCTGTGGTGTAGGGTTTCACACCTGCAGCAGCAGCAGCAGGAGGAGGGTTACATACCATGAAATACCATACAACGTGGCCCCAGATGGGCACCCCAAAGGAGCCAACAGAGTCGCTCATGGGGGTTACAGGTGCGACAACCACATGCAGGGTGGCGTAGCAGCAGCACCTTCAGCAGCAGCAGCAGCAGCAGCAGCCTGCTTGCAGTGCCATGGTACTCAAAGCATTGTTCGGTTCACTTTGACTTCGCAGGATAAAGCAGCAGCAGCAGCGGCACCTTTCACGTTTGTTGTAGGGTCCTTGAAGGTGCAGTTATCATCATACAATGATGGTGTTAGGTTGCCGGTGACATAGTACCTGCAGCAAAAGATCACCTCGGTAACATTGAGAAGCTCTAAAGACATAAATTGAGTTATTTTCAACATGAGCTAGTAGTGTTTAATGCCAGGGTTGCTGTCAAACAGGTGTAGAGAACTGATGTCATGATGATGTTAGACGGTTTATGTCTGCTGCTGCTGCTGCTGGCATTACAAGGTTTATGTCTGCTTGTTGACACAGCAGATGCTTGACCTATCGGTGTATGTCTAAACAACGCTTACAAAAAGCATCTAGGGGTTGGTATGAGGCTGAAGTAACGGAGATGGGGTTGCGTTTGCTGTTGCAGAAAAAAACACTTACTGTCCTGTTGTGAAGTCTGCCTCTATCTGCTGGCGTATCTCTTCAAGCCGCTCTTGAGGCAGCGCGTACGCAGCTTGCGGCTGCAATAATATGGTGAACGCCAAAGCAGCTGATAAGGTCCCGCTGGCGAGGGCTTTTACGGTTTCTGAAACGAGAGTGCATCTGCTGCTTGCTGAGAGGTGAATATTTCTGTTGCGCTGGTGTGTGCTGCCAGTGCGTCTGCTGAGAATGCCTATAGTTCTACTTGTACTGCTGGCAAACGCCAATGGCCGACGCTGGTTGTACGCATTTTGCGTTGGGCTTGTGTGGAGCATCGTTGCTGCTAATCAGCAGAATCAGTGTTGGCGCAGTGTAATGGTTCACGTTGTTGATATTCTCGTAGTTGTTTCCATTCTTATCTGCCATCAATACGATATGAACTTGTATCAAGCCATATGAGTCAAAGCTGCGACTAGTGAACTGCCAGCTGTCACGCTCGTACAGTTCGTTTGAGATCTGGCTGTGCCTGCCGGGGAGTCCGTTTGTCATTTTTGGTTGATCTCAATGGAATTGCACACTTGAACGTCAGACGACATTCAAGCCAGTGAACTTCAGACGTACAAAACTACTGGTCTGCAAATCATTCGAAATCAACAATCACAGGTACAGCAGAATATTTAACTATGGTCTTACCATCATGGTAATACGGTATTCACTGTGAGTATGACACTCCCTTGATCAGTTTAAGCAGTCGTCAGATGTTGCTGAATGTAAAGAAACTTAGCCATGCAGCAAGAATATGTCAGGTCCCTGGTGGCCCAGCCGTCAAACTGCTAGTAAGACAAGGCTTTACCACAGGAACCAAGAACGTCTTATCTGATGCCAATCAAATGGCATTTGAACCGCATCATCGTAAACCCGTTCTGGGAGAGGCCCCTTCAAAAACAATCTCCAAGTTAGAGATTCTAGGGCCACCACTAGCTATAGGCCTGCAGAGCTGCTACTGACAAAGAATCATTCTTGATAGACACAAAACAACAGACACTGTACTGCAGAGCGCACCAGGGACAATGTTGTGTGCTATGGTCACCACATTGACGCATGTCAGCGCATTTGTCATAGCATTTCAACTTGCTGCCAGTGTATGGCTACTAGTAGATTTCTTTTACAAAAGTACAAAGGTACAAAGTCGGTGGGATGAACCCCCTTAATCCCAGCACAAGCCAGCGAGCCAGCGGATGACTCCATGGGATGCGGTCCATTCTCACAGACTAGCCCGTTTTTACATTGTGATGGTGTTGCAGTGCGACACCATCACATACCAGGGCACACAACATTGTCCATGAGGTGCGCTGTGCAGAAACCAAAAGACTCGCTCACGAGAAATAGTAACATACCAGAAAAAAATATCAACCAGTGTGCAGCCTGAACAAGAAAAGCAAGCTGGGGAGCATCATCCTGGTCAGGCGGATCAGGCAGAACCCTTCTCTGCTGCTGCTGCTGCTGCTGCTGCTGCTGCTCCCCCACCAGCTTCGATCTCTCCGTCTGCTCTGATATGATACCAACTGAAGTTCGGATTTGTGTAAATACAACAATCTGCTGCAATCTTCATGGCTGCCTGAGCCACTTCCATAAGGGTCATGTCAGGACCATACACAACATCACTGCTGCTGCTGCTGCTGCTGCTGCTGCTGCTGCCACTGCTGCTGCTACCACTGCTACTGCTAGCATCGCTGCCATTGCTGCTGCTGCTGCCGCCACTGCTGCCACTGCTGCCTGTGCCCTCATTTGCCGCATCTGCATCCGTCACCGTCTGCTCCCCATTGGACCCAGGTTCAAGTCCTGGCTGTTGCACTTTTCCGCCATACTTTTCTTGATGCAGCTGCATCAACGCTCGCGCGGCGGACTCCGCAAAGTCGGCGCCGCTTCCGATGCCGATGATGCCGTCGGACGCGGCCTCGAGCACGTCGCCATTGCCCATCAGCCACAATGTTGTCTGAGCGTCTGCCACGATCAAGCTGGCATCAAGCTCCCGCAGCAGTTTATCCTACAGATAGCAATGCAGACGTTCAGATGAGTTCTCTGCTGCTGCTGCGTTTTTGTCATGTTTTGCAAGACATGCAGCAGTTTGATGCATTTACCAGAACACTTTGTCCGCTTCTTTGTCTACAATAATTTTTCAACCTTCTGAAAGCATGAAGAAAATAACATCTGTATCTCTTGCTGCTGCTGCTGCTGCTGCTGCTGCTGCTACTTGCCAAATCATAAGCAGAAGTGGCAGATAGATCAGAGTTGCCAGGTGCTGCTGGTGCTGCTCCTCCTCCTCCTCCAGGCACCTATCTACACGTGCTACTCGCCTGTCGCCACATTTTTGCCAGTTCCACTGCTGCTCGTTGCAGCTGTCCCGGGTGCTCCTCCAGTTTCTTCTCAAGACGTTCCAGCAGCGCCAGTCCATCAACAGCAACACCAGCAAAGCCACCAACAGCAGCAGAACCAATGCGACGCACCTGCGGCAACGGGTGCGACAGCAGCAGCAGCAGCAGCAGCAGCAGCGGCAGCAGCAGCGGCAGCAGCAGCAGCAATATTACTGATTCTATATTCTTGATGCTTTCAGAAGGTTGAAGATCTACTGGATACAAAGAAGCGGACGAAATGTTTTGGCAATCAGTCAGACTGCTGCATGCCCTGAAGAACAGTACAAAAATGCAACAGCAGCAGCAGCAGCAGCAGCAGCAGCAGTGTCAGCAGCGGCAATGTCAGCAGATGGTTGCTGTGGTGTAATTTGCAGGAGACTCAGCAGCCACACCTTTCTGACGTTTGACTTGACAATGAAATCATTCTGAGTGGCCTGGCCATCTCCTATGATCACAACCTGCAGCAGCAGCAGCGGCAGCAGCAGCAGCGGCAGCAGCAGCAGCAGCAAGTTGGGGTTATGCAGAATTTCGGTGGTCTGCTCAGATCCCTTCTCAGACCCCTGCATTAGGTGAAATTACATAGTTGAAAGATACATAAGGGAAAACAGACGACTTAGTCAATCAAAATACATAATCAGATATATAGATTATAAATGACATACAGATTAATTGAAAATCGCAGACCTGCCACTGTGGTTGCATGATTGTTTATCATCAAATCCTCAGCAGCTCTTGAAACAGCCACAGCTTTAGACCAAATTGGCCACAGGCAACCAATGTATATATTATTTACCATACCAGATAAAATATCATGTTACATTAAATATGATATAATATATAAAATGAAATTTCATATAGTTATATTTCAGTTAGGGTTTTGCAGCTTGAGTTGACAAGGAAGGGAAACAGTCCATGGTACTGATGCATCAGCAGCAGCAGAAGCAGCAGCAGCACCACCACCACCACCAGCAGCAGCAGCAGCTGCAAATAGCAAGAGGAGCAGCAGCAGCAGCAGCAGCAGCAATTGCATACACACGTACCTCTGAACCTCTTCTGACACAGAGGATGGTTGTGGAATGGCGTTGAGCGTCCTCCATACCTGGCCCACTGGAGAAAAACCGCTGTTGCTGCTGCTGCTGCTGCTGTTGGTGCTGGGTCTGGGTCTGGTAGCGCATACTACTGAACGTCTGTTGTACAATCCTTGGCAGCCACTGCTGCTGCTGCTGGACGCCTGCTGCTGCTGCTGTAGCAGCATATGGGACAGCAAAGCCCTGGACACTGCCAGTATTACTGCATGCTTGCCAGCTGTTGACTGCGGCACGACCTGGTTGGCAAGGAGGCACGACGAGTGTCATTATCATATCGTGTTAGTACGTTGGAGAGCAGCTGAGCAGCTGATTTGATTTTCCGGGGCATGAACAGGATTGTATGAGCTATCACTGTTCAAGGTGCCAGCAGGGATATTCTTACCGGAAAGTCGAAGGTACGGCAGCAGGCCCCTCATCTGCTGCTATACACTGTAGCTATCGGGATTATACAGTGCCAGGGGCTTTTCTTGGCGGTGCGCGCGCAATCAGGCAATCTGGAACATCGCATCAACAGTCATCTGCTGTTCTTTGGCATCCTCTTCAAGCTCCGTTCGTCCGTAGACTTTCATGAAAGTAGCGTTATCAATTGGCGAACATTGGCCAGTCTGTCATGCGTAGATGCGGCCAACTGTGTGGTCACTGACAGGTGTTATCGTCCAGATGTATACGCCCAGCTCGCTCACAACCCATCAGGAAGGACGCCTTAGGGAAGCCACGTCTGCAAAATGTAGTTTATGTTGTCTCTATATACAAATGGCAAGTTCTTGTCAACGGGACTTAATTGCTCCAAACTTTGTACCCGCTACGTTCAAGCACTCTAATCTGACTCATTCTCAGTTGTAACGCTTCGCATGCATTGCAAAAATGCTATATTACCTTCTAGATCTCTGCTGTAAGTCGTTCGTGAGCTATGCGGAAACAGGACCCTCGACTTCTCCTCCTACTGCTGCAGCACAGCAGCAATCAGATGTCGATGAAGAGCCGTCAGTCACGAAGCCGCAGTCCACGTCAGCAGCAGCAGCCACAGATGCAGACCTACTGCATGCTGCACTGCGTACTGCTGCAGTATTGCGAGGTGTAACCACGACTCAGCAGCAAATACTGGATACACAAAGTTTCCATCTGCCAAATGTTTTGCCCAGAGATCCAGCTGCAGCAGCAAAAACGGTAGATGCGCTACATGCAGCATTACAAACTGCTGCAGGCTCTTCTCCAGCAGCAGCAGCAGCAGCAGCAGCAGCAGCACCGGCGTCGGCTGTAGCAGACAGCGCAACTGAACCACCAGCAGCAACCATTGGCAGCAATAGCAGCGACAGCAGTACCAGCAGCGGTGCAACTGCACACAATCTGCACTCATCCGGTGCTGGCGACGGGCAGAATCCAGCAGCAGCAGAACCAGTAGCCAAACATGGCAGCAGCAGCAGCAGCAGCAGCAGCAGCAGCAGCGCTGCCAAAGCACCTGCCAACTGCTCCACAACTGCTGGTGCACCAACTTCAGCAGCTGCAGCATCAGGGCAGGCAGACAACAGCAGCAGCAGCAGTTCAACAGCATCAGGCAGTCAGTCAGAAGCTGCTTCATCACCAGCAGCAGGCCAGCACAGCAGCAGCAGCAGCAGCAGCAGCAGCAGCAGCAGTGCAGCAGAAAGGATGCAGGAAATGCTGTATAAGAAGCCTTGCAGGGCCTGTACTACAGCTACTGACATGTTCTCAGCTGCCTTCAAAGCAGCTCAGCTAGCACATGGCAGCAGCAGTGGCAGCAGCAGCAGCAGTGGTGCTGGTGGTAGGTCAGAAGTGGCGCATGCTCCGCATTCTCAAAGCAGCAGCAGCAGCAGCAGCAGCAGCAGCAGGGACTCAATTAGCAATGTACAGACAACTGTGGATTCTGCTGCCAATACTGCTGTGCAAAGCAGTACAGCTCTTGACGGCAGCGGCAGCAGCGATGTAGAGCAGCAGCGTGATGCCACTACAACACGGCAGCAGCAGCAGCAGCAGCAGCCATTTTGGTTTTATGAAGATGAAATGCCGTGTCCTCCCGACATTCTTGAGTTAGGGCGCTCGACTTGGACCCTCCTACACAGCATGGCTGCCTACTACCCGGACCAACCGACAGCGCAGCAGCAGCAGCAGATGTCGGACTTCATGTCCGCTCTTGGAGAGTTTTACCCCTGTCAAGAGTGTGCCGGACATCTTCGAAAGGAATTGAAGCAGCATCCGCCGGACACGACAAGCTCGGCTGCGCTGTCCGATTGGATGTGTCGGCTGCATAATCTAGTAAATGTGCGATTGGGTAAACCTGAGTTTAATTGCAGCAAGGTGTTTGAGAGGTGGAGGGACGGACCAGCTGATGACGAGGACGCTTGCCCCACGGGTCACTAACATGTTATTGACATAGTATGTTACATGTTACATGTTATGTTTGTGACATTATTACCATCATTATTGGACTGCCTGGGTCTATGTGAAAGAAATATAGCCATGCAGCAATCTATGTGCTACCAAGTAACACTTGTTGGTCAAAGCGCAGTACAACTACTAGTTCAAATAGTATTTGAAATAGTGTATGTGACCTAGAGAGTATTGCAGCAAGTCATGTAGTTGAATGTGCTATTGCATGGCTTCAATCCATATGAGATAGAGATTCTACTGTTGTGTGTGTTTGATCTGCATTGTCGTAGAGGGATGTGATACACACTGGATTGCTATGGCTAATGGGTAACTTAGATACATACACACTGTGGCATTTTCCGAAAAGGGAGTCCCTGTCAACAACTCAATTACATGCCGCCTTTGATTTGAGTGGAGAGGTGATATGTAGTGCCATTCATACCACAGATTCAGTGAAGTAAAAGAAATTCAGCCATGCAGCGAGTTGAAGTGCTATGGCAAATGCGCTCACATGCGTTGAAGTGTCACGTCAGTTGCAGCCTCGCCATGGTGGTGATCGATGGTTGGGCTTCAGTACGTATTTCTGTGCTTCGGTATGTTTTTCCGTCAGGCTGCATCGCTGCCGGTGTGTGCTGTAAGCTCATGTCGGCACGAACAACACGCTTGGGGCTTGGCGGGATTTGTTATACAGTCCGCTGGAGTGATAGACATATTTGACAGCGGTCTGCGCAACGTCCACAAACGTTTTTATCGACTGAGGATTTTGGAACGGATCTTGATCACGTGGCCCCACATGCTGTTGGCTCTTGGCATCGCGTCTAGCCCTCAACAAGGCAACAGCGTTGTCAAACGCACCAGAAACGTTTTTGCGGCATTCCACTTCACAACGACTCCATTATAAGGAACTTAGGCCAACTTGTCTGGATGAATCTGCGTTCCGTCGTGTGGCGTCGCATTTCATCCGCTCTACCTTAGAGATTCTGGCATGTCAAAGCCATGGAACGCAATATAGCGTTGAACGTATTGTTGTTGCTGCAGTCTGCGCAGCGAAGCGAGGGCTGGAAAAGTACAGCCAGCCCTACAGCAGTCTCTTACGTGTTTGAAGCCAGCAGCAAAGCGCCCAGCCTGTCTGATCTGGTTTTAGGTATACGTGAACGGCTACGAGAAGAGCTTTTGGTGGACTCCTATTGGCTGCCCGAGTACCAATGGTGCGTAGCCCCAGTCCAGCGGTTGTTGAATACTGCTCTCAGCCCGAACAGTGCTTCTTGACACAGTTCATTGCGTTCATTGCGATTATTGCAACTTGATTCGGTACAATGTACCTTGACTATCAGCGCTTTTTACTGTAGCCATCACAATCTGCAGCGTCGCGGACTTACCGGCGTGCATCACGTCAACAGCCAAGACAACTGGGATGCGCATACATACTGTTGAAAAGTCAAATTATTATAATGGATCGCTCTTCTGCAGCCGTCGAACGATGTTGATCTGTGTCCCAGCTGTGTGACCTCTGCTGACTGTGGCACTGCTTCCGCAGCTACGGGAACAAGGTGCCTATTCTGGCCGACGAATCCCTTACAGAAGCTCTCAGTTACTTTACGGAGCAGCAACTACAGCAGCAGCAAGCAGTAGCTGCTGGATCCAATGCAGTAGCAGCAGCACATTGCGAGCTTTACCTGTGGCCAACAGCAGCAGAGCCCCCCTGGACTCTTGCAGACTATTTCGCAGCCAAAGGCAAGCAGCTAGGGTTTGAAACCAACCTCGAAGCCTCTGTGCAGGGTTTACCACACCATGACCCTTCTGCTGGCCTAAACCCCGCCACCACTGCTCCATGTGATAATGACATCACCAGTCACAGAAATGACAGCAGCAGCAGCGGCAGCACTGCTGCTACTGCAGCCCCTGTGCATTCAAGCGGTACCATTGTACAGCAGCAGCAGCAGGAGTTTGATGTAGAAGGCTCCATTGCAGGAAACGTCCAGCAAGTGCAGCCTGCAGGGCAACCAGCACTGTTGCAGCACCTGCAGTTGAACAGCAGTAGCCTCAGCAGCCCATCAGGGCAAACAGCCGCAGCAGCAGCACCACCACCACCAGCAGCAGCAGCAGCAGGAGGACTGGTGGCCACAGCGCTGCTGCCCATTCAAACATCAGCTGGTCTACTGCTGCTGCCTGTGGCATACCAGCAGCCAGTAGCGGCGGCAGCAGCAGCAGCAAATCTTGGCAAGCGCTCTCTGGCAGCAGCACTACCTGATCACTACCAGCAGCAGCAGGAGCACCGGCGGCTGCGGTTACAGCAGCCAATCTTGAACAGTATGGCCACTGCTCCTGGTGTACTTGGAGCAGCAGCAGCAGCAGCAGCAGCAGGCAACACTCTGCCCTGTATCAGTTCTGTCAGCAACAGCAGCAGTGACAGCTTAGAAATGTTGCAGCTGGATTTGGCTCCTAGCATTGGTCAAACAACAACTGCTGCTGCTGCCGCCGTGGACATGTCACCAGCATTTGGCAGCAGGCAGCAGCAGCAGCAGCGGGGATTGACTTGGGGCTCTGTGAGCCCTGTTACAGCAGCAGAAGTGCCAACGACTGTTGCAACTTTGCCAAATGCAGCAGCAGCAGCAAAAACAGCAGCAACAGGAAGGAATGCTGTCACTTCTGAGGATGCAGATGCATTTGATGACCTGTACAATGTTCTGACAGAGTTGGACCCTGATCGCTGCGATCATATTACTGATTTGATCCAGAACTGTGACGATCATACTGATCTGAACAATATCTGCAAACCACAGCAGCAGCAGCAGCAGCAGCAGCAGCAGCATGAAAAGGATACACTGGCAATTATCCATTCCAAAAGTAACGGGCATGCACTGGATCAAACCTTGGACGCTGATCTTGATCTGGCTGCTGGATTCCTGTCAGATCATGATCACAGTGACTGTCCAGAGTTTGATCACAGTGATCTGGGATGTGATCTGAAAGACATCTGGCAATATTGGAGATGGGAATAGGCCAAGGGTTTGCATGTCACAGGTTGGGTGTTTTTTTGTTATAGTTGGGTGTTATTTTTTCTTTTACTGACATTTCTGTGCTCCTATGGTCTTCACTCACACAGCTGTGAGCCTCTGGGTCAACTTATAATAACAGTTACAGGAGAACCTGTTGGCAGCAACCTGGTCGAAAACTTTCAGTACTGGTCTACTTGTGAGGTACAATTCAGCCACAATGGTATTACAACCCTGAGATTCAGATTGCTTTGTACTTTTGCGGAGCTTTCTGTTGTTATCACGGCTTGGGCGGTCCTAGATTGCATTGCCACCTGCCATCACACAGGCCATGTTGTGGTTGGGATCACTGATGTCAGTTGATTCTGGTATCAGTGTATGCCAGGTGCATCAAGTTTGACTGTTTTCCTCAGCAGTAGAGACACTGGCTTGGGCAAAGCAGCTTGGAAGGCTGCCAGTGGAGCCCACAGTTGATTGCTCTGCTGCTTGCTGCATGATGCAGTTGGCTCAACTAAGCATATAGGTTTTTGTATATCCCAGATGCACAACTCAACTCCCCAGATGCCCTGGTGATGAGACCATCCTGCTTTGCAGCACCTTCCGATTGCCTCTCTACAAATTCTAAGCAACTCAGTTGGTGGATACCTGCAACCCAGTTGGTTCAGTCTGTAGCTCAGTTAATTGAGTCTGTAGCTCAGTTAGTTGAGTCTCTGGCTCAGTCACTTGCTTGAGTCTGTAGCTCATTTAATTGAGTCTGTAGCTCAGTTGATTGAGTCTGTAGCTCAGTTAGTTGAGTCTGTAGCTCAGTTGATTGAGTCTGTAGCTCAGTTAGTTGAGTCTGTAGCTCACTTACTTGCTTGAGTCTCTAGCTCAGTTTGTTCTTTTGGATTCAATTTGGCAAAGCAGGAAAGGTCTTCTTTGAATCTACTATGCCGCATAGAAGGCGGCCTTCTTTTGTCAGCTCCGCTGCAGCATAGCTCGGGCTTGACTGTTGGTATCTCACGCTCATGTGGCGACCAGCTGCTAGTGAAACTACTCATACTGCTACTTCAACATTCATGATGGTGCTAGGAGTGGCAGCAATCATGTGAAACTCCCTTGTTCACATTTGAGCATATGCGCCTCTGATTATTACTCATCATCAGTGCTGCTTCTGCTTCTGTCGGCGAGTGTACCGCAGCAGTATTGAGCTTGAGCCTCTGTACATCGTGTGCATACAGTACATTGTATCTGAAATCATCAGGGTGGCATCATGCTGAGGATGATTGTGTTGATGCAATGGAAAGAAAGTTGTCTCTAACAGACAAATCTGGTTTGGTAGGTTTGTTGAATGGAAGAAATATCCTATGCATTCATGCAAGTACAGGCTCGCCTATGCACATCACTCTTTGTAGATAGACATGCCACTCTGGGGTGCTCAGCTTGCTGAATTCTGGTTGATTTGGAATTGCGTCTGCTTTGTGTTTGTGGCCTCTCTTGTTGTTTCCCAAATCAAATATCCCCACTGCAGCAGCCTGCGGCAAAAAATCTTTTTTGATGCTGTGGCTAATCACTCACACAGCACTGTCATCCTTATAGTTATCCTTTCTGCTGGGCGGCTGCTGCATGCTAGTTATGGTTGGCAATGGTTGGATGTCGTATGAACTGGGCGCCAACAATCATTTGATGGCGCCACTTCACTTCACAAGACATCCAACCATTGCCAACCATAACTAGCATGCAGCTGCAACCCAGAAAAAAGCTCATCACCCTTTTTCATGAACTGCTGATCAAAAGCCCCTGCTATCTACCCCAGGCCGTGTTCTGGTGCAGATGTTTGTTGAGAGCCACTGCACAATGGTTCTTGACTTTCTGCAGCTCTGTTTGTCTAGTGTTCAGTATATCTTTGCATGTATATCTTGCTGTCTACAAGAGTTGGTCAACCAAGCAGCTTTCCTCAGGCTGCCTGCTGCTTGTCAGCCATCAGTTCCACACATTTATCTTGTGGACATCATGTCCAAGTCAATGATAGACACATTCCAGCTGGTACTTACTACAGTACAGTCACTAGTGGCTTGAGACAAAGTTGCATGGTTGTTCGTGGGGTATGGAGCAGTACACTGTATCATTCCAGCTGTTCAGCTGTTGAAGCAGCACATGGCGTCAGCTCTAATCTGTGTCACAAGCTAGACGCTGTGTTGCTCAATTTATCCTGGAGGGCTGCGTGCCTGGCAAGGTGCTTGAGCTTGGTGCTTGGTAGAGTTCTGCACTTGATTGATAGTCGGGGTTAGTAATTTACTAGTCAGCAGCAGTGTTTTTTACACCCTTGCCAACGTCCCTCAGTAGATATATATACATGTACAACACAATTATTCCTGCGCTCAAAGGAGAGCTATGCTCATGTGCTATTTGAGCATAGTATTCATATGAGCACATCAACAGCCAGCAATGCACATATTGTGCAGCAGCGCTAGCCTAGGAGGGCCTAGACAGCATGTGCTAGGATCCAGACATGAATGAGGTAATTTGCCAGATATATGGCGACTCATTCATTGCTTGTGTCTGGTATGCACAAATGGGATGCAGATGGGATGCCAATGGGATGAGCAGTGTTCTGAAGACTGCTGAAAGCATGGGCTATGACCAGATTCATTCCAGCCTGGGATCCTTTAAAAAGTTCTTTGCTGTACGTCACTGTAGATGGATGTTTCAGAAGCTGAGCGTTTTTGCAGTAATGCTTTGTTTAGGTGCCTTCAAAAGCAAGTCAAATGTTATTTTGAGTTTGTTGTGCATCTAGGAAAAAATCAGAGGACGTTTGTGCAGTATTGTACATACAGACTATGTCGATTGTCAATGGCAGTGATGACGATGGTGGTGCTGTTCACAATTCTGGCAAGCGCTCTTTTCACAACATTCTTTGTTCAACAAGGAGCCGCTACTTCGAAGATGTCAGCTTTCATGTGATCAAATGCATGGCTTATGTCAAGGATGTGTCTGGAAGGTGGCACATGTGTACACCAATTGGTGAAGTAGGCAAGTTGGTGGAGTAGGCAATGCTTACTAAGCATCCTACATCGGCCATGGTGATCGCCATCATGATCGCCATCATGATTGTACCATGTGTCATGATCTGTCAGCTGGTTGGCCATTGTATTATACTGCCTGCAGCGGCTGCTCTCACGTGCTTGCATGAGTAATAATAATAATAATTGATACCATCAGCCATAGCATTTACTGCCATCGGCCTCGCGCCCTTGCATGATCATGAGTAAGTATGGGCAAAGACCTTGCGGCCGGAAAGGGTTTTTCTTCTTCTTCAGAGGCGTCTTATTCAATGAGCCATACCAATTGTACATGCTCCAATTTCGTAATGTAATAATTATATATATTGTGACCTACAGCTAGCTGTATGTTACAAGCATTACCTGATGTGCATGTAAGGGCGGACTGGTTACCAGGCTATTACTGTTCCAGCCGCTGAGCTGTCATTGCGCCGCGCCGCTGAGCTGTCATTGCGCAGTGCCGCTGTTACGCGCTGTGTCGCACTCATGTCACATGAGCCATGCAGCAAGTCAAATGCCACTGCTGAGTCAGCATTGGCCGGGAAAATGCGCTGACACGGTGTCGAGGGGCGTCCGGTCGAGCCTGAGGAGTCCTCAGCGCTGGTGTGATGCTTGTGCCTGCCTTGGCTGTCCATCCAGCTGAACCGTAATCATCCAATGAAGTTCTGAGTCTAAGTTGGAGGTTGAGTCTGATAGAATTCTGCAAGTTGAACTTGATAAAGGTTCTATCAGATAGACACGAAACAACACGACACCTCAACACAACTTGCAGACATTCTGCCGGATTAAATCTGGTCTGTGTTTCTTCAATCGCCCTCACAAAGAATCACTCTGAAAAACCAACAACAGACACCTAGCTGTGATGTTCTCGGGTGCTACTAGCACCTCTAGTAGAGGCTGTACCCCCCTCTTCACCATCAATCAGAGAGCTGCCTGTCAGTCATTAGCATTGGCAGTAGTTCCTGGCAGGTGTCTGCGGCAGGCTGCTGCTGCTGCTGCCGCTGAGTCACTGACATCATGATGGCAGAACACTGATCATGATGGCGGGACACTGATCATGATGGCAGAACACTGATCATGATGGCGGGACACTGATCATGATGGCAGGACACTGATCATGATCAGCAGCAGCAGCTGATCCACCGCATCGCGACTCAGCAGCTGAGCCAGCAGAGATGTTACCTAGTATCTGTCTATAGAGCTAGCAAGCCGAATGAAAAGTATTCGATGTCGACTGCCATAATCAGTCATAGTAACACGGCATTCACTGGTATTCACTACTTGATGCAAACACGTGAAGTCAGCAACCCGTTGAATGAAGTTGATGTGTCTACTTGCAGTATGTGCTGATAACTGCCATGGCTGCAAAGGGCTGCTGAGTATTACTGTATTACTCGCAGTATGTGCCCCGCTCCCCAAGAGTGACTGTCATTGAAAGTCGCTTGCCGTCACGCAGCACATCACAGCGTACCTGTGGCAGCAGCAGCAGCACCAGCAGCAGCAGCGGCAGCAGCGGCAGCAGCAGCAGGAGATTACAGTCCCTACTAGATCATGGTTCTACAGATTCAATCGAGGGGGCTGGCAGGAAAGAAACATACTCTCCATGGGCAAACATATGCATACTACACGACAGCACACAAGATGCTTTCATGCACAAATGTGACACAAATGTTGATGCAATTTGAAGTTTCAAACAGTTATTAAAAAGGCAGTGATAAGTGATGGTGGATGCAGACACAATTCAGCCTTGAAGCAACTGATACTGCTAGAGTTTCAAAACATCTACTTCTGAGATGCCGGCAGCATCCGGCTGGCAAGTTACTTGATATACATATCATACAATCATTAGAATAGTGATAAGAATGTATGCATTCATGAATAATTCATATAATGGGACAAAACAGCCAAGACATCACCTTATCTCCTGGTCGTCTTTCATCTAAGGCCACCACCAATTCAGCAGTGCTCCTGATGGGTCGAGTATCCATACCCACAATGATGTCACCCAGTACAATATCACCAAAAACGTCCCGGTATGTGGGTCTCAGGCCTGCAACTGCTGCTGGAGTGCCTGCAGGCACTTCCAGCACCAGAACTCCCTCTGTGCCCAGCTGATCAAGCACCTGTGGGAGCAGCAGCGGCAGCAGCAGCAGCAGCGGCAGCAGCGGCAGCAGCGGCAGCAGCAGCAGCAGCGGCGGTGGTGGAAGTGAACATCTGCCACACGAGTGACAGCAGTTAGAAGGATGCAACGACGTAATTGACATTGGCAGCAGCAGCAAGACAAGATCAGAGAAAGCAGCAGCAGCAGCAAATCAAAATTTGGCGGCTGTTTTGCAAGCGGATGCTGCTGCTGCTGCTGCTGCTGCTGTTTTTGGCTACCTGTTCAGGTGCAATGGTGATGCCCAGGCTTGGCCTTCTAACTCTGCCATGCTGCAAGATCTGATCTACCAGCCCCTTCACAGTGTCTGAAAGAAAATGCAACAGCAGCATTGCAGCAGCAGCAGCACCATTATTGCAACAGCAGCAGCAGGGAGTGCAGCAGCAGCAGCAGCAGGGAGTGAAGCAGCAAGATGTGAAGAGAATGATCTGGCAGCCCCTTCACAGTGTCTAAGAGAAATAACAGGAGCAGACAGCAGTGCATCTTGGGCTTGGTGCTTGGTAGAGTGCATGCTGGGTATAAGACATCCATATAACCATTTCCAACCATATCTAGCATGCAGCTGCAACCCAGAAAAAAGCTCATCACCCTTTTTCATGAACTGCTGATCAAAAGCCCCTGCTATCTGCCCCAGGCCGTGTTTTGGTGCAGATGTTGTTGAGAGCCACTGCACAATGGTTTTTGACTTTCTGCAGCTCTGTCTGTCTAGTGTTCGTTATATCTTTGCATGTATATCTTGCTGTCCACAAGAGTTGGTCAACCAAGCAGCTTTCCTCAGGCTGCCTGCTGCTTGTCAGCCATCAGTTCCATACATTTTACTTGTGGACATCATGTCCTTGTCAAGGATAGACACATTTCAGCTGGTACCCACTACAGTACAGTCTCTAGTGGCTTGAGACGAAGTTGCATGGTTGTTCGTGGGGTATGGAGTAGTACTATGCATGCGCTCTGCTTGCCGTGATGTAATGGTGGTGTACACTGGAGTCGGAGCCCGGGGATGAAAGTACTCATTGAGCTGAGCCGCCCCGCTGATCATGACGATCAGCCACATTCAGACATAAATTGTTGCCTCAGACAGTTCCAAATTGTCTAGCAATGGCACATCTGCTGCCAGCCTGGCCCCGGGCTGCTGTGCAGATATCTGAGAGAATATTTTGATCTGCAGCTGGATGACACTGTACCGTACACGGTGTTTCCAGACAGAAGTAAAAGATATATTGCATGGCACTTAGTAATAGTAGTGTGGCCCGTTGCGTTACCATCGCATGATGCTGTCCACAGTGTCCGCAGTTGTACCTGCAAGTGCCTGACGTTCAATTTACATGAACTAACTTAGTAAGTCTGTGTTTGTTAACAAGTTATACACATGTGCACATTTATAGCGCATTACCCCGGGCACCAGAGCCTGGTAAGGCTTGCTAAGAGTCTGAGAGTCGTAGTGAGCACTAGTACCATGGTGCCACTGACGGTCAGGACTGCAGAAGTTTAGCCGCTCATCTGGCAACTGCCGGGTGCCTCAGATCATGTATCAGTCTTGACTGCGTTCATGACACGACCAGATCATGCTCGTTGCCACCAGTGAAGCTGTGGTAGTATCGACCAGCCTAGTGCAGCTGATCCGCGAACGGCACTGCCCATTCAATATCATTCCATACTATGGAATTGCCCATTGACGGTCAATGCCATTGAAGCACCTGCCAGATCTAGTAGATCTGAGCGGGCCACAGTCACTTGATATCTGTGCAAATTTGGTCTTTAAAGACCAACCACCACAGCTTGAATGTCGCCAACATGCGGCGTCACGGGGACGCCTCACCGGTAGAAGTTTGCATGTGTTGTATGTTTGTTGCCTTGCAATTCAAATCATTTCGCACCTATGCATGTTCTGCAACACATCATCTTTCTGAGTCTGAGTTGAAGGGTTGAGTCTGATGATATTCTGCAAGTTGAATTCGCAGCCTGCTGAATGGCATTCTGTTGGGTTGAACTTAAATCCAGAAACGAGGCTGGTTTCTGATCCTTTTTGGTTGTGCCCCCATGAGCCATCAGTTGGCTCCTTATGGGTGGAAACGCTTGAGGGAAGTACTGGTAGTAGTAGTGATCAGCAGTCACAAGTTGTGTGCATGTCAGCAACATGAATTAATTTCTCCATACACATTACTGTGAGCTATTCACGTGAACGTAAATATAAATTATCATAAATTATGACGTGTTATATTTACATTGACACGTGTAGTACACGTGTCAATGTAAATGTAACCGTTGAACAGCCTGTCAGCCGGGTCACCTTTGGTGTGAGGGTTGCCACAGTGACTGACCATCATCAGCCCCTGGATCATGCCATGATGATCATATCATACATCAAGCTGGGGTGCCTTGACAAGTCATTGCCAGCACTGCCAGTTCCGCTAGGGGCGGCCTAGTAAAGACTGGTTAGTACCACCGCCCTAGCTAGTAGCTCTAGGTAGTGCTATGGCACCCGGTACAGCGGCTGCACCCGGTACAGCACAGTGTGTGGCTTCAGAGTGCCACCCCATGCCATGGGGTAGTACAGGCCGCCGCGGTGACCCTTAGTACCCGGTAGTACAGGCTGTAACGTACGTGAAAGTTCCACTCATCAAAAGTATACTTCGAAAGTATACGGCATAGTGGTTGAATAGGACCCAGTTCCACGTCAACAAAAATATTGGCCATGTATACACGGTGGTATCGAGACCTGGCAGGTGTGGTAAAGTGCCATATCAAGGTGCCACCGGGTAGTACCAGGGGTAGTGAAATGACCAATCATACTATGACTTTGTGACAAAGTTGGTAAGGGTAAGTATCACGCTTACTGACTGAGTCCTCACTGGCGGCCAAGCAACGACTCTTTGCTTATCGAAATTGACATGATAAAGCTCCAGTACAGTCAAGCAGGGGCCGGGTAAAGTTACATTGTCAAGCTGCCAGCTCGGAGCACATTGCCGTGGTATCATACCATACCATACCATACCATACCACACCACACCACACCACACCACACCACACCACACCACACCACCCAACAGCACAGCACAGAACAACACTTCACACCACACAACATCACACCACACCCTGCCACTCACACACACCGGAACGTGAATTATAGCCTGCGGAGCTAATTCATGAAAGGTCTTATGC